>VXAL01013327.1:108112-126841 GCA_013399475.1 Chauna torquata | reverse complement strand
CAGTTCTTTTTTTTTTTTTTTTTTTTTTGTTAATAACTTCATGGCACTTTGAATGCTTCTTGGGTAGATTTTTCATTCTTCCTCTGCTTTCCTCATGTTTCATATTAGTTTTATTAAATTGGTACTTCATAGTATGAGACAGAAAGATACAGATGTACTAAGCAGATGTATGCTATCTGATGTCAATAGCATTTTCCTCCAGGTTCTGCAACTGCGACAGCCCAGAGACCTTAGATTCCTTATTCAGTTTCATTTATTATAACTTGGAGCATCACAAAAATAGATAAATAAGTACAGATCAGAGAGAACGAGCAGTTGAGGAGAAGCTCTGATTATCTGTTTCTAAAAGACACTGAGGTAATCGGGTTTCAGATCTGTCTTAACTGTGGAAAAGGACAGAATCAAAAAAAAAATAAAGAGATGCACAACCTCAACATAGTATTTCTATCTAAAATTTGGAGTTATCCCATGATTTGTAACATCAGCTTAACCTTGAACTGGCTAGTAACTACCTAATGTCATTGATTGTTATGTCCTCCTTTATATTAAACTGCAAGTTAAAACCTCATCTACAGGGTTTATACTACATAAAATCACCTCTCCAAACATCACATGTTGTACCAGGTTACTCAGCTCAGCAAATATACATGCACACATTTTCCATCAATAGATTCAATAAAACCAGTATTCTGCTCCGTCATGGCAGAAACCTGCCCAAGGCTAGGAGTGCTGAGGAAAAAGAAAAAATCAATGTCTCTAAATGATTATAAATCTGTGTTTCTCCAGTGAGCATTTCATAAATCAGAACTTGATAGTTTTGCAAAACACTAGTTTTGACCTTCATAAACTTATCTAGCTTCATTACTTCCGTAAAGAATTCAACCCAAACCTCAGCAGGATTTCTCCCCCTTGAAACTATTCCTTCCAGCTGAGCATACATAGCTGATTTATTTTCATGTCTGTCATCTTCTCCGAGGATATCTCAGCAGGGTACAGACTAGCAAAGCACATGTTTTCACTTAAGTTTCAGTTCAGTACTTTACATGGGAAAACTCAACTAATCTCAATGTGGCAAAAATTTTACGCTTTAGAAATTGCAACAATGATTGCAGGAAATGAACAGCTTTTCAGTGAGAGTAACAGCTTTTTTGCTTTTTAGTTGTTGGATGATAACATGTTATTACATGTACAAAAAAAAATATAGAGGAATTTTACAAGTTGTAAGTGATAAGTGATACCCACTTAAATTGGTATAGGTGATCCTCAAAAGGGAAAGAACTGTTTCTATATCACTATTTAAAAAAAAAAAAAAAAGACAAATATTATTTATTGTATTATTTTTCATTTACTGTGGTTAAAAAATAAAATAAAGAAAAAAATTGAAGGCCCTTCCCAAAATATCCTGAATATTTAGTTACAGCTTGTTTAAACCACTTGAATTGTTTTTGTTTGTCATAATAAATTACAGGGTTACCTTTAGCAACACTTTGATGGAAAAAGTCTTCAGCCAATACAGCTGTCCTAGAGTTGTCATTTATCTACTCCTTATTCCTCTCCAGTCCTTCTCTGGGGTTTATGATACATCATTTCTCTTCTCTTCACTTCCTCTCTGCACATTATTAAGGCTGTGATCTAGCCACAGGACTCACTCACAATTCCCATGGTTTGCTATTGTACCATTATAAAATACATGTTAATATCAAACTGACTCTGCATCACTAGTCCATATATTTCTGAAATCATATTTAACAACACCTGATTTTGTGATGCATTCAACCGTTTTGCTTTGTTTTATCAGTATTCGAGAGGAAAACAACTGATTTGGATAAGCATTTTGGAACCAGTTTTATTAGATCTGGGAATCTAGTCAAAGTTCCATGATTTCCTCAGAAAATTTGCAGGATACGAAAAAAGAGCATATTTTAGAAACGTAGTGCAAGACAACTGCTACCATAATAAATTCTTTGCAAGAAATATATTGCTATCCATTTCTCTTCAGACCTTAACAATGTCAGGCAGATTATACATCTTCCAGAGAACACTATAAATCACCCTGAGTCTAAAAGCAGTTCCAGTTAATCTGAGTCCCCCAGAGCTTCAAAAGGGTATCACAGAAAATACAAATGATGTGAAAAAAATAGAGTATGATGGCAGATATGTCATGTATTTTATGCAATCTACACTGATGCAGAAGGCCGTACCTCAACATGGATATAGATACCCTATGACACCATACCATAAGCATAAGATACCCCGATTAGTCAAAACATGCGGTAAGTCTAGGTTGCCCATGGTCTGTA
The DNA here is from genome assembly GCA_013399475.1 of Chauna torquata. NCBI lineage: Eukaryota > Metazoa > Chordata > Aves > Anseriformes > Anhimidae > Chauna > Chauna torquata. The sequence goes on along the minus strand of VXAL01013327.1, from coordinate 124,541 downwards.
ACACAAATGTAACTAAATCTAATGATTAAAAGAGAAGCAGATAGAGAAGCTAAGCTATTTTTATTTTTCTTCTCTCTGTGTGGGTGCTGATTGCTGAGAGTTAATATACAGGTATCAAAACTGCAGTACCACTCATCACCAGCTTCACTTTATGCCATTCTGATCACTAATATCAAATACATTATTAAGCATGAACAGAATTAGTGTTGTTCCTCTCAGAGAGGAGCTTATTCCTTTCCCTCTTTCCCTCAGCATGTGGCTTATATGCTAAAGCATGGGGGTTTCATACAATAATCTCTAATAAAAGCAACATTAAGAGCATAGAAAACAAGTAAATGCTAGTGGAAATAACAAAATACATCAAAAGTACTGAAAATTTTCTGTGTGATCTGTGTAAAGAATAAATAGCTATTGGTCTACACAGAAATCTATTAACAGAAAACTGAAGGCAAAAGTTAGTATTTACTGCTCCACACACTTTCCCTAAAACGTACAGCTGCAGGATGATTGGTGGCCAGCAAAACTGATAGCTACGGCAAGAGGACTATAAGGCCATAATAAAGGGAAGGGAAGGGGAGGGGAGTGGAGAAGAGCAGAGAAAAATAAAAATGTTGTTTAGAAAGTACTTGAAGAAAGAGGGTGTTAATCAGATGGGACTGATGATATTTATGCTGGGAAAGGACAGGAAACAAACAAGTTAGCTGGGGAGCTAGTGGTCAGGTTCCTTACTGTTGATTGCTAGAAAATCTGGAAATATTAATAAAGCAAATCATTTGTACTCACCTGAAAGGTAATGGGGTAGAAGGAAGGTAATGGGAGCAGAGCCTGGGAAAAACTAATGGTGCTTAACTTCTTTGCGCTGGAGAAGAGATGCAGCTGTCTCACACCCTGTAGGGCTGCTGTATGGCCTTGACGCAATCCCTTATGACATTTTCAGAAGCAGGCCTGGAAAACAGGTGCCTTTAGACACATTAAGCAAAAAATTTACTTGTTTTAACTGGGGAACAAAATGTTCTAGATGTATCTGAGAAAAATTTATCAATGGCTTCATGTCAAAGGATGCAATGCAAAGGACACAATTTATTAGGAGAGGTTTTCTGGAGCTCTGTTTGGAATAATACAGACATAAATGACTTTTTGGGGATGGCCATGGGATTCGTGCCTCCTTATGGTCTTTCAATCTTGCTTTTCTGTGATTCTGTAATTATTACTATTCTTACCTACATGAATGTCCAGGCCTTTTTAAACAAATCCCTTTAAGGGATATTTTTAAGGGATATCTTGTTGCATTATGTAGGCAAGTTAAATAGCATTTTCCTTTTAAATTTTAAAAAGATATATTTCCTTTAACTTATGTTTCTTTTTTACAAATGCAAACCATGAAAACAGCTAAACCAACTTGCTTGCTTTCTTCCCTAAAACTCGTTATACATATAATTTTAAAAGGACATGACCAGGAAGAGTCAATTAAGCCAGGGTTTTTTGTTTCTTCATGGTGTCTTTATACACTCTGATCACTGTAACACAATTTTAGCAATAAGGCCTTCTATTAACGACTCAAGTAACAACATAGATTATAAACAAACTCTATACAGATTATTCTAGATATATATATTCTATGTATATGGTATTAGTACTTGCTAAGATTTGGCTGACATATCTTGGGCAGATATTTTCATTTCATTCACGTCATTTTATTCAATTTTCTTTGACAATAAAAATGATACAACTTTTCTGAAGATCATATTGGTTTGCTTGGAAATTTAGTACTTGTCCAAAATTATTTAATGCTTTCATATGAGCTTACTAGTACTACCTCAACCATGGGAAATGAGAAAATCAATTTCTCACAGAAGAACAAGCCAGGCAGACAGCTGACTTCAGTTGGTTTTTGTGCTAAGTGTGACTCTAGTTTTCCAGCTGAAGATTGTGCACTGTATGTGGGTATGTGTTTGAGGTGCAATTAGTTCTCAGGTATGTCTGAATACACACTACATATATACAACATTTTCTTTGTGTGGCCACAAAGAAATTAACAGCAGCATTTGTAAATAAGTTATTTTCAATAGGATGAAGGATAATTTAGTATTGCTTTCTCTTTATGCACCAGCATGAATATGTTATGTCGATCCTGGAACTCAGATGCCAGGTTTTCTTAGTTGTAACTCCAAAGAAAGGAAAAAATTACAGTGTAGTTCAGAAAATAAAAGATTTCACATAGTATTTGCTAGTCATGAAGAAAAATCAGTGTAGAGAAGAGTTTGAACTTAAGTAATAGAAGGATGTTACTTTGAGTAACCTGAAGAGTAAAGGCATCAGTAGTTACAGCTAAAACCAAATTATAACAACCTAACTGTCTTGTTAGGTCTTTTTGTTTTGTTTTACAGGATAATCCTTTGAAAAACAACACCTTGAAAAGAAACAGCCAGACATAATGATAAAAATGTTGGGTTTAGCCATTGTTGTTTTAAACAAGTGTGCAATGTAGGAGGGGATATCAAGAACATAAAATATTTGTAACAGAGGAGAAAACAACACAGTTCTGTCCATAAGTAAGTGGTTAAAGGCTGAGCTTAACCATTGGTTAAGCCTGAGAATATGAAGATTTGAGAGAGGATAGTGAGTGCTAAGATATCACAACTGAACCAGAATTGAAGTAATATTAAAGAAAAAGGGCAGAGATAAGTATTACAAGATACTCATACCTGTCTAACAAAAGCTGTATTCTAGTGCTTTTGAAAGTTAACCCTGAGTAGTGGACTATCCTAAATAATATGTTAACAACCTCCTCTTGAACGGAAAGAAAGAGACGATGATAATAAAATCTATGTGTAAATATAACAATTGCTGACTTGAGCTAAAGTGTAAAGTTTGTATGTTTACTATAGAGAATAAAGGGAGCCATGAGTTCTTGCACTTTGACGTTTCTGATTCTCTCCCCATCCCACCTGGGGAGAGTGAGCGAGCAGCTGTGTGGCACTTAGCTGTCTGCCGGCACTAAACCACAACAGTCCTTTTTGGCGCCCAACGTGGGGCATGAAGGGTTCGAGATGATGATGGATTTGATTGCAGTGTGGAGTGTGCTAGACCACATTTGTAGATGTTATAGCTGTTTAGCTGCTAATTGGCAGGCTCCTGTGCTTTCCATGGGGCTTGCTTGCCTTACTGTATGTTAGAGTCCAGTGCTTGTTAGTGGCTGCTTTTGCTTCTGCCTTTTGCTCCTTATCATCTTGTTTTGTTGTGCCTGGGAACATTCTGATAACAGCTATGGCCATCCGCCTAGGCTGGCCGACGGCCAGGGCATCGCTGCTGTTCCTGTGCTGCTGTACTGGACAGGCTGGAACTCCAGACTGAACTTGAGTCAGAGGGACTGTGACCTGCGGATAAGTCCACATGGGAGCACCTACACCCTGAAGCATCTCTGGCCATGTGTAAGTCCACTCTGGAGCAAAGTACACCTCAAAGCATCTGTGGCCACGGAGAAGTCCATGCCACAGCAGGTACACCTTGCAGTGTCCATGTCCATGGATAAGGCCATGCCAGGATACCTCGAAGCGTCTGTGGCCGTGGATGAGACCATGACAGAGCAGGTGTCTGAAGGGACTTCTGAAGGGACTGTGGACAATGGAAAAGGCTACACCATAGCAGGTACACCTCGAAGCCACTGTGGCTGTGGATAACTCCATGCCGCAGCAGGTATACCTCTGAAGAGGCTGTGTTCCGATAACAAGTCCTCACCAGAGCAGGGAGACCTCGAAGCGTCTGTGGCCATGGATAAGTCCATGACACAGTAGGTAAACCTGTGAAGGGACTGTGGCTTATGGATAAGGTACACCTCTAAGGGACTGTGGCCAGTGGACAAGCCCAGGCTGGAGCAGGGGCGAGGGGAGGAGTTCATTGCAATGTCAAACCCTACAGGGCCTGGTCCAAAGGGACCAGGGGTGGAGATTGTGACGGATATACCTTTAAATTGTTGTAACCTGTGATCTGAGTTGCATGTTTTAGGAAGTCCTATAACAGACAGAAGTTAATCATGGAATAAAAGAACTCAGTGGACATTTTATGAACATTTTACGGGTATTTCATAGGGGTGGTCATTAGACTAAGGGAATGATGTCTGTGTATTAATTGAAGGGTGGTGATTAATGAGGGACCCGAGCATGACATAAATAGAATGGAATAAGGGGTGGGTATTGTCATGGTTTTGTCTGGGACAGAGTTAATTTTCTTTGCAGAGGCTCATACAATGCTGTGTTTTGGATTCTTGATGAAAATAGTGGCGATGTTTTCGGTTGTTGCAGAGCAGTGTTTACAGAGAGCCAAGGACATTTTTTCGCTTCTCGTGCTGCCCTGCCAGCGAGGAGGCTGGGGGTGCACAAGGAGCTGGGAGGGGACACAGCCAGGGCAGGTGACCCAGACTAACCAAAGAGATATTCCGTACCATAAGACGTCATGCTCAGCAATAAAAGCTGGGGTAAAGAAGGAGGAAGGGGAGGACATTGGGAGTGATAGCGTTTGTCTTCCCAAGAAACCATTACACGTAATGAGCCCTGAGTTCCTGGAAGTGTCTGAACAGCTGCCTGCCCATGGGAAGTAGCAAATTAATTCCTTGTTTTGCTTTGCTTGCGTGCGTGGCTCTTGCTTTCCCTAGTAAACTGTCCTTATCTCAACCCATGAGTTCTTGCACTTTGACCTTTCTGATTCTCTCCCCATCCCACCTGGGGAGTGTGAGCGAGCGGCTGTGTGGCACTTAGCTGCCTGCCAGGGCTAAACCACAACAGACAGCAATAAATAACAATCTTCATGGTACTCTTACCTTCAATATGTGACACAGAAAACAGTATCCCATTCCAGTACTGCAGATACTGATTTATGTACTTTATGTACGTGCATGTGTGTGTATTTATGAGTATCACTTCCTGCATTTACAAGGGATATTGCAGAACGCTGGGAGAGATTTCCTTTCGAACTTGCATACACCTGCCTACAATATCAGGGAATAGTCATAAGGCCTCCAGTGTCTCCATTACACTCCTCGTGACACCACTACAAATAAGAGGGGATTTGTGCAATAGTCAAGAAATGAGTAATGAGGAAAACCGTCACAGAAGGTTTATCAGTGAACAACATGTGTTATGAACAGTCAAACTTTGTCTAGTCATGAACCCATTGTACATCTACAAGTGTTTTCCTCAGAGTGCATCCTCAAGGCTGAAATGACTTCTACGTGTGAGAACACATTTATTGTCATGCAATTCATACTAACTGCATTGATTTCTGCTTGGTTACCTGTGGCGTACCGGACAGCCTCATCCGTGAGCAGTCAGTTGCTGTGACTGCGTTGGGAGACAGGTGTCTGTGTGTTTAATATTCAGAGATGGTTTGAAATGTTGCTGGACAGGCATTACATTAACCTCACTGATTCCATTATATATGTCAGGTCAATACAATTGAAGGGGTGGAGAATAATAGACTGAAGGTCAACAAAAAGTACTATCCAGATGAAAAAGCCTCATAAAAATATTAAGCTTACAAGATATAGCCCATAACTCTATAGACCTGATGTACCATGTAATAAGTTACAGCAAATAATCAATAAATTAAGAAATAATAAACTAGGCTATGTTTCATATGCATAGTATTACCATATAAAATAAATGCCAAAAGTAGTTCTGCATCCTTACATCTTGACCAAAATTAATAATCCAATTTTAATACAGTATGTCCACACATGGAGTGATACCTGTAGTTCATTAATCAGGACTACATCATTACAAAAATCAAACCTAAGTAGTCTAATGCAAAAGCAAAAGGTGCAATGTCAGACATGAAAAAATAGTTTAAACCGAGCACTAGCAGGCAATGGGAAAATAGAAGAGCTGGAGGGAAGAGGAATGTCTGGACCTGAACTTCTAAATTCTCCACCAAAAGTCTGCTGCTTGCTAGCTGCAGCTGGTACAAGCAGTTGTAAATTTTGATAATATCTGGACTAAATAGAAGTGACATATCCTGCATGCTCCAATTAATGGAAGAGACACAAGACAGAACCAGCACGGGGAGGCTGATCATCCACTGTGCTTCTGCATGTTCAGTATTTAGATTGGGAAAAACAGCACTTGGGTTTCTTGAAAAAAAAGCAGGCCAAAGCGAAAGTGAATGGTTTCCAAAATCCTCTTCACAGTACTATAAGTAATAACATAATATTATCTACAGGTGTCAATGTCATGCTTTTCTTTCTACAAATATACAATTTCCAGTTAATGCAGATCCCATCTAAAATTGTATCACTGAGAAGAAGATGACCAAAATGTTTCCAGACATTTTAGATCTAGAAAGCCCTGGGTTTCAGTTGTTGTTGTTGTTGCTGTTGTTGCTGTTGTTGTTTTGTTTGTTTGGTTGGTTGGTTTTGTTTGTTTGGTTGGTTGGTTGTTGTTGTTTTAAGGTACTCCACAGACACCTGCAGATACTTACAAATTGCACATTTCTGGCAAAATGAGCTAATAACAAATAAAAATCCCACGATGGATTTTTTTAAGCTCTGGGAAATGCCTATTGGAAAGTGCTACCTGAGGTGATGTTTCCTATGCTTTGGTTGTACAGAAATTCTTCAGATCACCCGTATTTGTATGCTCCAAAGAGAAAACTAACGTATTCCTACTGCATTTGATGGAGTCTGATGTTAAAATGCACAAACATGAAAAGGTCTAAAACTGCAAAATTTTACTCCTATTTACAAAGAAAAGGGAAAAAATGTTTGCAAATGTATTGTTGCCAAACAAAACTTATTCTTTTATAGCCTTACATTGCAAATAACAACCTACAAAGCACGTACATTTCACATTCATTCAAAACACTTTGGCTAGGACAAAGTACAGATACAGGATAGGAATTTAAGGCGTAAGATGTTTTCATGAAACAAATATTGCAACTTTTATAACAACTTAGCCACCTGAGAAAAGACACAGAAATAAATCTTCTCTAGTGTCTATTTAAAGTTTCAGACCCTCTATTTCCCACATTGCTTCTTTCTGGGAGAAAATAATAACAATTTAAGAGGAAAATGCATTATTATTTTATATTCCAGTGGTAACAGTCAGAATCTCTGCAGAGACAGGCTGAGTTCACATTTTTTTGCTTAGTCCTACTGAAACATAATGGGATTTTAAATGCACTGTAGCTTTTACTGTTTTACAAGAGAAAGCGTTTTACAAAAGAAAATGGCAACAGCTAGAAATACACATTGGTATGTGTTAGAATGACACAACAATGAAAAAGAAAAATAAAAACAGTATGTGGTCCACAAGTAAAGAGAAAACCCCTTTCTGGTAAGTTATATAGCCAACCGGTAATGCATTCAGGAAGATAGCTCTTGATTCAAAATGTGTATTCACCTATAATCGATGGTGAAAAAATACTGATGTCTAACTATCAAAATGTAGAAATTTAAATTCTGCCTCCCTAATTCAGACTGGAAAATAATTTGTGGTGAGGGCTCTTCTGAAGGCATATTTGCAGCTGTGAGTATGCTCAGGTTCTGAGGTCTGCTGGGAAGAATATTTCTGTTTTTTTCTGGGTACTGGGATTTTTTCTTTGTAAATGTTTTGCTTGATTGTAGCATTAGAGAGAACTCTCAGAGAATTAAATAATAAATCTTACTGTTTACGTAAAATATAGCCCTTTTTGCACAATAAATTAAGGGGCAAATGGGTATAATAAATGAAATTTCAAGACGGTATGTGTCTGAAAGGTCACTGCTGGGCAGGCTTTGTACTGTCTAAATTGCTTGGTCACAGTGGCCTTCTGACATCATAAATATGTAAGACAGAAAAGTAACTAGATAGTGAGGGGCTGTAGAAATCACATAATGCTTGCATTGTGCAGATTAGTATCAGGAGCCCTCTTTACCCCAGTAATCAACTTCACAGCCTGGCAGGTACAAGAATTTGCTCTGTAAAATGTCTTAAACCCACCTTCTAGTTTAAGTCTTCTCTGCTTCTCATTGCAACCTGCATTTCTACTTCCTTGCTTCACCTTCTTGGAGCAAAGAAAATCCTTTGCAATGATTTTGGGCTATGAACGGTACTTGTACTGGTACTAGCACATGTTTCATGACTTTCATTTGAAGAAAAAAAAAAACAACTAGCATATGAGGCTGAAAACAATGAGCCATTATTCATCCTTTACTTCCGTATTTTATATATGTTAAAAAGCAGAATAATTTAATATGAAAGGACCTTTAATTTTCTCTGGAAAGTATCAACTGCATTGTTGGTTGATAATTCCTCCTCTGCAGAGAAGAATGTGCAAAATTATGAATTGTAGAGGGTCTTTTCTCTTTATTCAACAATTGTATTCTAAGAGAACAAAATCAGGAAAAAAAAGTCATGGACTAGATAATTTCTTTGAGCAAAAGCTTTCATAACACCAGAATAATGAGCTTTTAGAAATTCCATGGATGAAACAGAAGAGAAACTCACATGGCTGGAAAATATTTAGGCCGTCTAAATAGACCTTCATATTAAAGGAAGGGTAATTTACAAGAAGCTTGAGGGGAATTCATATAATCCCTTGTAGAAATCATTAAATCTGTTGTTTAATCTGAATCATTTATGCCCATTTACTTCCAATGCCCCACCACTGTTTTCCTACATTTAAATGAATTTATCTTATATTATATACAGTGCAACAATAGCTACTGAAAGCATAAGGAGGCACCTGAATGCTGACACCTCTCTCACTCCTCAAAATCCTCTATTCTTCTGATTTATCAACCTACTTCATCACAGCCTCAGATAGAAAATGACTAGGGTTCCAACAAAATCTATTGGCAGGGTATTCTGGTTTTATGCTGATACACACTACCCTAGAAAAATATCCATACCTAACGTTCAGAACATGATGCAGACATCTTCAATCCTCTAGTCTGTTGTTGTAACCACCTACAAAGATACATATGGTTATTTGCTGTTTTAGAGATATAATAATTCACTTTTTTCAATAATTTCCTCTTTGATTTTTTTTTCATTTCTTTTTTGAATAATTTCTTATTTGAATAATGAGGATATGGAGGTATCAAGTGCTACAGTAGGAGTAGCTTATCCATTTTCTCTGAAAAAAAAGATGCAAGTTGCTGTCTACAAATCAAGAGCAGTTTCACAATGGCACTGCAGCAAAATTCTAGATTATTTTCATTATTATATGTTTCTCATACTGAAAGAAGATGTAGGCATTTTATGGACATACAAGAAAGGAAAATCCTTACTTCAAGAGTCTCTCAGGTCAAATGCAGAGAAGTAAACCAAGCTGATTTTCTTTACAGATTAACTTATGTTATTATAACCAGGAAGAAAGAGTCACTTGCAAATGTCTTCACTGAGAGAAATTAGAGATTTTCCAAGTGACAACAGTGACTGCATAAAGAAACCAGATAGAAAAAAAGCTCAGTGAAAGGGGATACATACTGAAAAACTGGGAGGCCAGGACCAGTTAAAAAAAAAAAAAAAAGCTTTAAAATGAGTGAGAAGAGTAGATATATAAATAGCTTATGCTTCAGCTGTGCATATATTCTCATTTGTCCACAGTCATATTGTTGACTGATGTTTTGGGTCAAAACTCAGTAAAATGCCTTGACTGTTAAACACGTTTTAGGAAAAAGTCTTTTCCCCAAGAACATCAGCAGGAGACAGGAGTGGGTCCTTCCTTCAGTGACAGGATTTATATTTCTTTCTACAAGGCAAAGGTAGGAACAGATTTACTTGAATTATCACTTTAGATTGGAAAATATTAAAAGGAAAAAAAAAAAAGGAAATATTTCATAAGTATGTCTGCAAGCATGACAGATTTATGTCCATGCAAATTGTCTGTCCACGACAGGCACGACAATTTATGTCCAGCAAATGCCTACACAAGTTCTTTGACACAATGGTGTGATAAACACTGGTGATGACTCAGCCAGCAATGCATGTATAATAAATTTCAGACACCCATGTTTGTATATTGAAAGCTGGTCATTTCAGTATTACTTCCCTATTTTCATCACCACACTCCGTATTGTAACTCAATGTTCTGTACTCCAAATCAAGGAAGAAAAGTTTAAACAAAGAAAATCTAATCACTGAGATGATAATGGGGAATGTCTCAGGCTGCAGGAATGCTGGTAAGAAATATGAACTATCTTTTCACTCTTTGTATTCTCTGTCATGTTTTCAGAAACATGAAACTGAACCTCTAACTTAGAAGTCTTTCTTACACTTTTTTCTGGTTTCAGAGACTTTGGATGTCTGAGGTCATAAAGATGGAATATGTTATTTTGATGCAGTTATATGGAGGAAATGAGAGTTCTCTAAAATGATCATTGCTTCTGAATAGGGATTTATTAATGTTGCATTTATTTGTTGGATTGGTTTGAGGAGTAAGAAGTGATATATCAGTTAGAGAGCATCACATTGGCAGCACAAAGAACAATGGTTTCAGGATGCCACCCACCTACAACTTTCTACCACAATGAAAATGTCAGTCATGTTGATTTTTTTCTGTGATAGCCTACTGAGCTAGCCCCCATTGCTCAGTTCTTAATGTAAGTCGTGATCATCTTCTTCTTCATTGAAATCAAACATAAAACAGTCTTGCAAAAATTTCATTTTACCATGCATCTCGGTAAACAAAAAGAACAAGCTAAGACAGCTCTCTGAATGTTTAACCTATGATTTTCCTGCCTGGTCCTATATTTTCTCCGTTGGCCAACAGTTAGGGGAAATATTTCTGAAGTCAGCAGTAGACAACATAGACAGAATATGCTTGTCAAGCTGCAAAAATTTTTGAATACTTTTACTCTTCAGAAGCTATCCCTAGATATCCCTCTCTATTTGTTTAAAAGTACAGCTATCCTCAAGTGTAGTATTCCTTCTCTGTAATCTTCCATCCTTTTTTTCTCTACCTTCATTGTTATCTTAGTGATGCTCATCTGGCTAAAACGACTGCTGGGGTCGTAAATCTGTTTGCTGAGAGTTCAAGGCTGCTGAGTAGTGAAACAGTTTGCAAACTACATTAGACTGAGTAAAGTCTCTTCTACAAAGATATAAATAAGTCTAGGTCATATGGCAATACTTAAATTGGGTATACGTAACTTAAATGCGGTGATACCAATGTGTTTCAAAGCACCCACGAGAATAAAAGAAATCCAATACCATCTAGTGTCAGCTAGGTACACTGTCCTTTACTGAACATGGAGTCAAAATGGTGGAAGAAGGGGCAATGAATTATGTGGAATTCTCTAAAGATAATTTTGGGGACAGGAAAGGGGGGAAAGACTCCTGCAAATATGCTGAAGAAAATGCAAGACATGCCTTAAAAATAGCTTTCTAGCCTTAAAAATAGCTTCCTAAAATGAAACAAGAGAAATGACTATTGTGAAATGTAATAGATCTTGCTTTTGGGGACCTTCCCAATAAAATTTAGCTTTTTCTTAACCTTTTGACAGCAAGATAATGCTGAAGGCCAAAATCATCTTGAAGGCTAAAATGTAAGTATAACTAAGTCACTGCTTTGGGATCCAAAAGCCTTGGGCTGAATTTCCAGTTACATTACAACCTATCTGTGCAATCTTGAACAAGCAAAGTCATCTAAATAAAATTGAAATACTTAAAAAAAATTTTTTTTTCTATTCTTTTCCATTATGCAAGTGCAGTCTTGGTGGAAAAATGCATATTCTTTAAGATGATATGACATTCAGTGTAAACAGTCAGGATTTCAGGAACTTCTGGAGCAAAACAAACTATCTACCTCCTTCTGAAGATATTTGTCTGATATTAGTAATAATAATTTGCCATATTGTCATTAGGTTTGTGAGGTTCTTGCTAACCAAACACTTCATATCCAAAACCTCTGCATATTTCTAGGCCTTGTGCCATTCTATATTCACTATTCCCCTTTTTAAACAAATATATTGTGTATTTTTTCTACTGTTTACCTAATTGAATACTGCAAACATTTCAATCCTATAAAAAGAAACAAAGCCAGAGATGGAAGTTGTCACAAAACATTCCCCACACCCTAACAGGTCTCAGAAAGAGATTATCTGTGCTGGCTGGTGTTATTTTTTCAATCAGTTCTCATTTTGTCAGTGTCTCCATCCTTGCTCTCCCCAGCTTTCTCTTTCTCCTTCTAATTCAGGATCTTGCTATCCCTTACAATTGGGTTGTGTCCTTGTTACCCATATCCCTAATTCCTCCCATATGGATAAAACTTCCTTCGTGGCTCTGAATTTTCTGTTTTCTCTTTACTAGGAAAAGACACTTGGCAACATATTCTTCTAACCAACACCTTCCTACTATGAAGGAAACAACACTGAAATAGAACCATCTTGCAGCATCTCCTCAGTCTCTGGGAGACAGGAGATTTCTATACAGCACTGCAAATTTCCCACCCAACACATTTTCCTTTCCCTCAGAATCTGTTAAAGCTATTCCACCTGTTCTCCCCTGTTCAACTCCCAGAATGTAAGTGACCATGTTGTAGGACTGGCCTGGCTTCTAGATCCTGTAAGAAAGTCTGTTCTATTGTAGTAACAATTTCAAAGTAAAGAGCAGAAGACAAGCAGCAGAGGAAATGCAATTTAATTGCAGTATACAAAAACATACTAATCTATGTTAAAAAAAGGAAGGGAGCAATCTGTTTTCCTCATTCATTTTGCACAGCATAAGAAGAAACCAATGTAACAATGAAGCAGAAATGTTAGACAATTGGAAAACTTCCACACTCTCAGGATACACAAGCTCTGGGGAGCTCCTGGGGACATCCTAGAATTGCCTATGCTGGACAGTTTTAAAAGCAGGACAAACGAAGAGCCCAAGAAAAAAAAAGCAGCACAGATAGTCATTCCTTTGCGCATATCTCAAGCTACCGTAACATGCTTCTGGAGTTCCCCTACAGTCGTACCATTTCTTGATTCTATTCTAACTATACTCTAACTATATAAAGCTATTTCTATGTTAGAGTGTCCAAGTGTGAGGAAAGAATAATAACTATCAATCCAATAGTACATCAACAACCTGGCAGGCACACAGGGAAGATTAACATCTAGATGATTCAAGCTCCATTAGAAACTAATCAAAATCAAGCCATTTCAAAGTTATTTTAAGGCAAATTATCAAGGTTAATGACCTGCATAAAATATTCATATTTTAATGTATTAACAGTTCTTTGGATGACATTTTTAAGCAATCTATAGTGACTCTTATTGTATTCCAGACCTATAAATTTGTAACAGTAATAGCCATTACTGTAACAGAGGAAAGACTCATTCTCCATTCCTGTATTATTGGATTCCTTTAATAGTTGACAATTTCATTTGAACAGCTAATTTAAGGTAGCAAAAAATATTATTACCAGCATAGGCTTCTCCTTAAACCAACACACACAATCTCTTATTGCCAGCAAGATACCTTCAGATTCTTTGTAGCAAAGCAAAAACCAAAATTAAGGTAACACAAAGCCAACCTAACAGCCATCCAAAGCAAACATGAAATAGCACCTTCCTGTAGATGCGCCAGAATACTGTCTTGTTAGTGGCTGAAAAATCGGATGAGGATTTAACATCATATCTGCTCAACAAATAGTGGAAATCCAGGCTGAGAAACAGACAGACCTCTAAAGCCAGGGCCCCTTTGCCACAACCTGCAGGTCTTCATCTCTGGTGGCTCCAGCTGCAGCAGCATCCCTCAGCAAGGCAGGTGGCAAACACTCAGGCTCATGCTGGACCCAGGGGAGAAAGAGCACAGAGAAGAAGGAGAATGGAGCAAGTGCCACTTCATCAGTGATATGAGTTCACAGCCTTCCAGTGCTAATGCAGACCAAAACCACTGTCAGTGTGAGTTAACCCTGGTGGCTGTGGAGGGTTGGAGCCGAAGGCTGAGCTGGCCTTCACGTCTGCTGCACTCACAGCTGGCTGGTGGGGGTGGCATTGTCTTCCATGCTGCTGCTGAAACTCACAGCATCTGTCCATTGGAGGCCTCACCAAGTCTCACTGTAGCCTCTTTCAAGACCTTAGAGGGTAAAAAGAAAAGTGAATCCAAGTGTGTCATTTACAGCTATTTTTCACAATGCATTTTCAGACGTATACTTGCCCAGAATGGCTTATATGTAAAATGCATTTTTAGAAAAAGTTGGTTGTTATCAGGCTTCCTTGGCAAATAAAATCAATGAATAAATAAATAAATATATAAATAAAATAAAATAAAGATTTGCAAAAATCTGAAGCTTAAAAATGAGAAAGAAGTAAGTTTTCATTTGAGGGATGAAAGAAAAAAAAAATATGTGCAGTGCTCTGCTCTGTTGCTCTTAATTCACAGCAAAAGCCTGGTGAAAGACAACTCATGGAAGTTTGTAAGCGGAAGTTCTGCAGCCAAAAGGAGACTGACAGAGTTACTTTAGTATTAGCAAATCGCTATTTTAATGATATTCCAAGTAGAAAACATTAGAAATGCCTCTTTTTTTTAAATTCAATATGATGCTTTTGTAAGAATAGCATCGTATAAATGCCCTTACTAAACAAGCATTAACTTGTGCAGATGAACTCCCACTACCTACAGACATATCACCTGTTGCACAGAGGAGCTGAAATGGTAGATTAGGAGGGTGTGTAACTACTAGAATACATCATCTTCAAAGTTATCTTAGTGATAAAAAAAATACAAAAAGCTGAGCAGGAAAGAGAAGGGGAGAGGAAAAAGAAAGACTTGAGTCTTGTGGCTAGCCAGGAAGTGGCCAGAGATGGGACGCCCCTGGATGAGCATACTCCTCTCCTGTACACGGGTGGTGAGGATGAGGAACATGACAAAAAAGAACGTTGATTCATTCCTTCCTAGTACAAGTACAGTTTTCATTGAGACCAACACAATACCTCCATTGATAGTTTCTGCCTATGACACTACTATTGCTGACTGGAACTTACCCAATTATTAGATAATATTATTAGTAATGACCATTACACATTTGCTATCTCCTAACTCTTTGTGTTCAAATATAAAGTTATAGACTAAAAGCTGTGAGGCAAAGGGTAAAGGGCTTTTTACCTTTGTATACAGTCAAGAACTAGAAGCAATAAAGAGAAAAGGTAAAGAGACAGAGGAAGAGCACAATGATTTAAACATCAGTAGCAACAGCGATCCACAAGAGGCAAGAGGTAGCAGAGGTTCAGGGCAGCAAAACCAAGGGAAGAGAGCAGTGGGGACACCAGGTTAAAAGCAGTACCTGAAATCCTCTGGGTTTGTGGATGAAAGTCTGTGTAGTTTTAAGAAAATAGGTAGGCTAGAGAGTTGCAAAGGCAAGTCCCATAGCACTACAAAGGCTAAGGCACCAAAAGCACTGTGCAACAGAGATGGGTTCAGCAGTCTCAGCAAAATGAACTTTTCGCCACACATGCATGCACACACACACAAATAATTCTTTTGCGTTTCCAAAAAACACATGATGAAGAAGACAGAAATCACTTGAGATCACCACTAGAAAAGACACTGTGAGACTTCTGAAAGAAAATGTATTACTGGAAAAAAAAAAAAAAAAAAAAGTGATATTAATTTCATAAGACCTTGACTCAGAAAAAGCATCCAGTGGGAATACATGTGATGTGCAAACACACTCAAGGAAATAAGCCCTTCTAACCCAAGCAGTAGCATCCCAATGCACCACCTAACAGAAAAGACAAAAAGACAAGAAAGTTAATCTGGAGCAAAGCTGTCTATCACCAATAGATGGAAATTAAACTTCTGGTTTTGGCCTGATTCATATCTATACCTTTCTTTTACTTGACAGAAGTTTGTGCTCCAGCTACATCACTGCCAAATGTTATGGCATTTAGTTTTGATGTTCCTTGATATAAGAGAAAAAGAAAGTACCAGAAGCAAACATTTCACGAGGGGACTATTTTTCTTTGAACATCTCTCACTTCCAAAGAGAAATACCAAGGGGTCTCTTCGTGGCAGATTGCAAAGGTAATTTCATGGGAGTTATGGCAGAGGGAGGGCTTTCATGGAGTTGGTATTTGAGTCAACAAGTTGAGAGTTTTCCAAGTAACACCAAAGAATAGTCCGTTTTCCCCCTTCCCCATCCTACTCCCCCCTTTCCCTTCTGTTTCCCCTCCCTTCTCTTTCTACAAGACTGAACATTGTTTCCTCACCTACTTTATTTTGGTGCGAACAATTAAGTGAAGTTGATATATAAATCTCAAAATGAAGTGGAATTGTCTGTGTGGATTTGATGTCACTTAATGAGTTATAGACATACTGAGGACTTGCTTTCTTAAACTCTTGTAAACTTTTTTTCTTTTCTTTTCTTGCATTTCATTTTGTTTTGGAGCTGTCTGTAGAAATGTAAGAGGGGAAGCTGAGATTTGGGAATAATTGAAACTCCTCACACCAAAAAAAAAAAAAAA
>VXAL01013327.1:92553-108099 GCA_013399475.1 Chauna torquata | reverse complement strand
AAAAAAAAAAGCCTACATACTTTCACTGACTTTTGGCTTTCTTTTCTTTCTTTCATTAAAACTGGCTTTTATTTTAAAGAATGGATTTGCCAACTTAAAATTATTTTAAATACATCCCCTAGTTGAACTAATGTCACTTTACTGCCAAGAGGATAAATCTGATGCTTCTTCCTCCTACTATTTGAAGTAAACTCCTTCATACCTAATCCCTATTCAGCAGTTCAGCACCAATACCTCATTTCTGTTGAAATTCCTAATTTTCAGCTTCTTGCTAATAAGTAAAAGCAGTAACAGAGGAACTATACAGGACCTCTTTTGTGTTCCAAGGCTTTCTTGGAAGTGAAAATTCAAAAATTCTTTTTAAAAGGAAGCATTAAGACACATACTTTGCTTCAGTATACCAGACGGTAAACTCATAGTCAATATCTGTTGTCTGGAAAATTATAGAAAATTGTAAAATTTCCCAAACGTTAGAAATCGGTAGTGCTATAACTACCTAAAAGCCTGCACTCATGACAGCTATTTTTCTATTAGGTTTAGATGAATTTTCTTTCATTAGTTCTGAAACCACTATAATTCATAGCAAGTCTGTTCCTCAGGAAGAAACTTGTATCATGCACAAACTTTATGCCAGGGTTACATAAACTCAGAAAAATGAGCCATTATGTTTTGTTATTAGAGCAATATCTAATGCAACTGTCAACAGAGCCTTTATCACTGAGTCAATCACAGTGATAATTTATTCACATAAAATATGAATATAAGTTAAACACAGAGTCTGATTCTGTTACCTATGATCATATTAATTCTTACACCAAAAGGTCCTGCAAATATTAAGGAAGTGTTCGCAACATTCTGAGTGCCCACAGAAGGTGGAAGCGCTCTCCTAGTGAATAAACTCCCAGGAGACCAGCACAGCTAAGTTAGCATTGAAGTTGAATCAGATGTTAACAAGCTTGGTTCAGCAGAGCATACCGTTGACTTTGCACAGGAAGAAGTATTATAGCCATTAAATTTCTTCAGAATTTAACGTGCCTTTTTTGGATAAGGATACCTGTTAAGTCAATCAGCACATGTTTTAAAATTCTGAGTAAGGACATGGCAGAGCAGTAGAACTAAACAGCAGCAAATGAGTGAAGTAATCATGTAATGAAGCAGGATTAAAAATAAGGCTGTATTCTGAAGAAAGAGTATGATCACAAAACCCTTATAAGAATAAAGAAAGTGTATAGCCTAAGCATATGTAATGCTCTCTGCACAACAGTAACCACAGGATTTCAGAAACATCAAACTTAACTGTGGGCAGTTTATCCCACCTTTGGATTCTTCTGTCTGCCTCCAAAACAACCAGCAATGTCAGAGAAAAAAAAAAAAAAAGATGGTTATTGATTAAACAGACTTCCTTTGCAGCTAACCCATAAGCATCCTTGTGATACTCTGCAAAAACAGGAAGGCATCAAACCAGAGACTATCATCAATCCTGAAACCTCCCTGGCCTATGAGTTGAGAGTGTCTGACATCTTTCATGGCTGTCCCCCTGTCAACAGCTGGATCCCACTGCATGATCACTAATTCATTCCCA
Organism: Chauna torquata; assembly: GCA_013399475.1. Taxonomy (NCBI): domain Eukaryota; kingdom Metazoa; phylum Chordata; class Aves; order Anseriformes; family Anhimidae; genus Chauna; species Chauna torquata. The sequence continues at coordinate 106,517 of VXAL01013327.1, read as the reverse complement.
GGATTGGTGTAGTGCCTGCCCACTGCGTTGATTTCCGTGCCTTTCAGTAGGCACACGGATGAACTGTAACAGCAGGCAATACACACTCACAGGGAGATCATGAAGTAAGCTGCATTTCGATCATTTAGATCTCATTTTGTCATCTTGGTCCCTGACCATATGACCTGTGCAGATTTAGAAAAAAGGCCCAATGATATTCCTCTTTGTGCTTGCTCAGCAATATCACCAGGCAGGTCTAGGGACATGGAGAGAGCCTCTCTCAATCCCCAGTCTGCGCAACAGAAGACACAGTTACTATATCAGGTTTGCTCTGTGCAGCATGATGCATTAGAAAGCGGGCACCCAGTAAAGAGGAGAAAAAGGTTAACTGCCTTTTTATTTGTACAGACACATTGGCAAGTGACTGTTTTCCCTAACAATATGTGTCATCTATAACAAAGTGACAAAATATCAGATTATTTGGAGTTGGATGAACTTGCCCATAGGTTGAAGAGCTATGGAATATTTTTATATTTTTGTCATATTACAACTTCTAAGTATAATGGGGAATGCTCAAATCTTATAGTAAAGGTTATTAAACAGATGACAGCAATGTGAATAATGGATGCCCTTCTCTGTACAGGTGTTTTTATCATTTTCAAAAACAACAGAAGTGCAAAATGAAGCCTGTCTCATCAATTCATAATCCCATTCAATCTCCTATGGCTTGTTTTGGGACTGCTTCCTTTAACTGGATATTCATGTATATAGCTGTCTTCTCCCAGCCTTGTCCTGAATGCTAACCTGCTGTACTTTAAGACACTACCACACAAGAATTTTCCATCTCAACCATTACAATAAAGCCATTTAAATTGGTGATATCAAGTATTTCTTGTTCTCCCATAAATATACCAGAAGTTTATTATATACATGCTCAATTGCAGATGATATCACCTTTGCCAAAGCTCCCTGTATCTCAGCAAATTAGCTAGATCATGTTTTAACCTCTAGACTTTTATCACATCTCCCACCCAAGTCAGTCAGAGAGAGGAAGTAACAATGAGTTCACCCTTGTAGCATAGGAGACAATAATGAATTAATACTCATGCCATAGCAGAAGGACTGTGTAGGAAAGGCATCTACTGTCTTGTTCAAGATTTTTTACCTGCTGCTTGGTAACGTAAAAAGGAATTAGCTTAGTGCTGCATTGAAGATGACTAAGTCATATGTCTGAATGATGCCTGAAAACAGTTCTTTTTTTCCTTCAGATTGTTATAACTGGGAATGAGCTGATCCTGAGCCAAATCTCATTGCTGAATCATGTGTGAACTGTTACTGACTCAAATAAGACATATTCATTTTCTTCTTTTCCCCATAACTCAGTGAACAAAGTGATCTTACTGATGTAAGCATTGAGACTGACTTAAAATAGAGTGGATACCAGAAGCATAAATGCTGCTTATCAGCAGGTGAATCTGTACAACATTTGGCTCTTTGAATGAAGTCCTGGTCCCATTTATGACAGCAATGCTCATCTCTGTCTGGTCGTACTTACAAATGTACCTCCTCTGGAAGAACAATAACGAATACCTAGAGGAATTCATTTAATGATCTGGTTCGTTCACTTCCATACCAAGAGGTAATCCTTGGAAAGGGATTATTTCCTGGCAACAAATGTGACTGTGAAGAAGGTAGCACAACAGTGAAAACCACTGGAAGAAATGAGCTGCCCCACAATATTGTATTTTTACAGCATCTGAGATAAGAGTGTTTCATCAGTTGGCATACTGGAAGTTCACAGCCATTGTTGTATACATGCACAAAGACATGAATCTGTGAAACCGTAAGATGACACGCGCCACCTTCTCACTCACTCTGTGTTCAGCTCCACTGAAATCAACTGGATTTTGCTGTTGACAATTTGGGGAGAAAAACAAAATTAAGACAAAACAAAAACAACAAAAACACAAGAGCCCTGTGATGCTCACCTGAGTTCCACTGAGGTAATTTTGAATCAAAAACACAGTGAAATGGGTAACTCCTTTCAAAGATTCCAGTGCTCTTAAACTAATTGTATATATAATACACTGAAGCAGCAACTCAGTAGTATAACTTCAAGTTTACAGTTTGTCTTAAAGAAAAATTAGTTGAGAGAATGTTCTGGGCAGCTTGTCTTGCTTGTTGTATGCATAACTGAGTGAAAAGTTAAATACAGAGATAAAGCATAAATGATACAGATTTTTTGCACAATGAAAACGATTTAGACTTTGTTCCCACATAGTACAAGTGTGGTCCTGGTACAGAGGTACAGAAAATAAACTATGTTTTTCCAAAGAACCAGAAGAAAGGGAGAAGATGCCCTAGATGAAGATGCCTATATGCCCACAGAAGATATTTATAAACTTATTTAAACATAAACAGAGGTTTTTATTATGACATTTCTTTCTTTTTTTTTTTTCTTTTTTTTTCCCCCAGCATTTAATCACTTACTTTTTGGTTTCATTGGCCTATATGTTCTTTTAGAAAGAGAGTGAGATATCCAGATGGTGAGACTTGGAAGTTTGCTTTGTGAAAAAGGTCAGCTCCAAAAGGCTCATTTGTTACAGGAACCAAAATGTCAGTGACAAAATTGTACAAGATGTGATATATCCATGTATAAAAGGCCATACCTCCAGAGAGTACAAATTGGCCTAGCTCTTCTGGAGTAAATAAATTTGTTATCACTGTGTATCAGTTGCCTTCTAAGAGCTTAGTCATCATGTAAGGTGGAGGAAAACAAAGTAGAACGACAGTAGCTGTTCTGATAACAGAATACTAAAAGGGGCTGATATGCAAGAGGATATCCTAACCTTACTGCAGCCCATGGGCATTTGCCCTGGACTCTGGGTGGGAACAATGGATCCCCTCCAACAGCTCCGGTCCTTGCTGCAGTGCTCTCTTTCTCTACATTGGCAAACTCACATTTTATAGGAAATACCCTTTTTCTTACATAAAAGCACCTGCCCTCCAGACTCGGATCCAGTCATGGAGAAAATAATTGCTCCTATTATTACAAGCTTTGAGTGCGGATAATGACAATTGAATAGTTTAACTAGACTTCCTCCTTGTGATTACGCTTCATTAAACTAAGTGACTAACCTTTTGTGGTTCAAAGGGTGAAGTAAAAATGAACCGTGAACAACTGAAAACGAAACATGGTATGGACCAAGGTTTGTCTTACATTTGCAAGACAGGATTTTCCTCTGCTTGGTACAGAACTAAAGTTGTTTTAGCCCCTCATCTTCAAGGACAAACCTCAAAGAGCTGATTCAAATGTGCCAGGTGGTGATCATCTGCCAGTTGTGAATATCCATGGGCACATGAGACAGATTTTCTGCAATACACCAGAAGTTATCCACAAGCTACCCAGACTTCTGGAATCCTGCAGAATGAACACTAAAATGAAATCCCACATGGAGAAAGAAAGTGAGATCCATGAAAACATTACCTTGCACAGACAACCAGCACTGTTGAAAAAAAGTATGTTATGAAGTGAAATTTACTGCTGATTTCCAATAAGTTTCCACTAATGGATACCTCCTGGTCTGAGGAGGAGAAAAGAGTGCAAAACAGAGAAAGCCCTGATGAGAAAATCATGTAGTTTACTCAGCTTTCCAGGAAATCCCTTCTAATTGGCTAGAAATTGTGCTTTAAATTCCTTTTTCAAAATTGTCTTCTCCTTCTAGCAAACAAAGTAGAACTTCTTGAAACACACTGACACAAGAAAGCCAGACAGGAGAGATGAAGATAGAGACAGAGAGCTTTCAGATAGAGAATACTTTGTGGATGACTGTGACACGCTCACAGGAGCTCACCTTGGGTGGGGAACCTTGGGTGGTACATTGGAAACAGCTCTGATCAACAGTCTACTGAGCACCGCAAGATGAGATACAGGTTGTGGACAGGACCTCTATCCTAGAATTTATCATCAGAGTTATCTTCCAAACTTTTGCTTTTTAACGCAGAATTAAAATAAACACTTTGCAAAACAGAATCTTTACTGTTTTACTTCCAATTGCTGTAGCTCAGCTAGAGGTATATGAATACAGTTAATGGTTTCTTATGCGAGAGAACAGATTTGGATCAAAAAAGGAAAGACGACATTGCCACTGAGAAAAAGTAATTTCAGACAGAAACTGCAGGTACTGAAGCTAGGATGCTGTCTCAGATCCCTTGTGAGAGAACAGATTTCTTTGCACCCCTGAAGTACCGCAGTGAACCAGTGAGTCTCACACTGACAGGAAACCTATTCTATAGGCATCTTCTTTACTGAGCTATCACCCTCCAGAGAGCTGCTCTGAGATAGCTGGAATTTTTTAAGACGGATATTCAAGACAGGTACTTCCCTGGGGCATACTCCCTACCCTTTAGAAACCTTCAGAAGTGTGCTCACATATGCCTCTTGCTATTGTGGGGAAAAAAAAAAAAGATTTTTTTTTTTAAAAGAAACCATTTTCTCACCAATCATGTTATTCTCCATTAAGCTGAGAATTCCAAAGTCCCACTCACTTAAAAAGTAATATTCATAAGTAATAAAAGTAATAGACACTGTGTGTTTAAGTTTTAAAATCAGGTTACTGTAATGCAAAGCGTCTAACATACTTTTAAAATTAAACTTAAGCGAAGTGTTTATCATTGCATTTATTAAACAAACAGTAAAATCAGAGCAATGAGTTTCACAATATTTTGCAACCATTAAAGTTTTAATAGGAATGTGTTGTGGTTTAGCCCCGGTAGGCAGCTAAGTGCCACACAGCCGCTCGCTCACTCTCCCCAGGTGGGATGGGGAGAGAATCAGAAAGGTAAAAGTGCCAGAACTAGTGGGGTGAGATAAAGACAGTTTACTAGGGAAAGCAAAAGCAGCGCGCGCAAGCAAAGCAAAACAAGGAATTCTTTCGCTGCTTCCCATGGGCAGGCAGGTGTTCAGCCACTGACAGGAAAGCAGGGCTTATCATGCATAATGGTTTCTTGGGAAGACAAACGCCATCACCCCCAATGTCCCCCCCTTCCTCCTTCTTTACCCCAGCTTTTATTGCTGAGCATGACGTCATATGGTGTGGAATGTCTCTTTGGTCAGTCTGGGTCACCTGCCCTGGCTATATCTCCTCCCAGCTCCTTGTGCACCCCCAGCCTCCTCGCTGACAGGGCAGCACAAGAAGCAAAAAAAAAAAAGTCCTTGGCTCTATGTAAATATTGCTCTGCAACAACCAAAAACATCGCCACTATTTTCATCAAAAATCCAAAACACAGCACTGTGTGAGCCTCTACGAAGAAAATTAACTCTATCCCAGCCAAAATCATGACAGAATGAAACAAATAAAGTGAACAGAAATGCCGTACAGTTCAGTAGAAATTAACCCAAAAAAGGCAGAATGTAATAAGAAGCAGATCTCCCCCTTTTCTTACTGACCTCGCAGCTGTACCAAATATACAGGTCTGTCACATTCTATGTTTATTCTCCTTATCAATAGGTGTTATGATTACCTCTTCTAACTCTCCATTATACTTAGAAGTATTTAATAAGATAGTCTCAATAGGCAAAACTGAAGCTGGAATCTTTTCAACTCCTGAATCATTCTGATGTTGATTCCCACAACTAATCCCTAAAAACATCATATTGTTCTGCAGGTTTCCACTAAAATGCAACAATGTTTGTGCTATCCATGGAAACCTTTGATAGTATTTATATTACAAAAAAGCAGGTGTGTTTCTATTTCTGGGAAACAAGAAACACCAGGTTCTGCCCTCTCTTTCATTGTTTTTCAGTCAACAACAACTTCAGTGTCTTCAACAGGATTTCACCTCTATAAAATGGACTGAAAGTAGAATGACATTTCTAGAATACAAAATGGAGGGATTTTTCATTTAATCCCCACTGGCATTTAGCGTATACTTTTAACAATGAGCACTGATAATTCTCACCATTTTATCCTCAGCAGAAGCACTACATATTCAACTTAAGCAAATACATCCCCTTCCCTCCAGTGTAGGTACATGCCCAGTGCCTGTGAGGAAAAAAGCTAAAAGAAAAAACACGTTATCATTTTGTGCCGCTAGACATCACCATTATTTGCTAGGATATGACCACTGCTACACATTTCTTTACTAAAAATGGGCTGCAGCCAGCCTCCTCTAGTGGCCAGGATGGTTTGCCAGGATGAGCTGTGACTTTGGCCAAGCCTATCTTGTGTGGCAGATCATGGCAAGAGTACTCCAAGCCAAGCTGGAGAGGTCTGGTGTGCTTCTGTGGAGGAGCAGTGCAACACTGTGCTGAAAGCAACACTGGCCCTGGCCCCCACAAAGCAAAATGCAGTATTAGTGCAGGGCTGTACCTGATCTTCCAAGTCCTGCCCTTCCCTAAGATTAATTAGCTCCATGATAATTAGCTCCATGGTAGCAATTCTTTCCTTTTTACAGAGCCAGGGTGGGGAGTTAATAGTGTGTACCACTATTACCCATACACTTGTACAGCACAAGGACGCTCTTCGACAGCTCCAGTATGGTCTCTCATGTAACAGGAAGATTAGGTAAAAACATCTCTAAAATGGAGAGAATTAGCTAAGAATCATGAGCACTAATCTGACTGACAATGGAGTTAATTAAAAATTGTAAAGGCTAAACAGTCTGGCTTGGTGTCAGTTGCAAATGTAACAAGCCTTCCTACCCCCTCCCCCATGAGTACTTGCTCAGCGATTTGACAGATAACACATTTACACAGCATCCATAACGCACCATGAGCTGAAATTTTTCAAGCACACCCAGAAGAGCAGAGTAGCTTGATGAGGGTAATGCATTAAAGATTTTATAGCAGAACCATTATATACACATTTGTAACTGCTCACCCTTAATGCTTATTCTGTTCACTACACACACTGCATGCACCATTATCTTGACACAGTCACTGGTAGGCAAGAAGAAAGGATGGTGTCTCTCAGTTGCCACATGCCATGTTTTGCTAGCACTGAATTGCTGCAGATAGACAGTTTCATTATAGAAAAGCATGTATTCTACACATAGCCTCTGAAACTATCCAGAGAAAGACACATTTCTTCATCAGCAGTCATTTTTGCATATCAGACCCCCAAAACAGTATGAATTACAATTTTGGAGCAATTAATCTAGTGACTGACTGCAATGCCATTGGAGACAAATCATTTGCTGCCATTGCCACCAGCCTGAGTGGACAGACGACTCAGGAGAGCTGAAGAACAGTTAGACTGCCCTGGAGCCAGGACACAGAACAGCCAAGCAACAATTTCGTAATTGCTGTGGGTAGCTTCTGAGCTACCTCATTATAGCCCACTTCCAAATCATTTATCAAAGAAGCATTTGCTGTTTCTTTTGGCCTTAGAGAACCATGGAGATACTCAGAATATGCAAAGGTCTGAGATCATCCTAAGGGGTATCACCAGAGCAGAAAACTATGACAAGAGAATTAGAAGAATCAATGCATTAGTTTCCCATGCACAGGAAGTCTCTGTGCAGTTTGCCAGTCCATTGCTAGTTTATGCCATCCTTCTCTCCTTGTCATTGCAATGGGGTACTGTATCATATCCTCACAGCAGCTCTAAAATACAGGAAAATAAATTTCTTTAATGATTTTTTTTTTCAGAGAACTGAAAATGCTTTTAATCTTAGAAAGCTTTCCTCAAATCCTTCACAAAAAGTCACATGAATATACATACCATCAAGCACAACACCTTGAGCAAAATAAAAGCAGTAATCGTTAAAAGATAATTGTTTTGAACCAACTCCCATGAATTTGTGTGATATGTTTTCATCCTTATTCCTGGTTTTACTGCAGTCTGAAAAGTAAAAGGGACACAGTGCTATAAGAACTATGGTAATTTTGGTATCTGAAGCCTGATAAGAAAGAGAAACATTTCTAGGCTCAGTAGTATTTCTAACACAGATTTGTAGAGCTGAAAAAGAGTAGATTCTTCAGAAAATACTGTGAAAAGTGCACGAAGGCTAGGAAACTCATTAAAACTTATGAGTCTTACCAGTTATATTCTAAGTGTGCCCTAAAGTGATTTGTCTGTCATTGAAAATCATACATATGAATACTTGGATAGATTGCCAGTACTAATTATCACCAGCATAGGTCTGCACTCAAAAGCTTAACAAAGCCTGCTAATATGTTCCACAGGCTTGAATGATTTGATTCAATGGCTATTAGACAAAGCTGAGAACATCAGGTTCAAAGAAAACATCATCATACGAACCCTTATGGGCTCTTGCCCAAATTCTTATTTTATTTAATCTGGTGTAGGGGCAGGCGCTTTGTTTTCTCTAATCAACACATTTGCTGAATGGCAGAATTTCAGAGGAACTGACTGCTTTTCTGAAATGAAGTTCAGTTTGTTAGGATTCTGGCCAGGAAACAAAAAATAGGATGGGGAGGGGATGCAGCTTGAAATATATATAAATGTTTGGACAGTTTCTGTATGAATCAAGTGTTTTGTTGGTACTGAGATAACATATTTTTGGGGGGAAAAAGTGGGGAAAAAAACTGAAATAGTACTAGAGACCATGGTGCATTTGAGAGATAAAGAATGACTTCAGAGCCTGCTCTATAGCAGAAACTGACAGAAACTATAGTCTTGTAGAAGATACACATTTCAAATTACTTCACTGCACAACGCGATTTTTTAAGTAACTCGAAACTACTGAAACACTCTTTCTAATTGCCACTAATTTGTGCCCATGATCTACACTTCTTTGTGCTGCTTTAAAAAAAAAATTTTTTTTTACATACTACACTTTTAATTTTGGACAACAGAAACAGGCTGAAGTTATAAAACTCATTATTATTTCCAAAACAATTAGTGAGCATTTTAATTATTATTCCATGGTGTGATGAAATTTGTGTGATGAAATGTGAATGGTAAACAAAATACTAAGCATTCCTGTAATGTAATTGTAAACTTGCACTTGACAAAATTCAACTGTCAGATACTGATTTTTTAATTATGTGTAGCATGAGATACTCAACAAAATACAAATTCCTGAAGCTGAAAAAAATGTCACTTATTTTGAATAAAAGCCTTCCAGACTCAAAAAGACTGGACATTTTCTCATTATCTCAATTACAAGGATTCCTGCATGGGCAACTATATATTTCTTAGTAGAATTAGAGTGATTATGTGCTCATGAGTCTGAAAGGAAATCTGAGGCTGCATGAACTTTTCATAGAGCAATGTATTCTATGGTTTTGATTGGCAGACTTTAATGTAGACATTTCAGGCATTAGTTTTGTCTTCTGTAGCTTCACACCTGCAGAATTCCGCATTGAGTTTTGTGTTGATTTAGAGAATAGGCATGAACTGTTCAAAAGAATTCCATAGCTGCATTAATATTTGAAGCACATTTCTTGTATCTTACTGTCATATGAACCACTATAGGAATACTTATTTGCACTCAGGACATCAGTTAAACAGAAGCCTGTACTGATGACTTTCCAGAGGGAAGTAATACCCAAACATTGCTAAAATTAAAAGTTACAAGGCCACCAGTGAAGTAACAGATCTATGATTTCTATGCAGGCATTCTGTGAAGATAGAATAAACCACAAGACTTTTATTTGGAAGAAAATTATGGTAAATTGTACAGTCTAATCAGCAAACTCAGGTAACATTCTGATGAACTACTTCAGATTTTGACTGGATCACAAAGACTCAAATGGACCAATTAACAAGTTTATCAATTATCCTGGACTTCAGGTATAAAGCATACAGCACAATCTATTGTTCCACAAACTGTTTTCACACAGTACATTACAGATATTCAGCTTTCCTCCCACAAGTTTTTTNTTTTTTTTTTTTTTTTTATAGGTATAATACTGATTGTATCTGTCTGTATTTCTTATCCCCAACAAGTTTTGAAATTCTTGTTCAGTTTCAGGAAACGTGATAGAGATTGAAGTCTCAAATGTATGAAATTTCTACAAACTCAGCTGTCTTGAAGAAGGCCCTAATTTGTACATTTAACAAGAAAACAGTATGTTTTTAACACCTGTAGTTTCTGTTAACATGTTGGTTGGCCAGTTAGCTTGGTTGCCCCAGACCATTCACCTCATTTCCTATCCAGCGAATGGAAGAGGAAAGAAACAGGAAAATAAGAGACGATGTAGTGCCTCTTCAAGGAAGACTGTGGTATTTTGGGTTCTGGAAGGAAGCAGAGGATTATTTCTGTACTGAAATTGCTGCAAAAGAAAGAGGTGAACTGGTGTACCTAATGCATGAAGGATGCAGATCTGTAACAGATCAGACTTCATAAACACTGCTATTCATGGAAAAATTGAGTCATATTTTTAAACATAAGGTAGGAAGCAGTAATATCATCATATGAATATCACTTCCTTTGTGACAATAGCTGTTTGTGGTTTGTTTAGGGAGAAATATTTTTGGCAGCCTTCTCAGTGATATGTATTACAAATAACCTATAATGTTTAAAAAGTTTGGATAGTCTTAACTAGAAAAATGTATTTTACTGATAGCTCAATAGTAACTATACAGACTTGCTTATCCAGGGTTTATAGGTACACTTCAAAAATTACCTTGGCCATATAAATGATGGATCATCTTTCTTCATAAATATTGTAAAGATGTAAACAGCTATTTATGTATATCATGCAGAAATAATATTAAATCATCTGAAATTATTCTGTAAAAGCTATTTCTCACAATAAAAGTAGTTACTGTAAAATTGTTTGATACCATACATAATTTTTTGCCATGATGCTTTTGAAGAAATAGGCATAAAACAGCAGTGAGTTTGTGTGTGCCATTTTACCTTGTATTTTTCCTAGACCTTTTTAGTGATGTCTTTCCTCTCCTTCCTAGAACAAACCACTTCTGAAAGCCTATGAGAGAAAGACCACGATGCCAGAACAAGTTGTACTCAATAAATTCTAGATAGGAATGGGTTTGTGCTTAATTCCCCTGTTCCTTATTCACACCTTTTAACAGAGTTTTCTGGGTCAGGAAATCAATATTTTATACAGTTCATTGTGCATCAGTTATAATGTGATTTAATCATCCTTGTACATCTAGCACTCGCTAGCATGGAAGTAATATATATTGAGAGGTTTGGTTCCTGTCCTTTGGGCAAGAAGATTTTTATTTAATGGGCTACAAGGCTGCTAGAAACACACTGCAGAGTTACCAAAAGCAGTAAGAAAAACAGTTTATACTTGGCATTGTTGCAGAAATGTGCCCAAAGCAGGGGAAAATGTTTTGCTTGATGTAATGAGTTGTGGCATATAAAAGGTTAATTCAGGGAACTGCAGAAGCAGTCTGATTTTTCCACCTCTGGTGAAACAGGGAAATTATGAGAGAAGCATATGATAATTTATTCATTTGTGGCCCAATTCTTCATTCAGTTTAAAGCTGAAAGCACAGATGAAACACACCATTATAGCAACAATGAAGCTCTTATAGTATTTTCTATGAAGTAAAAATACAGATTTATCCTGAAATAGGGAACAGAATAAAAAGTGCTTGTTTGCTAGATAAATACCCTAACAAGTAGACTACAGAGTGAAGTCTTTTTGTTGGCATTGTGAAGTTGAATTTCTTTGTTACATGGGGTACATTCTCCAACAGATAAGTGGAGATTGCCTCTCCCTAAATGAGTCTGCAGGTTTGTAGTTAAGAACCCTCCTTGTGTAAGACAGATACAGCCACATAGCCTCTTTAACTTGATGAGGCATTGATCTCAAGTTTTTCAATTCATGAGTGAGTGGACCAACTGCTAAGCTATTATAGAACCAGCTGGAGAGCAACACTACCATCTTCTGCTATTCTGAAAAAGAAAAGAGCTCAGTTTTTACACAAAAGGTTGCAGAATCACCTGTCCTCAAGGAAGGTTGCTTATTCAGGATTTGCAGACTGAGAAAGAAATTAAATTCCACATGGAGTTTGGATTTCAGATCTCTTTCCTCCATGCCAACAGTTTCTAGCTGACTGGGTTTCGGCAGGATCTTGTGCTATAATTCAAATCACAGTTCTGAGAAGCCCAACTTTTGTGCACAATGTGGGATGGTGGGGGCCTACTTCACTGCTCCAGACTTGATGCCAGCAGCATGGAAGAAACATAGCATATCCATCATTGGCTGGATTCAGCATTTAGCTCCTAGCCTTTATTTGGACAACTAGACGGCAGCAGCATAGAGTTTAGTGCTGCTTCCTCCTGCCCCCGGTTTCTTTTTTTTAATGCTTTCCTTTAAAGCTTTCCTTGCTTTCCTTTTCCTAGTATCCACAGGAAAGCAAGCAGTTACAAACAAACATTATCCTCAAATTCCTCAGTCCTTTCAGTGAAAACACACACACGCACTCATGTACATTCACTATCATGGAAACAGTAACATTCATTCTGAAATTTTTAGTAGCTTCCCAAGCTCTAACATTGGAAAGATCAACACACCTAAATGTATGCTGCATCTCCTAGCTCAGCAGTATTTCGGGGCTGGGAGCTCTCTCACTGCTGTCTCCATGCAGCAATGAGCATAGTAAGTCGCCATGATTTGGGTTCCTCAACCTAACAGAGGTATAAAACAAAACAAAACAAACCCAACAACAACAATAAAACAGCAATATGTTATCAGTATGAGTTTATGACCTTCCACTTGCTCCATCCACCCACCTCATTATTATTATAGGTTTTTTTACTGGACATTTCCACATTTCTCTTGAATCTTTTGTCTAAGTTTAACTCTACCTTTCCTTTTCTCCCTGACTGGTACAATAAGCCTTCTCCTTTGGCAGGACAGACCTTTCTGAACAATGTCCACAGAAGGACAGAAGATGCAGAACCTTAAGAGGTTGTTGGGCTGTGGTAGCTAAGCAGGACAAAGTCCTATTAATGTAACAGCTTCCCTCTGCGAATAAAGAATCAGCACAAAATGGGAAAAGGAGCATGCTCAACACAGTTGTCTTCCTTACATAAGCCAGAAGTACCTCTTACCATCAAAACCAGTGTGTACAGGGGAATAACCCATTCAGTTCTAGGCATCATGTCAAGAGCAGAAAATTGGCCCTGTTAGTTGCAGAGCCCTAGAAGGTTTAGCTTCACAAGTCTGTGGACTGCAGAAGTGCCCACTAGTCTCGAGCATGAACACACTGTGCTACATAGGAGACATACTCTGAACAAAAAACTCCAGACTAAGGGAAGGTCAAGTTTTGCTGCTTCTGGCTTCTGATGGTGATGCTCCTGTTTCCTTTCTTTCTTCTTCCATCCCAGAAAGTCTCTCTTCTTTTCTATTCCTGTGACAGATGCTAGCTACCTGACACCAAAAAGTCGTAACTTGCTGAATATCCAGATGTTCTCATAACTGCCTCATTGCATTAACATCAGTTTCACATAGCAATATATATCACTTTTATTGTAAGTACTGTTCTTTTCTAGAAAACCCAATAAAAAACAATCAGCAGAAAAAGAGAGAGTAACGTCACTTAAGATACTTTAAAGAGAGACCACTTTAGAAGAACAACAGTGTACATCAAAAAGTGCTCTTTAGTAGCCTCTCTGAGTTGTTAAAAACTTTGGTTCGTATATGATCCTGAGAATCAACAAACTGGATGAGTGTATTTGAAATTGAGGTAACAAATTAGGGTCTGGCAATACAGCAGAAAGGGTTATAAAAATAGTAAAAAATTGCTGTGGGAAAGGGTGAAATTTGAAGAATATTCTGCTGTCTAATATTCTGCAGGATTAAGAAGAATTTGATACTCCACAGAAGTCACTCAAAAGATTGCTGTCAGATCCTGAAATGGAAGCAATCATTCATTCATGAGTTTCCCTTCTAGACCTACTCCACAAAATTCAGAAAACTGTTCCCCTGGAGTAATGCTGAGCTGCCATCTGGAGATGCCTCCTCCAAAATCAGAGCTAAACTCTATTAGATGAGGCTTTATTTTAAATTTCCAGCCCCCCCCGCCCCCCCC
>VXAL01013327.1:74295-92535 GCA_013399475.1 Chauna torquata | reverse complement strand
GTTGATCTCGCCTAGCTACATTTAAGACAACGGGTAGGTATAAAATACCGAGCTTTTGCTTCTGTAGCAGTAAGGGAAAACTTGGAGCTGCTTCAACATGGGCTCTACTAGCAAGTCCGTCTTTACCATAGCAAACAGGGGCCCAGCAAAGAGCAACAGATGAGTGGCACTCAAGTGCTGCTGCAATCTCTGTGTATGTACCCAGAAAGCAGCCTTTCACCGGATCCTACAAGCACACCAGTAGCTTTAAGTCAAACAAACTCAAAGTGTCTGTGCCCAAGGAAGTGCGCTCTGCATGCATCCTGGGTTTCTGCATCTGCTAATGGCCAAAAGATAGTGAAGATGGTGCTGGGATAGTTGAGGTAGCTAGATCTAGTAAGGAAGTTTCCACACATTCCTTAGAGAAACTGAGTACCACATGCAAGGGTACTGTGGGCACATCTCAAAGAGAACCAATATGTGTTTATTTATGCATTTATTAAAGGATTAAACTGATGCCTTGGAAAGAGCAAGAAAGAGGGAAAAAAAAAAAAAAAAAAAAGGATTTTCTTTTCCCTAGGTAATATGTAGGTGATATCACAGCTGACAATGACCTTGGCTGCAGTGTTTAAAACAAATAAACATATCAGCTATGTCAGGCTTATTGCAGAAGAAAAATTACTGCTTCATTTATGAAACAACTGTGTGTCCACTGCACAACAGTGACAATTCTTAACTCTATCTTGTCCCCTCCCCATTCTTTTTTGACCGACTGATCTTTCAGTTTATCAAAACTAAATTAGACAAATTTCACCTCCCTTCATCAGTGACAATATGGAAACAGCTGCTTTTCCACAGAGGAGCCAGGGAACCTCCTGGCAGTTCCAGATACACTCAACCTTGTGCCACAAAGGATTGTCCTCCTTGTGAAGGTTTTATTCTGAGCTGTTCCTCCTAACTTCAACACCCTTACCCTCTTGCAAGGTTCTGCTTCTACAGGGACAGAGCTAGATATTAAGTAGTATTTTTGCTCTACAACTTTCTCAGGCCTTTAGTACAACTTCAGATGAATTCAGAAGAATTCATTTCATTTCAGATCATGTTTCCACATTCGCAAAGCATCTTGTATAGGTTTGTCTATACAATGTAACAGAGTAAAATATTTCTTCTCCAAAAAGAGGAATGATATTGACCTTTGTCAGCAGTGTCCTCAGTGCTGGAAAACAGAGAAAAAGCAGACAGCAGAGAAAAGTAGAAACACAAAGGTGCGCAGAGGCCCTTTTCTCTAGGATACTCAAAAATCTTCTCATGTCAAAACAGTAAATGTTTCTTTTACTGCATTCCAGCCAACGTGAAACAGAGGAACAGTTATGCCTGTTTTTACAGAAAAAAGCAAGCTCTTTGAATGAGAATTCAGACAAGTTGATCTGAATTCAGGCAAACTAGCTGCCCCTCTAAGACCTGATTCACACTCACTTTATTTAACCTGCTTATTCTTCTCTATTTGAGTAATTGAGGAATTGATTTCAACCAAACAGACCGAGTCCTCTGGCAAAGGTATATCCAAGTGTTATTCAGCTAAAGAAAATCTAAGGGTAATTATCTGTTTATGAGCTAATGTACTGCAAACAGATAATCCAGCTGTCACACATACTGAGGTCCACTTGTTCTGCAAAACTCAGGAATATGTTGCCTTGTTCCTGGAAGACGTCCAAAAGTATTTCATCTCTTTTTATGTATTCTTCATATAAATACAACACTGTCAAGAACACGTTGTGAAAGGGAGGAACCCTTTGTCACTATTGAGCGTTGCTACATTTACACTTCCAGGGCTACATTTTAATGAACGACCTTGGCTAAGCCTGCACAGTATCTTTCAAGAGTAAACCTAAAGATGAATGATCAAATACACACTGGAGAACTGGCTGGAGGGAAAGAAGAGACAAAAAGGAAGGAAACAAAGGATGTTTTTCTAGTTATCTGAATTCTTCTTAACTGCATTTTCAGAAGGAGTGAATGTTGGGAAATGAGTATTGTCCAGGTTTGTTTGGCTAGCAGCAACCCTGAGCTGTGTCCATTTCCAAAAAGTACTTCAGTCAGTTTTTCTGTGTGTGCCACAACAGGTGGTGACCTGGAGATTGGTGATATAATGGGAGTAATGACTCAAGATTGAATTACTACAGTAATAGACTCAAGTAGGTAAAGATGAAATTAAGAGATTGGAGGCAAAGCCAAAGACACCAAAGAACAATTTTGCTGTCCAGGAACAGCATGAAACAGAATCACCTTCAGATTTAGCCCTTGAAAACTGCAACTCTAAAGGTGCATCCTTTTTCCAGTCTTGACATTGAATATTGCTTCACTTCTACAAACTGCTTGTCAGACCGAAGTCCAAAATACAAAACTGAGAAGTACACTGGATGTTTCTTTGGCTATGGCCATTTAGAAGCGTTGAACATCAGACAAGTGTTCAGTCTGAAAGGTTACACTGAACAGAAGCGCTGTCACAGGAAGAGCAAAATCCAATTCTTTAGCTAAGTCAGAACTTCACCCACAACTTGCTAAAGACCACACTAAACTGAGAGGAAGAGGTATTTCCGCTAGCACTAGAACGGAGAGAAAAAAAAAAAAAAACAAACAGAACTGTAGATTTATGCCCTGTTTTTTGCAGATTCATGCAGAAGCTGTCAAGGTTCAGTCTGTACTCAGATACAAAAGAAAGGACCTAACATTAACATTTGCTTTTGCTCTGTTTGCTTATTATCCTTCCCAATATTGATAGAGCTCCCCCTCCCACCCATTCCAGGATGACAGGCTTGCAATGGAGAATATAATTTTGTGATAACACACTGTATTGCTATTGGGATGGCTAAGGTTCCCTGTTTCCTATTTATTCTCTTTAAAGGAAGTAAAACAGGCAAGGTCAACACCTACAGTTGACTCTTGCTTACTTGCACACCAGGTGGAATGAAACAAAATAGGTATGCATTATCTGCCTACTACCTTCCCTGGCAGAAGTGGAGAAGAACTGGAATTGTAGGTTATTTTCCAGAAGAAAAGCATAACAGAACAGGAATATATAGCACCAAAGTTAAATGACAATGTGAGACTGGAAGTAGGTTATTCTAAATAAAATGACGTATTTGTAATACTGAGAAAGAACAAGAAAATCATGCAGAATGGCTATTCTAGTCTAAATCACCGCCTAAACAAGTTGTCAAAAGAGCTGAATATTCTTGATTCTCTTCGTGCAGGAACCTTGCTTTTACTTCCAAACCCAGATGCAAACTCAGAAATCCATTTCATTCCCATGTATAAACATGAGATGTACTGTCATCAGTACAGCAGAACATTAATGAAGGTATAAAAAGTACTCCTGTAGATGCCTTTTCATATTTTATCAGAGTGACACTGACACTGAAGTTGCCAAATCAGGCTTTCCCAATCATCTCTATTATTTAGGCATCTCCTGCACATTAGCAAAATGAAAAGCATTAGCTTGCTACAATTTTATTATACTTAGAAACATAAAAAGTGGGTTAAAGCATCCCACTTTGTTTTAAAATTCTCATGTTTTAATTAATGCACTTTTCTGAAAAAGCTTGCTTGAAGTCACATTTCAAGTTACGTTAGAATATGTTTTTGCATTACTAACTGTAATGCTTTTATCTTGTGTTCAGCACAGAAAGTGTGTTCTCGCTTCATATTAGGAATCACAAGTTAATTGCTGTAAGTTAACTACGTCCCTCTACAGTGTAATTTAGCCCTATAAGAAATACCACACATTAGCTGACTCAGAAAGATGAATGCACTCCCTTTACCTTCCCCTGCCACCTGGAAAGCTTACTGGAATATGCATTTCACAGATGATCCCAAAAGGTTGGTGGGGTTTTTTGTTGCTGTTTTTGTTTGGTTTGGTTTGGTTTGTTTTTTTGGTTGGTTTTTGTTTTGTTTTGCTTTGTTTTGTTTTTTTTTTTTGCTAACAGAACACCTAACATTTGCAGAGGTGTGGAACAGCTTATGTTTATCATCTAAGCAAAATACAATAAAGTCACAAACACCATTCCAGCTATCCTGAATGTTGCAATATTACTGAGTTTATTTGGAGATATTTTCTTATCAACTAAATATAATTAAAAATTTAAAAAAGTTACTTTTTAATCAAATCTTCTACGGCTGTCAAATCCATCATTCCATACCCTAACTTAGTAATCAGTTTTCAATTCTCAACACAAGCTTTAACATCTGTAAAAATAACTTCTGGATATACAAAAAGTGTATTTGTCACATCTGTATGGCTTTTTTCTTCTATGACATTTATGAGACCATGATACTATGAGAGTAGCATGACATTTAACCCAGAACAGGTTTACTGAATCTCTTAAGCTAGGTCCTTTTTCTTACAGGAAAGTTGTTCTCAAACTTGCTGCTTCAGTCCTTCCTGAAGCTTAAATATTGGAAAGTGAAGTCCAATTATTCAATAACATGACAACTAATGGATTAGGCATCCAGGCTTTAAGTTAGCTGAAAATAGGGAGGCTTTGTGTGTAAAATGACAGGTACTTCAAGGAAAACAAAACCTTTTAACGGCTAAACCAGTATTTCCTTTCCCCACCCCCATGCCACTCCATCCCCTTTTTAATTAAATATTGGATCAGTGTTCTCATTAACTTCTAGAGGCCTGATGTATCACCTCCACAGCACTTGGCTCAGCCACGTGCAGCTGTACAAAGTCCTGAGCTGAGAGCTCTTCATCCTCGCTTGGCATGAGCATTTCCAACTGCACATAAGGAAATGGAGAAATCAGACATTCACCTCAAAATTGAGGCAGGACTTACAGTCCTGTCTTCCTGAGGGATTACGAAAGCATGCCTCAGAAAGCGAAGAATCATATTGCTCATTCACACTTCATCCCACAAGCACCTTCTCAGTCCTTAGAGAATCCAGATCTTTGTTGATGCAGTTCCAATATTCTTGGCTACTTTTCTTCACAGTTTAGACTATTTGACTGAAGCAGGTTGCTGTCATCCCTTAACAGACTTGCAGTTTTTACAGTTCAACACTCTTTTCCACCTGGAGAGAAACGGATCCCAGTATTTTTGGCTTTGTCTTCATATTTCTTTTTCAAGGAACTCAGCACTCCTGCATTTAACAGTTGCTTCCATGTCAAGACTGTAATGTTTTCATACACTCTCCACCTGACTGTTGAAATTGTATTCTTTTTTACTATTTATTGAAACTTTTTCATAGTACTATATTCATTTTTTTCAGATATTTTTATTTCTCTGACTACTTTAATCTTCTTTAATATTCTCTCCCAAAACCCAGTAATACTGCAACATGTGCTTGTGTGCCTTTTCATCATCCTGACTAGCTGATCTGTCTCAATGGGATGGTTGCCATGTTCTCTGATATTAACGCAGAGGTCCCTCCTCACAATTGAATATTGGGTCTATAGCACTCATTTGGTGCAGAAGCAAGATTTGAAGCAAAAATCATGCCCTGAAATGCTCTTGCCCTTCATCTGTTCCAAAAATTTCCTCTTTCAGGAAGACTCCCAGCCGAAAACCTCTTGAGATGTTTGCTCAAAGGCCATTTATCTTGTGTGTCGTTAATGCAAGTCAGGAGGAATCTATTCTGCATGCACAGAGATAGACAACTGCAAACTTGACATAAAAAAGGCACCTCAGCACCCCAGCAGGTCTTTCAAAAACAAATTTTTAAAAAGGTGAGATGTGGCACACACCATTCCTCCACGATAAAGCCAGAGAGCCTTTCCCTTGTCAGCTTGCCAAGGCCTGCTTGTGTGACACAGGGAGGGCTGCTACGCAGTTTCTGGTCATGTCTTCAGGAGCCCTGAAATACCCATAAAAGTCAATGTGCTAATAAAGAGCCATGAGATTAAATAATAAAGAAAATGAAATATCACTGCAAATGGCTATTACTTCAAGCGTTGTATGTGATTGGACAGCAATTCATCACGCAGAGGACGACTGATTGCATACTGTTGCTCTCTTTCTCATATATATTAAAATTAACACTCCTCATGAATTTTGACGACTCTTTCTCGCCGCCGGTTCGCATTACACAACGCCTCCCCACCGGCCCCTTCAAGGCCGGCTTCCAGCGCCTCGCCCGCACCACCCAGCCACCCCAGCCCCGCCCCTCCCAGCCCCCATTGGCCCCTCAGCCTGGCTGTGCTCTCCTACTGGCTCTTGGCTTTTATCACTCAGGGAAGCCCCGCCCCCTGCCCGTGCACGGCCCTCCACTAGCGCCTGCCCCCAGAGTTGTCATGGCGACACCGGGCCTTATGGAGTGGCCTTGCAAGCGCGACCATTTTCGTACTCGGCTGGGCGGAGGGGCGTTGTTCCCTGTGCTCTTGGGCAGCCCCCGCAGCGCTGCCACCACAATGGGGTTGTGCTGGGCACAGCCAGGAGCTGGGCTGCCACTGCTCGGGCACGCAGACAGGACATGCCCCATGCCACCTCAGCCGTGTACACCCCAGGCCAGGCTGTCAGGGAGCTGACCTGGCAGCGTGAAAGGGATCAGGATGTCAGGGGTCATGGGGCCCTTGGGGCTGCAAGCTGACTGCATGTTCCCCTGCCTGATCCACTTCCATCGCCTGGTCCTTCTCCCCCACCTGCGTGGGGCCTTTTGCCCTCCATTTCATTACAGGCTGCATGTGGTGGGTGAGAGTGGAGGGCTGAGGGCATTTCTACAGAAATATGGCTGGCACATTTCTTCACCTAAGCTGTCCAAACCCCCAGTAAAGCTCTTCCACTTACCAAATCATGAGCGGTAGCAAATACTTTGGGCCGCAACGGCTTCCTGCGAGCAGGGGGCAGGTTGCTCCAAGATGAGGCAAGCACGAGGCAAGCAGAAGGCAGGATGCTGTGATGTGAGCACCCACCAGGCCTTACGTCCTGCGAGGTCATGGTGGTCACCCTCTGTCTTCTGTGGGGTACAGCAGGTTCACATTAGGGGGTGGTATGTGAAAGGAGAGGTTTTCAAGCATGCTTCATCCTATCTCTGGGGCCTTCCTCATGGGGAAGAACTGTGCAGTTGCCTGTGTGCCTGAAGGATGAGGAACAGCAGGGTCTAAAGTTGTTTTCCTGCTTCACTGCAGCTCACAGGCTGTGAAAGAGCTTTGGCTGTATATGTTTCTCAGGTAAGTCCTGCCTAGGAATTAAATATATAGTTTAAGCAATCTCTCTTGATTGTTCAGCCAGGCTTGTACCATGAGTGCTGGGGAGTTGGAGATTTAAATGTGGCTTGACCATACCTCATTTTGCTCTGGAATGAAGGAACATTAGAAGAGAGTGGAATTTACCAGTCTGAAAGGGGTGTAGGGTAAGAGCAGTTTCCTCCCAGTATAACCTGTTTAGAGCAACAGCTGGGTCCTAATGCAATGAAGGCACAGTGCACCTACACATCCAAATTTGCTTCTGTCTTCGAGACAATGTTCACCTGCCACAAGGCCTTTTTCGCCAAAGTGACTGTTCTTCCACTGCTGCCTGCATGATCTTCTGGCTATATTGCATGCAAGAGGACTATCATCTGAGGGGATTCTCAGACTGACTGCCAGTGAGAAAGTATGCCAGGAGCTGCAGGAGGCCCTCAGCAAAGGCAGGGATGGTGACCTCTAAAACCAACCTGTGTACCTGCTGGTGGTGACCTTGAAGATGAGATCTGACTCTCATCTATGAGAGCACCTTGCTAACCTATGGGCTCTCTTCGTGGACTTGATTACACATGCCTGTGACAGCAAGCTAGAAGCACAAGGAAGACAAACTACATGTTTCACACTTAGAATTTTGTCTTTTTTTTTTTTTTTTTTCCTGTCTTCATTTCTGTTCCTCTTCTTCTGCCCTTGATTTGTGGTATGCACATGGGAAACTCATTTGAGTTTGTTCCCATAGCTTCCTCCAAGAAGCATGCTCTGTCAGAATAGAATAGAATATCTCAGGTAGGAAGGGACCCACAAAGATCATCGACTTCAGCTCTTGGCTTCACACAGGGCTACCTAAAAATGAAACCTTGTGTCTGAGAGTGTTGTCCAAACACTTCTTGAACTCCAGCAGGCTCAGTGCCATGACCACTTCCCTGGGGAACCTGTTCCAGTGCCCAACCATCCTCTCGGTGAAGAACCTTTTCCTAACACCCAGCCTGAACCTCCCCTGTCACAGCTCCATGCTGTTCCCTCGGGTCCTGTCGCTGGTCACCAGAGAGAAGAGATCAGCGCCTGCACCTCCAGGAGGGGGAGGAGCTCACTTCACCCCACTTGTGGAAGTCAGTGTTGATTACCTGTGAGAGCAGAAGGCTGAAACCAGCCTGCCTCCCTGTGAGCCAGAGTCAGAGGGGTACTCCCTCTGGACTCAGCAGCAGTACTCAAAGCCTCATCTGAAGCTCTTGGCATCGCAGGACTTCCTCTGAAGCATGCCTTCCAAAATGCTTTCAGCTGTTCTCTGTGAGAAAGGGGTGCTAGCTTTGGAGAAGCTGTATTGGGTTTACGTGGTAAAGGTTTGGTAGCAGGGGTCCACAGAGGTGGCTTCTGTGAGAAGATTCCAGAAGCTGCCCTATGTCAGATAAGAGCCAGCTCCAAAAGGGACCAGCTGCTGGCCAGAGCTGAGCCAGTGAGCGATGTTGTTTGCGCCTCTGGGAGAGCAGATTTAAGAAAGGGAAAAAACTGCTGTGCAACAGTATCTGGGAGTGAGAGGAGTGAGGAACAGCCCTGCAGACACCAAGGTTGGTACAGAAGGAGGGCAGGAGGTGTTCCAGGTGCCAGAGCAGAAATTCCCCTGCAGCATGTGGTGAGGATCATGGTGGAGCAGGCTGTCCCCCTGCAGCCCATGGAGTACCACATGAGAGCAGATCTCCATGCTGCAGCCCGTGGAGGAGCCCACGGTGGAGCAAGTGGATGTGGCCTGAAGGAGGCTGCAGCCCATGGAAAGCCCCTGCAGGAGAGGGCTCCGGGCCCAACCTGTAGCCCATGGAGAGGAGCCCACGCAGGAGCAGGTGATCTGGTGGGAGCTGCCGCCTGTGGGGGACCCATGCTGGAGCAGTTTACTCCTGAAGGATGGACCCCGTGGTAAGGACCCATATTGGAGCAGCTCTTGAAGAGCTGCAGCCTGTGGGAAGCCCACGCAGGACCCGTTCAGGAAGGATGGCATCCTGTGGGAGGGACCCCACTCTGGATCAGGGGCAGAGAGTGACCACGAAGGAGTGGCAGAGACGAAGCGATACGGACTGACTGCAGCCCCATTCCCCGTTCCCCTGCGCTGCTCGGGGGGAGGAGGTAGAAGAGGGTGGCTGGGGGGAAAGGTGTTTTTAGTTTGCTTTTTAGTTTCTCACTGCTCTGGTCTGCTAGTGATGGTAATAAATAATATTAATCTCCCAATGTTGAGTCTGTTTTGCCCGTGACTGTAATTAGTGAGCAACCTTCTTGTCCTTATCTCAACCCTTGAGCCCTTGTCCATCGTATTTTCTCCCCCTGTTCCTTTGAGGAGAGGGAGTGAGAGAGCGGTTGTGGTGGAGTTCGGCTGTTTAGCTGGGTAAAACCACCACAGAAGTCAAGGAAACAGTGCAAATTGGGTGGATTGCAAAAGTAAGCTTTGCAAGCATTCCCACTATGGTAGAGCACTGGAATTTCCCTGCAGATTGACAGCCTTGTTTAAAAGCCCGTCATTTCTATCATCTAGCACTTGCTGCAGCATGGTTGAATTTGGAGGGAAGGTAACACAGGAAAGCATTTCTCTATTCAGAACACTTCCTTAAGGCACTTGAGATTGCTCCACAAAGTGATACTCATAAGAAGGGGAGAGAGGCTGTAGTGCCTTAGTGAAGGCAGTCACTCTGCTGTAGATCAGGAGTGGAAGCAACCAGGCTTTGTAATTGAAAAGCAGGAGACTTCAAGGCTGACTTAGAATACTTTAGAAGCTATACGATGCAACCATGGGCCTTAGGAAAGCTTCCAGTGATGTTGCAGGATTTATTAATGTTGTTCATCTACTCAAAGGTGCGGAATTCTTTAATGCTGACCTGTCAGTCCAGATCTTAAAATTAACCTTGTGCTGAACAGCCTTTGGGGATTTTTGAATGGCACTTATGCTAAGTCACTGAGAAAAGCACACATTTTTCTTTTTCAGCAGTAGCATCATTTGTGTGAGTTTAATGGAAATGCACTCCTACAAAGAAGTAGCAGCCACTGAATTGATGCACTGGTGTTATATTAAATTTCTGCTCCCTTAGGGTAGCTGAAAATTGCCTAGAGCAAATCTTTTCCTCCTCGAGCAGTTACTTTCTTTGCTCCACCACGTCAGCCAAAACACTTCAACCAGCAGGATGAATTCCAGTAATTTGCCAATCTGCATTGGTCTGCATACGCTGAGCCCAGTCGAGGACAGCTTGCTCACACCGGAAGCACTGATGGAAATGAATGACAAAGTATGCCAAATTTACAAACCAGCTACAGCCTTCCAATCAGAGTATTCCTGTTGAGAGGTGCATCGTTATCACCTCTTTTGAATCCTTGTGGAGAAGCTTTACTCAAAAGCAGGCACATGGTTGCAGCATTCTGCACAGATGCAAGGGTCAGGAATGGGAAAGTCTGTTTGATACATTTTCAGGATTTTACATTAAAATTAGTGGTTTTATGTGTGCAGGTGAATGTGCTGGTTGAGTTTCCGATTAACAACTAAGTTGAAATATCTGGGAAGGAGATTGCTTCGCTTTTCAGTCCATCAGCTAATTAATCACTAGAACACTTGGACAGATCCACAAGTGGGAAGATGAGCAGAGGATCATCACAAAGCATGGCTGCCGGTCCATATTCTTCAATTTGTTACTGAAGAGCATCTGTAAATGCAGAGAGCTTCTGAGTGCTTGAGAGATTAATGCACAGGGCCTCAGAACATGGATGTGAGGAGAGACAGAGTCCAGGTCACTGTTTTGCATCTCCCTGGTAGCCTGCAGTGGGGCTTGACGGGACTGTGATGTGGATGAATCCATCAGACAGGCTAAAGCTCATTGCACCATGGGGTCCTTTTGCCCCATGCTGTGTTAATACTTTCTTCCATAGCTGACAAGAGCCAGCAGCTCCACTTCACAGCATTGCCTTCAGCACAAGTGGTTTTTTTTGTCCTCCTTTCTCCTTACTAAGCTCTTATGAGAGACTGTGATCAAGATTCCTTTCCTTCTGCTTGCCTGACTCCCAGCCTCAAGTGCTGGACTTCGACGTGAAAGTAAAACTGTTGCTTAAGGTGTTGATTGCAGAAACTCTGGAGCAAGCTCTCCTACAAGTCGTAGAAGATAAGAGCTGGCTGACCTGCAGGCAGATGAAAAACTCTTGTGCAGAGTTTGCTGAGGTGCAGTGCCAGAAAAATTGGGAGAGGCAGTCTAGGGAGGAGGAGGTATGAGTCACTAAGAGCAAATCAGGCCCATCTCATGTTTGCCAGATACAATCATTTCCAGAAAAAATAAATAAATAAATAAAGGCAAAGCCTTAATAGCCTTAATTAGTCTGATTTGCCTAAAAGGGTCCTGCTGACTTGAACACTCCTCAGATCAGTCTGGTGCCTTCCTGCTGCATTCTCCAGTTGGCCACCATGCCCCAGCATGGGGCAGGAGTGTTTCTGTGGAGCAGCTGTGCTCCAGGGATCCTCTGTGGTCAGGTACCTGATCAAGAGAACAAACCCAACAGCATATTCCTTCTCTAACTAGTGCCATCAAACACCTGATAGTCAGGTAGCTGAGCCATTTATCTTCCAATACAAGTTCAACGAATCCTTGCAGTGATCTAAAGCAAGAAGGGCATCCTCCTTTATTTTAACACAAGAAGTCCTGAATATACGCATATACCTCTCAAGATTTCCAAATATTAAATGTATTACATTCATAGTACCCATAAGTGGTAAAAAGAATGGGCAAGTCTCTATTATTCCCCATTCATCAGCCTTATATGTGTATTCTTTTTTAATCTTTTCTGGTATAGTATGGTATGGTATGGTATAGAATAGAAAAATGAACATGCTGAAACATTTAGATAGTTCTGGACCAATATCATCTCACCCCAAGGCTAACCATCTGCTTTATCTGCAGTCCCAATAAAGCAACATGACACTAGATCAGTGCATGCTAAGATAGCTGAAAAGAACTTAGTGTTACCAGTCATGAAGTGATTACTTTGCAGACTTACCAAAAAGAAAAAAGGAATTCCCTTTTTGTTCTTGTGCGGTTTGGTACTACATATGACTCCCAACATGACTTTAGACAAATCAGTCTCTTTCCATCTTACTTTGCCTAGAGGAAAACAAATTAATAAAAGGACACTGAGATGTAACTCATGAGAACTGCAGATGTTTCCAATTCTTTACTGAAACACAATATGTCAGTTTGAAGCATTATTCATTACTGAAAGGGTATTTGGTCATATCTTTACAGGAGACTCACAATAACGAAGAGGATGGCTTTGGATCATCAACCAAATGCTGACTTCAATATTTGTTTTGGAAGTGGTCCAGGAAGGAAGTGGTTGACTCCAAGATTTTATTTTTTTCCACTTTTACACTGTCATTTATTTCCTGAATACCTTAGTTAGAAAGTGTTGAATTCGTATATTTATGCAGGCTATAACACTATTTCTACTCCCTTTTTGTTTGTTTGTTTGTTTTTTTGTAAAGTAATGAGTACACGCATTGCAATAACTTGGAAATCCTGGCTTATGAAAAGTCCAAACCCTATCAGGCAAGAATCCAAGCAGGTTGATCACTTTTTATTTTTCTGCCCCATTAAAAGTGTTGTTTGGGAAGGCGCCGTTGGCGGTTACCTGATATTACATAAGCTAGAGATACATATGGGTATACATGGCATACCTGTAGAAAAGAAAACAGTTTTAGTAATACTTGGAATGGTGAGTTCCTGATTTCGTTACAATAGCAAGTTTAAAAAAGAAAATAGGAGGAGTTTTCTTGTGGCCCAGAGATGGGCCTCGTCAATGTAGCTCTTCTGCAGAGAACAGGTAGGAGCAGAGAGTAAGGCATGAAAGTGGGACCTCTTTGCCCTGTGGAGAGAGCAGCAAAAGGGACTCTCCCTCTCCATAGAGATGTCAGGGCTTGTATCGCATCCTTCACCCCCCACAGTCACTACCTTTGCACTTGGCCGCAGAGCACAGCGTCAGAAGGTTTATTAGAGTCAGCACCATGAGGAAATCGTTAATTCTTTGGGAAGGCCCATAGGCAGCGCTGAGTGCTGTGGGATGGGAATGCTCATGCATGGTTTGGAGCCAAGCTGAAGCCCTTGTTCATGGGTTCAGACCAGCTGGTCCCTCTCAACCCCTGGCTTCCAGGAGTCTGTTTCTATGGGTGTACACTAAACCAGAGCTGCTTCTGTATGAGCTGCTTTACATCTCCCTGCCAAAGTAGGGTCTAGAAACGTCAAATAAAATCTTTCCCACCCCCACTACTGTCTTACATGAAGGGTACGTGCACACACATCTCTGCAAGGAACAGAGCCAGATTTTGCCTGCCCCAGAGGAGGATCCACCTGTTAGTGGAGGGAGACTAGACATTTTAGTATTTACCATTTCAGACCATCCTGCTGAGAGTGATGCCAACATAACGTCAACTGTGCTTATCAGAAAGTGCCAGCCTGTGCTCCCTGCAACATCAAAGTGGAAGAAAATGCACCTGCAGGTGGTGGTGGATACCTCTGTCAGGGCTTTATTTTCCGCAGGCCACGGACTGCACCCAGCCAGGCAGCTTTTGCATTGGAGGATCCCATGGTGATGATTTGGGTGGGAGTGGGAAGAGGGAGAGTGAAACAAGCCTGTGGGTCATGTAGGAAACAGGCTCTGCCATAGCAGGGGCTCAAAATGCCTCTCATTTGTCAGTGTACTTCTGTACTTCTGTTTACCGTGGGCAATATGGAGATGATGAGCTGGGAATAACCTCAGAGTGCAGTTCTGTCACCTACTTCGGTCCTAGGTATTCAAATGCAGTCCAGGAACCTATGAGGAACTAGAACATTTGAGTACAGGCCAGTCCTGCTGTCTTCTGCCTGCCCTCATGACCCAGCCCCATCACCCCAGCATTTCATTCTGCACTTAGAGGGACAGAAGCCCCACCAGCCCCAGTTCCCAGGTGCCCCAGCTCTGTGAGCTGCACCAGAGACCCTTTTGGCCTGGTGGAGCTCTCCTAGCTGCTCCATGATGCGGTGGGAGGAGAAGACTGATGCCTGGCACTGCTGCAGGTGGTGCTTGGGGACAGAATCAGATGGTGTTTTATGAGGGATGCTAGTGAGACTACCCTTGCAGGCCTCCAGGGTAAACAGGGTTTAAGGAAAGCACTGCCCGCACTCAGCTTGGCTCTGCCCCATTCCTCCATCACAGCAGACCCGAGCTCCCATGAGACCCTTCCTGTAGCTGGTGGAATGAGCCATGCCCATGACTGAAGCTCAAGTTCAGGCTTGACCCGAACATGCAGTTTCTATGGTTCTAGTTTCACACTGACTTTCAGGCTTTTGTATTTGCTGTGGAGTTTGTTCCCTGGGCAATTCTTTTACTTTCCTTCCTTCCTTCCTTCCTTCCTTCCTTCCTTCCTTCCTTCCTTCCTTCCACCCTCCACTCCCATTATTTCATTAATGATTCCTTTATTTCAGGTCTCTGACCACAGAGGTAGCCATCCTGGTGCCATATCTTACTCTGATTCCCCTTGCTTTCAGCAGCATGATGTGATGAAGGACTAAGACATAAGCCTTTGTTTAGCAAATTATTCAGGCTGAGTTTCACCACAGTCTTCAAAGACCACAGACCGTGTTATTTAATGTTATCAACTGTGACTACAGGTCATTTTTAAATAATAGGCTTGTTGCAAATAATAAACAAAAGAAACGAAGGCAGTGCTGTCCTCAGCTTCACCTACTAGACAATTCTCTGGCATGAAAACAGTAGTGTCAGTTGTCAAGTCCCATTGTTTGACATCCAAGCAATTAAGAAAAAATGGTAACCAAATTACCAAATTGTAACCAAAATACATCAATACAAAGACACCATGTTGTGGTTTAACCCGGCAGGCAGCTAAGCACCAGCACCACACAGCCGTTCGCTCACTCTCCCCCCACCCCCCAAACCAGTGGGATGTGGGAGAGAATCATGAAAAAGGAAAAAGAAAAAAGAAAAAAAGCTCATGGGTTGAGACAAAGACAGTTTAATAGGACAGAAAAGAAAGGGCAAATAATGATAATAATAATAATAATAATTAGTAAAAGAATATACAAAGCAAGTATACACAATGCAATGCACAATGCAATTGCTCACCACCCGCTGACCGATGCCCAGCCTGTTCCCGAGCAGCGGCCCCCCGTCCCTTTGCCCCAGCCAGCCCCCCATTTTTATTATTCAGCATGATGTCGTGTGGTGTGGAATATCCCTTTGGTCACTTTGGGTCAGCTGTCCTGGTCCTGTCCCCTTCCAGCTCCTTGTGCACCCCCAGCCTCCTCGCTGGCAGGGCAATACAAGGAGCTGGAAAGTCCTTGGCTCTGTGTAAACACTGCTCTGCAGCAACTGAAAACATCACCATTATCTTCATCAAAAAATCCAAAACACAGCATTGTATGAACCTCTACAAAGAGAATTTAACTCTATCCCAGCCAAAACCATGACACACCAGTATGAAGTTTTACAAGGAGATGCCATTCTGAGCTGAAACTGGTGATCAGTTAACTTCAGTTTTTCAATGGAATAAAGATTTCTTGAAGCATCTGAAGTATGACCTGGGAACAGGGAAAATCCTAGTAGCTCTTGGATTTTCTATCATCTTCCATTTTCCTAGATTCGTTCAAGGTCCTTGCAAATAAGGACCCAAATTGAAGTCAGTGTCACAGCACTGCTCATCAGTGAGCTATTGTCAGGAGAAAGGAGAACTCATCAGAGACAGGGTTTGTTCGTTGAGGGGATGACTCATTTACTTCAATCTACTAGCACAGATGTTTTAGCGTGCCCATCATCCCTTAGGTGATCCATCTACCTGAAGGCCTTAGCTGCCTGAACTTCCATTTCTATGATTTGTGATTTTTTTGAAAACATGCTTGGAAGCAAAAACCCGTTAAAAAGAAATATATAAAATGTCTGCATCCCCACAGAAGTCATTTCTCAAATATGCTGTTTTCATGGGGGTTTATTCTGAATGACCATGGTAGAATCACATAGACAGTGGACACTAGCATACTAATAGCAGAGTAAGGGACATGGTATTAGATATTTATTTATTTATTTATATTAAAATAAATTTTCACCTCAAGCCAATAATTATTTAAATAAGGTTAGTGCTGACTAATTCTCATTCCCTCATCTCATGAAAGATTTCAAGTGCTTTTTTATAATGTCACTATAAATCTAACTACGAGTAGTGAAATGAAAGATGCTTTGACCGAGAAGAGCATTTATAGTAAAAGATGATTGGAAACAAGATAGCTAATCTAGCTTTTTTTCCTGGTGATATGGCTATGGATGATATACAGTGGTGCCTCGTGGAAAAACAAGGCCTTCATCAGACTAAGGATGAGGGAAGGCCCTTTGCCATAAGCTGCTCTAAACTGGGCAATGAGGGACTCACATTCAATAAAATTTGTTTTGTCAGTGTTTTTGTGAAGTCATGTGTTTTTATGAGTACAGACCTTCAGGTTTTATTTATTTGAAACAGACTGACCTTGACCCAATTTACCTCTCATCCCTCAGTTAAAATGGTGGCAAGGAAGCTTCTGTACTTGGTGAGATGCTTTGAAACCGAACGCAAAACCCTAGTTGTTGTGTGGCTCAGTTAGAATCCACTACGAAGAAGAACAGAGGGACTCTTTCCTCCTCATATTCCTAGAGGTTTCAGAACTCCTGTGGGCAATTTCCATAGAGACTTTGAGATGATTTCTGTCTCACAGGGTTTCAAACCCCAGCTTTTTTGAACTTCGTTGCTTCACAGAAGAAGAGAGGCTTGTCTGTCTCTGAGGCCAAGGCCTAGCACCTGTTCTGCATGCACACACATACCAAACCTTTCATTGAAAAGCACCGCATCTACTTTGCAAGAAAGGTGCACACATACGCATGTACACATTTACATATATTTGTTTGTTGCCATCCACATGAATGCAAGCACAATGTATAAATGCAACTGAAGTTTATCTGTCTCACATTTCATTAATCTTGCTCAACCATTCTTACTCATTGTTCCATTCAAAGCCATCAGAGGTTGTTTCACAGGCACCAAAACTATTTAAACACACACACACACACAAACACCACCAACTAGTTAAAAGTTGGGGTTCACCTTAGCAAAAACAGATTTTTTAACTTCAGATACCTAGAAAAAATCTGGTGTTTAGGAAAATCCAAAGGACTTTCTTCGGGATGACTAATGAAATTCTGGAGGCAACTAGATGATTTCTTTTTTTTTTTTTTTTTTCCCCTCCTAAAGGTATTGCTTAGCTTATCAAAGATCCCAATCCCAAGATATTAGGATTTCCAATATAGAAAGACTTGGAAAAATCAGTTGAGCTTGCACCAAATCTCTTGCACCAAAGTATTCTATGCTAGAGAAATACAGAGATATTTTAACAATCCAGCAAAGAAATTAAATGAATTCATTTGTTTGTAGTCCAGCTTAAGCAGTCCAAGATGCCAAAAAAAAACTTTCACAGAAGTACATAAATTCCAACTTAAACAGTCCAAAGTGCAAAAGCTTTGTTTTTCACAGAAGTACATGAAAAGCTGTTATCTTAAGACAAACTTGCCAGAAGTCAGTAATACAGCTAATAATCAAAATCTGGGTTCATCTAAACTAAAGAGCTTAGACCAGAAAACCAAGTAATTCATACATACTTTCCTTGGGCTTAGGCTGTACTATAAGTTCATAACCAAGAAAACTTTTTTTCTCTAAAAGAAAAAGTAGGAAGCTAAATATAAGCATCCATTTGAAAACAGACAGGTCTCTCCAAGAAGGCAATATGACCTATATTAACATGAGCAGACAAATAATTAGAGGCTCTCCGGGAGGTTTATAAAAAAAATCAAGCAAATCAGGAAAGCCATCTTACTTTCAGTGCTTCGTTTTATGTAGGTCATGTTTTCACAACCTTTCACTTCAGTCCAGGACAAAAATATTCTTCATAAGGCACTGTGGGATAAGAGCTCTGTTCATTTTCCTTTCCTTTCCTTTCCTTTCCTTTCCTTTCCTTTCCTTTCCTTTCCTTTCCTTTCCTTTCCTTTCCTTTCCTTTC
>VXAL01013327.1:58594-71281 GCA_013399475.1 Chauna torquata | reverse complement strand
AAATAAAATAAAATAAAAGGGGAGGAGGGGGGGGAGTGGGAAGGGGAAGCAGTTTCCTGGATATGAATCTGGGAAAAAAAAAAGGAACACAATACCTGGTACCCATCCTGTGATCATTTTACATCCTGAAAGAAGGGTGAGAGCTGTCCCAGGAAAAAAGTGATGTCAAAGTAAGAAACTACCTTTACAGAAAGGGCTAGTGTTGTCATAGAGTGCTTTGGAGGATTACAGCCTCGCAAAGGAGGAGCTGTGAACCAGGCTGCTTTCGTTAGCTTTTGCAGGTCTTGTTACTGCTAGAAAAAAATATTTATACTCACACATGTTCACAGAAGGAAGAGTTCTGAGCTTATATCTGTCAATTCTATGCAGACTTCTTCAGAGAGAGATTAAAGTCTGCTGACTTGAGCTTCATGAATGATTACGCTGTTTCAAAACACATGAACACAGACATCAAAGCAGAGTCATCAGAAGAAGAGGAAGTACCACCATCTGTAGGAAAGCCTGAAAGGCAATCAGATAAAACAAGATAACTAAAAAGAGATAAAGTTGGGTTGGGAATAGCCAACCACTGAGGAGTCTAAAAATGAAATAGAATGAAATAAAATAGAAATTCAATATGGTGCTTCAACATTAAGAAAGAATTTATTTTCGCAACAGGACAGTGTGAGATTCCCAAATAACTCATTTTACACATACACATAAAGTTGGAACATTTCTGCCTTTTTTTTTTTTTTCTTCCCCGCTGCTCTCCAGTCAGACTCTTAGAATGAGATGTTAATTCTAGTGGAATGGGACCTTCGGATGTTGCCAAGTCCTAACCTGTGCTCATGGCAGGGCCAGTCGGATCAGATGGTTCAGAGCTTTGTTGAGTTGAGTTTTGAAGAAGATTTTTCTTCTATCTACTTGGAATTTGCCATGTCACAACTTGTGTCTATTGCTTCTCGTCCTGTCGTTATGGTACTTGTTCAGGTATACACTCAGCATCACAAGAAGAAAGACCACTAGCATTTTTAAAAGAGGATAATGCATATCAGAAATGAGTCTTTGCAAGAGCTGGAGTTTGCTAATCCTATGTTGCTGCAGAAAGAAAAAGGGTGATTTTCAGTCTCAAACACAGGTAATGAAAAGGAGGGCGTGAAATTTCTATAATGACTGTGTTTCTCCTTTGAACTCTGAGTCCTATGTGACTCCCATTAGATATATTCTGTAGTTGCTCTGTACTTCAGCTATGTATATGAGCTGGTATAGAAGCAAAGCCATTCATTCCTAATCTTGACAATGGCACTGCAAGGATTTTGCTAAGTCTGTGGAGCTTTTGACTGAACAATAATGCCAGTTTAAAAAGTATGATTAGATTAGAATGCAGGAAAATGCCAAATGAAAGGAGATATATGTACTTTTTTTTTGTTATCATTTCTCTGCAACATACATGCTGACTAGCAATTTAGCCCTGATAAATATGTTTATACAAAAAAATGCTGCAGCTTAAATAGCTCATTTTACAGACACTGTGTGTGGAATCATGTTGAATGTATATAAGTGGTTTTAATAAAATTACAGAAACATAAAATAAACTGCCAACACAAATGCAATTTCAGAGGAGCAGTATATCTCCTGGCTTTGTATTTTTCCAACATGCAAAGCAAGGGAGATAAAGCTTGGTAATATCGATCTCAATGCCCAGTCATAAAAAATTAAATGTTATCTGTCAGTAAAAGGGAAAAGAATGTTTTCCATTTTGCTTAGAGAACTCTTGAGTGCTTGTGTGAATGCAATTTACAACATTAATAAAATCCTCTTGCAAATATTATTTTACTTTTATTGTTTCTTTTTCTTCTCTGATTTAATAAAATACTCTGTGGTGCTTACTTGATTTTCCTGTCCTTAGATGTGCTTGAATATTTAACTACAAGTTTGCATATGTATCTCACTGAATCAGACACACCAGTACCCCAATGCTATTTTTGGGCAAAGGGCCTATGTTGTAGTGATCTGGAATCAGTGGAAGTTTCTTCATTGCTTTAGTGTGCTTTGAAACAGGAGGAAGGGGACAAAACTCTCCCTGAGCATGGTGAGTGGGACCTGGGCAGCTAGCTGAGCAGGCTGCTGAGTTAGGTAACAGAATGTATTTCTTCTTTTCTTTTAACAGCTCAGTTTAAGAAATGTCTGTTTCAATGGAAAGACTTCTTTTCACCCAGCGAAGCAAGAAACTCACTAGAAGCTGATGTTGTTTCCAAGGAAAACAGAGGCAGAAAAGCCTTGATCTTCATGAGGTTAATCACTGTATTTGGTATTGTATTTGAGATGCATGCTGGTGAACTGTGAAACCACTGACTATGAGGTTGGAAAAGAAAATCACATAAAATTTGCCTGTAAAATTACTTTTTCAAGAGAGGGGGCAGACTCCAAGTACCTTCTTGGAAGGTCCACAAAAAATCATCACTGCATACAGTGTATATAAAACTATCACTTACAGGATGTGTACAAACATAGAGCAAGAAGGGAAATAACTGCTTGTGAAAGGAAGTACTGTGATACTGTATTGCCAGATGTGTGAACACAACGTACCAGTGGTGGTAGGAACAGAGCAGGGGCACCCTGGGGAGCTGCCATCCCTGAAAAGACTTCCTGCTTCAAAATCATACCTCCTCCTTCACAGCCACTCTGCACAGCTTATACCCAAAGCTTATACTTTGAGGATAATACGAAAAGCAAAGCTTTCCCAGGTGCTCTGCTGCTCCCTTGCTTCCTATCCTGCCCCTACATGTCTGCTGATCTCCTGTGTGTTTTGTTCTCGCTCCCCTCCCTAGCAAAATGTAAACTCCAGCGTAGCCTGAGAAGCCAATGCTCCCTGAGACGTTGTCACAGAAATTCAGTAAGGATCAGCTGTCAGCCTGGCACAGTAATGTGCTGCCTCCAGAAATTTAACAGTAACGGCGATACTCCCCACAGCCATAAATCCAAAAACTGGTCTTAACCCTCGTTGGTGGCGTTTTATTTCAGAAAGGTGATTTAAGACTTCTTTTAATCACCAGAGCACTGCCATCTAGTGCTAATCCCCAGAAATGCAGGACAAGTTTTGTAACTGCAGAAGTTCGTGCTGCTGGAGGGATGTTGGTCACATCAGGTAAAACTAGTTCAGCGCCACAGCCGTAGCTAAAAGTTGAAAAGTGTTGATGCAGTTTGATGTAGGTAGAGATTGGAGGGCTTTGACAAGCAGAAAAAAGAGCCTGCAGAATGGGCCTTGTTGGTCTGATGGATTCTCATCCATCTCAGGTTGGATGAGTATCAAGGAATGGTGTGATTCTATTTCTGGTCTTGGCACATCACACAACCATCAGGCTGTTACAATTGCAGTGCAGGGAACAGGTTTTACAACTAAATGCTGATAAGTCTGTTTGTCTGTGGAAGCTGGTTTGTTTTAAAATGGCCTGAGATTCCCACCCTGCCCTGGATGAGGAATCGTGTTGCTGTGAGCGCTAACGAGCCATCGGCTGCCTTCATGGAGCAGTGTTCTCTTTTAGCCTGATGCAGATGCAAAGCAAGCTTCTGGTGCAGCACCTGGGCCTGCCCTCACATGCACTTTGTGTCTTAGCAAGCAAGTCTTAAGTCCTCCAGGCGGGGTAATTTGCTCCCCCTAGTTTCATCTGTCCAGACTCTCAAGGTTCTCTCATTTTTGTCAAATTCAATTAAATCTAACTTTGCCAAATATGATGGATTTGCTAAACACTTCTTGTAGCTGCCAGTATATAGCAGAAATGGGGTAGAAATCACGCTGACTGCAGGGGAAGACAGCTTGCTAAATGCAGATTATAATGCATTCAATTCCGCACTAATTAAAATTTGAACTATGGTGTGGAAGGGTCAATCGGCAGATGTAAACCAGCTGGGGAATTCTGGATATGCAATCTGATGAATTGCAGAAACACACAGTAGAGTGAATAAACAAGCAACAAGATGGCATACCCTCCATATTTTTCATTTCTTTTAATCTGTATGCCTAAGAAACTTTTCCTTACTTTGCTTGTATACATTCACTTACACAAATGGTTTGTCTGTTTCACAGTGTAAATGATGGTTTACCTGTTTTGTTTTGGTTTGGTTTGGTTTTATTATTATTATTAAATGTTCTATTAAAGCAAAAAAAGGCTAGCAAACGACAACAACAAAATGAATGTAGTTACATGTTATTATAGAATCATAGAATCATTTAGGCTGGAAAAGACCTCTAAGATCATCCAGTCCAACCTTTAACCTAGCACTGCCAAGTCTACCACTAAACCAAGTCATTAAGCCCTGAATTGAAACATGTTTTGAAGACCTCCAAGGATGGTGACTCAACCACTTCCCTGGGCAGCCTATTCCAATACTTCACTACCCTTTCGGTGAAGAAATTTTTCCTAATATCCAACCTAAACCTCCCTTGGTGTTATCTGAGGNGCTCCTCATAAGACTTGTTCTCCAGACCCCTCACCAGCTTTGTTGCCCTTCTTTGGACACGCTCCAGCACCTTGATGTCCCTCTTGCAGTGAAGGGCCCAAAACTGAACACAGTATTTGAGGTGTGGCCTCACCAGAGCTGAGAACAGGGGGACAATCACCTCCCTAGTCCTGCTGGCCACACTATTTCTGATAGAAGCCAGGATGCTGTTGGCCTTCTTGGCCACCTGAGCACACTGCTGCCTCACATTCAGCCGGCTATCGACCAACACCCCCAGGTCCCTTTCTGTCCGGCACCTTTCCAGC
Organism: Chauna torquata; assembly: GCA_013399475.1. Lineage (NCBI taxonomy): Eukaryota > Metazoa > Chordata > Aves > Anseriformes > Anhimidae > Chauna > Chauna torquata. The sequence continues at coordinate 66,536 of VXAL01013327.1, read as the reverse complement.
CACTCTTCCCCCAGCCTGTAGCATTGCATAGGGTTGCTGTGCCCCAAGTGCAGGACCCAGCATTCAGCCTTTTTGAACCTCATACAGTTGGCCTCAGTCCATCGGTCCAGCTTATCCAGATCCCTCTGCAGAGCCTTCCTACCCTCGAGCAGATCAACATTCCCACCCAACTTGGTGTCATCTGCAAACTTGCTGAGGGTGCACTCGATCTCTTCGTCCAGATCATTGATAAAGATATTGAAGAGAACTGGCCCCAGTACTGAGCCCTGGGGGACACCACAAGTGACTGGCCTCCAACTGACTCTAACTCCTTTCACCAAGACTCTTTGGGCCCGGCCACCCAGCCAGTTTTTAACCCAGTAAAGTGTACGCCCATCCAAGTCATCATCTTGATGGCTTGGAGAAGCAGCCAGCTTCTGCAGGAGAAAGCTGTGCGAAACGGTCAAAAGCCTTACTGAAGTCTAGGTAGACCGCATACACAGCCTTACCCTCATCCACTGAGGACATCACCTTGTCATAGAAGGAGATCAGGTTAGTCAAGCAGGACATGCCTTTCATAAACCCATGCTGACTGGGCCTGATCACCTGGCTGCCCTGTAAGTGCTGCGTGATGGCACTCAAGATGATCTGCTCCTTGAGCTTCCCTGGCGCTGAAGTCAGGCTGACAGGCCTGTAGTTCCCCGGGTTCTCCTTCCGGTCTTTCTTGTTTTAGCATCACATTTGCTACCCGCCAGTCAACTGGGACCTACCCTGATAGCCAGGACTGCTGATAAAGGATGGAAAGTGGCCTGGTGAGCACTTCTGCCAGTTCCCTCAGTACGCTCGGGTGGATCCCATCTGGCCCCATAGACTTGTGTACATCTAAGTGCTGTAGCAGGTCGCTAACCATTTCCTGTTGGATTATGAGGGCTTCATTCTGCTCCCCATCCCTATCTACCATCTCAGGGGGCTGGGTACCCTGAGAACAACTTTACCAAAATTACTTTATAAATTAGAATTACTTTACAAATTTACTTTACACATTACTTTACAAATTTATCACCAAAGGCATACTACAACAGTACATGTACAAAGCATCACACAGTTCAAGATGAAGCTCTGCAAATCCACAGATTGGCATCTCAGTTGGCTGGCAATTCCAGACAAACTGATTTGTTTCTGACTGTTTGTGACAGCACCACCTGTATTCTCCAGCAATGTTATTTGCAAAAGGTCTAGTCTGATTTGTCAAACATTCACAACTACATAGGAAAATCCTGGGAAACCTGTGCAAACAGTTCAAAGTCAGCATTCAGACTCACTGACAAGGAGCATGAACTAGAATTGAGAATAGTAATTGCAGAAACTGTCAAGAAATTTCTTTCTTTTTTTTTTTTTTCCCCAGAGGACCAAATATGGAGCAGGGCCCACTATCCAGCGGCAGCGCTGATGACCCATGCTTTTATTTTCTGTGCATTAGTCTTGCACAGGTGTGGCAAAGCCCATTACAGCAAAAGACCTTAACGTACTCAGCACTATGAAAACTTGAGAGAAAATACACACAGTAGAGTTAAAAATTGGTAGAGTACCAGCTTTCTGTTGCCATTAACCCATTCAGCTGTATGCGGAACATGAAAATAGAGCCAGCTTGCATTCTGGGAAGGAACACTATTTATTTGTTCCACTGGAATTAAATGCTGCTCAGAGATTTATTTTGCATGATGTTCTTGCTTCAGCTGCTGTTTCTAACACTTGTGAGACCGGTAGTAGCAGTAGGTGGGAGACCTGTCCTGCCCTGGTTGCAGCTAGAGGCCAGCAACCTCAGATATCACAGGATAATTGTGTTTAGCTAGCTGAAAGCCACCACCATGTTGCTCCTGCTTCTTTGTGACAGTTACATCCTGCAATAACTTCTGAATCACTGGCAAACTTTTAATGTCATGGGTCAGTGACAAGACATTTCACTGACAAACGCACAGTAAAGTTTCGGTCGCTAATTTCTGCTTCAGTGGCAGCACTGTAGTTAACCAGCTTTCCCTGACATTGCGCGGGGCTTGTGTCTTCAAAGTACCATGAAGTGTTGGGAAAAGCCCTCTAATATCCAGCTGACACCTGGCCAGCTTAGTTTGGAATTTGGTTGGATTATTTCCTGAAAGCCATGGAAAAGCAATTCTTATTTCACCTTTAAGGTATGGTTACCTGAGTCCTGAGTACCCAGTGTGCCTTGGTGTGTTTTGACTTTATGTATTTTCGTTTGGACCCTATTGTTTCCCCAGAGGACTATCAGTTTGGAGCAGTCTGAATACAGTGCTGCTGGCAACTGTGGACAAAGAAAACACCACTGAAGTGTCAAAGTAATCCAGTCGTTTCCTTACTCCATCTTCTCATGAAGCTCAAGTAATCAAGTGCACCCATAGTCAGTCTGCTACTGGGGTTTACTTAAGGACCAGGAATATCAGAGGTTTTACCCAACTTGTTTATCTCACACACTCACTCACTCACTCACTCTGTCAGAAAGATAGACAGATGATGAATGGACACAGGCACACACACACCTGGTGCCAGACACAATTTAAACATTCACAATTTAAGTTTTTTTTTTTTTTTTCTACCGCATTTGGTTTCATTTACATCATGGTTTGCTCTAGAAATCCCATTCAGAGAAGGGTGAGATAGCTGTTAATGATAACTCATGCTCTTTCATACCAAAAGCTCAGGTTGCAAATATATCAGTGGACTGGGAGAAAGGAGAAAAGAGGAGCTGAGACAGAGATATTCCAGGGCATGTGTGAACTCACAAAGAAAATCTATGTTTGACAGGAAATTAAAATAATTTCTGTTTTCAACAACTGCTTTACCTACAAACAGCTTATTTGCTATGCACATGCACATTGATGTCCACATTAAATTTGAGTCCACTCCTGAATTGCAGTAGTTTGAAAAAAATTTTGCAGAGTGTGACTTTGTGGAGAGTCCAGAGACATAGCATAGCCTTACAGGTAAAATAGTAAAGAGTGTATTTCCACCCTGTATTGGTAGCTTTCCATTGTGGTTTAGCCTGGCAGGCAGCTAAACACCACACAGCTGTTCACTCACCCCCCACCAGTGGGATGTAGGGGAGAACTGAAATAGGTAAAAGTGTGAGAACTCATGGGTTGAGATAAAGACAGCTTAATAAGAAGGGAAGAAATAAAAATAAAAATAAAAATAAAAATAAAAATAAAAATAAAAATAAAAATAAAAATAAAGGAGAAAAAAAGAAAAAGAGAAAGAAGAAAAGAATATACAAAGCAAGTGATGCACAATGCAATTGCTCACCACCTGCTGACCAATGTCCTTCCAGTCCCTGAGCAGCAGCCCCCCACCCCAGCTAACCCCCAGCTTTTATTGCTGAGCACAACACCACATGGTGTGGGACATCCCTTTGGCCAGTCTGGGTCAGCTGTGGCTCTGTGCAAGCACTGCTCTGCAACAACTGAAACATTGGTGTGCTATCAACATTATCCGCATCCTAAATCCAAAAAAAAGCCAGCTCCATACCAGCTACTCTGAAGAAAACTAACTCTATCCCTGCCAAAACAAGGACAAATCTCAGACAAGTTGCTGCTTCTAGATGTTCTGTATTTTTTGAGTATATACAAGTGGAAAAACAAACAAACAAACAAACAAATATATGCATACCAGCTTCTTTCCTAGAAGAACCAGCTCACAAACATCAACAATGCGATGGCATTTATTGCTCAGTAGTACAACTTTCTGGCCTGGAGTGAAACCATCACAGCTTTGGTATAGTTACTCGAAGGCTGCTCTATCTGGATGAAAGCATTTCTTTTGAGAGAAGCCCATCATGTCTAAACAGCATTCATAAGCCTTATCTGGTCTCTTAACTCTCTCCTAGACTGCAGCTCCCTTCTTCTCACGTGGCCCAGTAGGACCTGATGTCCCCAAGTCAGTTCTGAGCCCACTAAATGTCCTCTAGCACGTGAAAGGCACTCATTTTCAGAGCCACTCTTGAAGGATACAACAATTCGCTTTTCTGGCAAGTGGCAGCAAAACCAAGCAGCCTACAGGCTCTGTAAAAAGGAGCTCTCATAGGCACTCTCAGGCTTTCCTTTGAGGCAAAAATGAGATAAAGAGAAAGCATGCAGAACATGTATTTTCCTCTGTGTAGCACATTCTCCTGCCCTACTTACCCAGTCCTCCTTCTGACAGACAGATTTCATATGGAAAACAAGTGCCTGATTTTATTCCTAGACACCGCTGCCTTGATCCAGGCACATGCCTGAGGGATATGTGGGTCAGTGCGCTGATCACGCCAGAGTGACAGGAGCATTGCTCATCTGTCAGACCACAGGGCATGGAGAAAAATAACATCTGTACCTGGTATATGATTAATGTATTTCCACACAGAGTCGTGGTTACAGGATTTTGGTCAAAGCCTTTCCCCCTTGTGAAAAGGGAGTGATATCTATCCTAACCGCTCAGCTATAATGCATATCCCAGTCTCCAAAGTATCCCAGCACTTCATCGCATTTAATACAGTTATTTCATAATTGGGCTGTGATGGAGAATTGGCATCTTGAATGGATAGGGCAAATTCAGCCTGAGGAGAGGACCTGAGAATTCATCTCCAGTAACTCTCCAGCTTAAAAGCTGTTCTTCAGAAAAATTAATGCTACGGAGCTGCACTTCCTAAGCTTCTTTCATAGGTCGTCATGTCCATTTTACAGAAAAGACAGCTGAGGAAAAAAAGACTTTCATTCAGTGGGGTCTTACTAGATCAGGTCTCTTTCTAACTTACTTCTCAAATGCATATATTTTTGTACTTTTCTTTCATTCTGTGGGCAGAAAATATGTCATTCTATTTTGTTTACAGATTCTTGCTCTCCGTGCCACTGTCAAAATTTGCAGGAAACAATAGCAACAGGTAAAAATTAGGTTTCTTTAAAAAATAATAATAATAAAAATACTTTCCATTAGATTGTAAATATAAACTACATTTAAGACCAAATCTGAATGCAGCATTCCAGTGGTGTTTGGATGAGAAATCTGGATTTCCAAACTTTTTCATCTGAAACTGCTTTTACAGATCATTGCTCACTTATGAACTCTTGAAGAGAATGTGCAAGTCCTGGTACAACTGAATGAATGTGCATTTGTTGCCTTTCATTCTTCTGTACATGACCTAAGCTAGCTAAGTTAACCTGTTTTGTGTCACACAGCACTCTTAATTACACTGCATGAACAGCAAGCCACATGAATAATTTTTGCATCATCAGAAGACACAGAATACAGAAGAGATTCTAAAAATATCAGGAAAGTATTGGTTATAGCATATTTCCTTGTTTTTAATTAAATGACGATTGTGGGAATGCACAGGGATATTTTGTCCCATTTTAACTTCTGTGTTCCACAACTTTCATGGATATACCAGTTCCTTAGTATAGTTTTCTTAATATAAATAAGTTGTGCTGGAGGCAGGTGGAGACAGGGAGGAGGTTGTGCCTCCCTTCTGCTCCCCACAGTCATACATGACCATAGTTACATTCAAATTTCATGAAGGGCAACTTTCCCCCATGCATCATCTCCACAAAAGGACTAATGAAAAAAACAATGTGTATTTCTTCTCCTGTAGAACTTAAGTAAAGAAGGAATCACAGATCATTACTAAATCTTAAAGAGCTCCAAATTCCTTACAGCTACTTGCAGGAAAAGAAAAAATATATATATATTCATCTATAATTTAACTAAATAATAACAACAACAACAACAGCAAAAAAACACAAGCCAAATCAAAATAAAGAACAAAACTACCAAAAGATTATATTGTACTACATTACATTGTATTACATTAGATGTTATAATCTGTCAATATTATTAAAAAGAAAGTTTTACATATTTCCTTTTTCTCCAGCTTTTGAAAGGACTCAAACTAGGTAGAAACAGTATTTAAAAAATAGTAGATTTACGTTAAGTCTTGGGCCAGCCAGTGAGAGTTAAAGCTCTGCTTACCAAAATGGCATAGATACTTTATTATGCAAGAGAACATGAAATCTAGTTTCCTTTTGATTAACTGCAAAATATATTTTCCACCTAGATATAGAAGCTTTTATCTTGTCCATACTATTTGAATGGCAATAAGTGCAACAGCTGAGCTTTCTATTATGCAACACCATTTTAGCACACAAGGACAGTGGATCTGGGTTTGAAGAAATCGTAACACTTCTTGATGTAAGATACAAGCCATCAAAACTAAACAAGGAGTGAGTGGTAGAGGAGCCAAAGACAGTCACAAATTCTTGAAACCTATGTATGCTTGGTTGTGTCAAATTAGGCAGTTGATCCGTACTTTAAAAGAGCTAAATACTAGTTTATATTTTCCTAGCAGTAGATATACATCAGTGCAATTATGCTCTACATCACTGCAGATTTGCTTTAGTAAGTCTACGAGGCTTTGCAATAGACAGGGAAAAAAACACTAGAAATGGCTAACAGAAGCTTCCTAGACTAGCTTTCTTTGCCTGAAAATAGTAACTTGTGCTGGTGTAACCTAGTGACAAAGGTATAATATCAAGCTGAGACCCCAAGTCGCCTGCTCCACAAGAAATCCCAGAGGTAAAGAAGTGAGAGAGCAGAGCTGGGGTGGAGACTGTTGTCATGCAGTGGAACAAAGGGAAAATAAACGGAAAAATGCCATGGGCAGGCCTGAAGCACAGTTGTGCATGAATTGTATTTGAAAAGCATTTTTATGAAAAAGACTGTTAAAGCATGAAGTGGAAGTTTGCAATTGTAATATGGCATTCTAGGCCATCTCACTCCATTTTAAATGTACTTGAGGTGTACTTGCTGCAGTGGAAGATGAAAGCTTCAGGACCTAGGGAGCAAAGGTTGGAGCCTGGGAAAGAGAAAGGCAGTCAAGTGATCATTGTAACCTCTCAGAGTCTTTCACATTCTCCACCTTGTAGTCCCACCAGTACACCAGCATCTTTTATCTCAGCAGTTCAGTCGTTTGTGTAGAGCTTGGACCAATCTCCAGTAGAACAAAACCAGCTCTTTCTCATCAACCATCCTTGGAAAGGTTAGTCTGCAACAAGTAAAAAGAAGGGGAAAAAAAATGGTTTCAAGAACTATATGCAGACCAAGCCCTCTTTAAAATGGTGGGAAGTTTGATTTTGTAAACACAATGCAGATTACATGGCAAAGTTAATAGGTAGCTGCTAAGCACATTTTCATCATATCAAGACTAAAAAATTTGAAGACAGAGCAAAAAATACGGAAGGAGAAGAGAAGAAAGAATATGTTTCTTTGGTCATAATTAATTTTTTTGGAAGCTAGAGTATGTGTACATTATGTTAGGGGAAAAAGGGAAATAGCCTCAGAAAGGTGAGGTTGCTGCAGCTCCATGCCCCCAGGTCCAACCAGAGGCGAGGCAGAGCATATATTACCAGTGGGCACGTGCACGGAAACACACATATACACCACATACATACATGTATAAGGCTGACCACAGAAATCAGGACAGGCAGACACACAGAGCAGTCACACAAAGCTGGACAGCATCAGTGGTCTCATCCTGCTCCCCTTTCTGGCTGAACAGGACGGATGTCTACTAGTGGGGAACAAGCATGTATATGTGCAAGGTGGATTCCCCCAGCAGCTGGGCGCAGAACCTCATTCTGCACACGGCTTCCCCCGGATCCCTGTCTTGATGGGATTCATGTCTGGACCGTGGGGCTGAGTCTGGGAGGGGCTTGGACAAGGTGTCCCTTCCCCTGAATTTTTGAATTCATGCACCTGCCAGCCATTGTGCCTCTGTGCTCCTCTGCAATATGCAGGGAGCTTTGACCACATTACCCAACAGACTGTGACACCTGTATTGGGTTTAAGTGGTAAAGGTTTGGTAGCAGGGGGGCCACAGGGTTGGCTTCTTTGAGAAGATTCCAGAAGCTGCCCCATGTCAGAT
>VXAL01013327.1:37578-58232 GCA_013399475.1 Chauna torquata | reverse complement strand
CAGAGAGTGACCATGAAGGAGCGGCGGAGACGAAGCAATATGGACTGACCGCAACCCCCATTCCCTGTTCCCCTGCGCCGCTCGGGGGGAGGAGGTGGAAGAGGGTGGATGGGGGGGAAGGTGTTTTTAGTTTGCTTTTAGTTTCTCACTGCTCTAGTTCGCTAGTTATAGTAATAAATTATACTAATCTCCCTATGTTGAGTCTGTTTTGCCCGTGACGATAATTAGTGAGTAACTTGCTTGTCCTTATCTCAACCCTTAAGCCCTTGTCCATCATATTTTCTCCCCCTGTTTCTTTGAGGAGGGGCAGTGAGCGAGCGGTTGTGGTCGAGGTCGCCTGTTTAGCCGGGTAAAACCACCACAACACCTTGCATGACTAAGACAAGATACACCATTCACATCTAAAATAAGTGATTTTTTTTTCTTTTTCCAAACAAGTAGCAGGGGCAACAATCTCAGAGTGAAGCAGTAGAAACTGCAAGGTTTATTTTCTGTTATTGCTGAATCACTCAGTTTTGGTTAAACCTTTAGGTTTGTTTGCAGAATTGGCCATGTGCTCTCCTGTGATTGGGGATGGGTTTTTAAAGTGAATAAGGTGCGATGGATTGCAAAAGATTAGCTGTCTGGAAGGATATCGTAATCTTTTGTGCATCAGGTGCTGCCCAAAAGCCGGCTCAGAGTGATAACTACTGACAGCAAGTTAATCAAAGCTCTCCGTGACAAAAATTGGAAGTTCCAGTTTCTTTCTGGGCAGAAATCTACCTCAGCAGTTGTCCAACACCATCAGCCCTCGCTGGCACCTGTGTGGTTCACAGAGGTGTGATCAGCCCCTTGTTCCTGCAGATGGAGAAGTCTCTGTGGGTGTGCACAAGCATTGCAAAGATGAAGCCTTGCAATAAACGACTGTGGAGCTCTCCTTTCTGTCATAACAGTGCTGTTCCCCAGCACATTCACAACTGTAAAAGCTGAAAATGAAGCAGAGGAAAAGCAGCATCACAAGTGTACTATTTGCTAAGGACAGAAAGCCTAATTATCCATATCTAGATGAACCAGCAAAGACAGTTGGCTATTGCTGTTTGTAAAAGAGAATAAGGACAAATTCTAAGAAAATGAAGCCTTCGGAAAAAGAGAGAGAGAGAGAGAGAGAGAGAGAGAGAAACTGTCACAGTACCAAGGGGAGAAATAATGCAAATAATAGATTTCTAGATTGTTCAAATATTTGGACGAACAGCTGTCAGAAATTAGTTCCTGAATTTCAAGATTGGACCACAAAAGGCCGTCTTTCATCATGACAGAAGATGTGTAGGCACTTTCATGCTTTTTCAAGCTGAGGAATTTTTGTTGGTGGTGGTTGTTTACTTGTTTTTGTTTTGTTGAGAATTTATTTGTGTTGTCTTTCATTTTGCTGATCTTCTCTGATATCTCTACTAATTTAAAACAGTAAGTGGCAGTTCTGAACATTCAAACTTATGAGTGTCTCTTAATAGCACTTAGTTTCTGGATAGTTACTGAAACAGCTGGGGAAAACCTTCCCTGTGCATATTTGTATGAGAGATGCTTTATGCCTGTCCTTTCAGTTTGTCTTATTTACAGTAACTGTAAAACAGATGTCATTTAACCGTAACTAATTCAAATAGCTAGTAGCTACCAGGTGGAGCCACTCTTTAAATTAGCCCCTATAACGGCTTCAGCACAAAAAAAAAAAAAAATTGGGACTTTCTTCATCAGCCACCTGTATTATCCATGAAGATGTCATGGACAGTAATTTTAATCTATAACTGCCTATACCTCACAGTGCAGACAGAACAAGTAGATTCCCCAATTCCCCCCATCCACCCTCTTCTACCTCCTCCCCCCAAGCAGCGCAGGGGAACGGGGAATGGGGGCTGCGGTCAGCCCATATCGCTGTGTTTCCACCGCTCCATCATGGTCACTCTCTGCCCCTACTCCAGCGTGGGGTCCCTCCCACGGGATGCTGTCCTTCCAGAACGAGTCCTGCGTGGGCTTCCCACAGGCTGCAGCTCTTCAAGAGCTGCTCCAAGATGGATCTGTACCACGGGGTCCATCCTTCAGGAACAAACTGCTCCAGCACGGGTCCCCCACGGGTGGCAGCTCCCACTGGATCACCTGCTCCTGCGTGGGCTCCTCTCCACGGGCTGCAGGTCTGGCCCGGAGCCTGCTCCTGGGGGGCTCTCCATGGGTTGCAGCCTCCTTCAGGCCACATCCACCTGCTCCTCTGTGGTTCTCACCACAGGCTGCAGGGGAACTTCTGCTCTGGTGCCTGGAGCACCTCCTGCCCTCCTTCTGCACTGACCTTGGTGTCCGAAGGGCTGTTTCACTCGTTTTCTCACTCTTCTCTCCCAGTTGCTGTGGCACAGCATTTCTTATCCTTTCTTAAATGTACTCTGTCAGCATTGCTCACTGTCTCAGCTCTGGCCAGCAGCGGATCCCTTTTGGAGCCAGCAGGAGCTGGTTCTTATCCGACATAAGAAATCTCCTGATCTCCTCGCAAAGTCCACCTCTGCAGCCCCCTTGCTACCAAAACCTACATAAACTCAGTACAACACTCCACATGCACAAGGTTGGGGATGATACAGACACTCACACGACACTCACACCCACAGCAGCTGGCACCAGGCAGACAGGCTGTGTCCTGCGGCCCCACTCCAGCCACTGGTGTGGAGACTCGCACCGGCTTCACTCACACACATGCCCCAGGAAGCTGGTTGGGGAACACATACCAAGACCCCACTCAGCCCAGTGGCTGTAGGTTAGAGACCCCCCTGGCTCCAGTAGCTGATCTTTGCTGTTCTGCACAATCTTTGCTGATTGCGGGTAGGAGGTGCACAAGTCTTCCGGTGCGGTTTTGCAATGATATAAATGACTGCTTAACATGATATAAATGCAGGTACACATATGATTTTAATTATTTTCCCTCTTGCCCAAACAAGGATGTGTCCTTCCTTGTGGTCTCCTTCTTGTTAGCAGTGTGTTCGTACAGAGTTTGCTTCCATCACTTGAAGGTACCATGGCAAATAACATCAAGCTAATAAAGAAAAAAGAGGAGCTTTATAACAAACAAGACTGCTACTTTTTTAACTGGAGTTGCCACCGTGCTGCCACACAAACATAGGTTTCTCCCAGCCCCAGTGATCCAACATGAGGCAGCAGATTTCTAGCATCTTTGGTATACTGTCTCAAAATCATGCTTCTGCAGAACATCACATCAAAATTAATCCACACATGAAGTGGAAAAATCTTATTAAGCAGAGAAAATAATGAAATCAAAAGTGTTCCCTGTTGCACAAAGCAGATATATTTATTACATAGGGAGTTCAGTATTTTGTATGTTTTGCAAGCCTACCCACTAGTAAGAGACAGAAAGAGATGGCGGGAGTTTGCTTATTTCTACAGTGAAGAGATGAGGGGAATAACAAAAATGAATAGTCAACATATTGCTTTAATTTCCCTAAATTTCCTACTCTACCTTCATCTCTCATCAACTGGCAAATTTACAACAGAAATGTAGAAAGTTGACATCTGCTTCCACTTTAAAAAAAAAAAAAATGTGTATATGTGTCCCAGCTAAAGGATCTGAGCACCCCATTGACAACTGTGAATGTCACATTTTCCATTAAACTCTGTAGGAGCAAAACTGTGGGAACATTCAATCAGTTTTCTGTGTGATACTTTCTATACTTCAGGTGTCAATGCTAACCAGGAAGACATATTTAAGAAACAGAATTTAAAAGAGCTTTGGATTGGAGTTACTAGTATCTTTATAACACCTGGGGGGATGCATTTTAAATCTTTTTCTTTTAGCACGCAATATATAAATGCAGAAGCCCAGAAGGTGTCTCAGAAGTCAAAAACAGCTTAGTGTATTACTGTCATTGTATTGTAGTTGCACCTGAAATATTCAGATGATAATGAAAAAAGTCTGTAAGGAGAGATAACAAACCAACTGAAATAGCTAAGAAATAAAGAAAAACTTAAAGAATAGGAACTTTTGAGAAGGAATTGACAGCATAGCTGCAAAATACAGGAAGAGACAGTTCTTTTGCTGTTAGATGAACCTTAACTACAGCAAGGCACTTACATCCCAGAGTATCCTCTCTGTGGGAACCAGCTGTGACACTTAAAAATTCATATCCTAGCTTATTTCTCACAAAAGTACTCATGTAGATAAGCCCTGAGGTTACTTTAACAAAGCCAAAGTAAATTCTCTGTTTAGAAAAAGGCCTAAAGCATACAAATGAAAGACCAAATTTTCCAAGCATCCAGCTGCTCCTGTTGTAAACAACAAATGGTGGTTTTTTTTCCAAATCTAGACAATGAGAATTTCAAAGGCTCCCAGTAACTTTGTGTTGTATCAGTAAAGGGTGGTCTTGTCTGATCTACACTAATCTTAACCAATACGTCCTTCATACTTGCCTACGCAGTATGAAGTTATTACATTTTTTGTAAAATATCCCAAGACCATGGAAGTATTGAAACTGAACAATATTAATCATATTTGAGAGAAGTAGTGCTCTTTCTTTAAGATGAAAAAGTAGAACATGTAAAAGGAAATATTCTCAAACACTAAACAGAGAATACTTCATTTGTAATGTACTGTATTTAACCCAGCAGGTTACAATTATGACAATTTTAATCTGACATCATAGAAGAAAACTACTTAGTGCAGATATAAATAGTGGATATGAAAATAAGAGATAAGAAATATTGCCTGAGGTTAATTTTTTTCTCTAAGTTTGTTCAAGCTTTTGCAATCAACAGAACTGCAATAGAAATCATCAGAAGGCATATGGAAAAGTCAAGTTATTACAACTATTGTACTCCAATATTAAATAGATATATAGTGCAGAAAGTTGGATACAGAAAGCTTGGCGGAAAAGTTTTAGGAAAAGTCTCACGAAAGAAAGGAGAAAAAGCTTAGTTTCCCAAGACTAAAGGGAAATTTTGCACAATGAAAATGTCTCTGATTTACACTAGAAGAGAGAAAGGAAGCTGGCAAAATCAGAGCAGATATCAGCTGTCTTTTATTTTTTTTTATTTATTGGCTAGTGAGTGCCTGATGACAGCAATTGTTTTATTCTTCCCAACAAGAAATTTTGGCATAACTCTTTTTGCTTCAGATACCATGCTGCAGCCTATGTATCAAGACAAGCATTTATTCAAGGCAAAGTGGATGCAGACTAGGTCACCAATGATTGAACTACCCACATGTTCATGTCGTTCACAAGCAGTTCCCTCAGCCAGAGCATTTCCTGCCTTTGGGTGATAATGGGATTTCTGTCCTGCACCTTCTTACATATTTAGTACAAGTGAAACTAAAGATCTTGCTTTGCGCTTCTGAACCATTACCTTTATTGCACAACTTGAATTGTGATTCAACCCCATGCTATTTGAGAGTTTGGCTATATATATAATTGGACGTTAATTTTAATAACCTAACTACTGAAGTCTAGAAAATCTAACTACTAGAGATAGTTAGAGCTCTAATAGAAATGTCACCTGGCAAAAAAAAAAAAAAAAAAAAAAAAAAAAACAAAACACAAAAAAAAAAAAAGCAAGCACAGCACATAAATAAGAAAATTTATTTAAATTTTAGGTCTCAGTGTCTAATTATCCACTGTGAAACTGAAGTGCAAGACAAGAGAATTCAATTATATTAAAGTAAATGTGTTTTCTGCTAGAATGCTAATGACCACTCTGTTTCTTCACAGCAAACTCTGGCAGCACCATGCACTCACAACTTTGTGCCCACGAAGCAGTGTTTATTGCCAGTGTTCTGTGGTAGCGTTCTTGTTAAGTGCTATGTCTAAATACACCATCAAGGCTTCATTGATCAGGAGAGAATTTAGTCAGGCTAGCCATTTGTCTTGATCTCAGAATCATAGCAAACTAATCCAATTTTATCTAATCTAATCTAATCTAATCTAATCTAATCCATCTATTCTAGTCTAATCTGTAGTAAATGGTAAAGTAATTATATCTTAAGTGGTGTGAAGGTATTCCAGTTAGTTCATTTCTTGTGTTAAAAACAAGTCTAAAAATTATACTGATGATAAGCTGTGCTCTTCAGAACTGTATTTCTGAAATGCTAACTGGTGATTATTGTTTGGCTAGCTTCATACAGATTTACTTTTCCAAAGCGGATGGTCATTAAAGTCAGAAGAAGAGTATCAGAGGAGAGAACATCAGAACATCGGATCATTGGTAAATCAAATCTTTCTAGTGCTGGTAGCAGGTAAGTAACACTGGTGATATATTGAATGTTAATATAATCTGGAATATTTACACATTCCAGATCATTTTATTATTTGCTGGTTTTTCATTACAAATCCACACAAGATACATGCAAAAAGCCTGCCATAAACTCTAATCCCTAAACAAAATCTCTGCCCCAGGCCTAAAATTACTAAAAACTGTAATTTTTTTGTGTTGGTGCAGACACGGAAGTCACATAAACAGATGTTGTACAGTGGGTATGCTTTTCCATATTAAAAACATGCTGCTCACTTATGGCATTTACTGTCACAGAATTATAAGGTTGAAATGGAAATTGAAAGATCGTCTACTTTACCCCTTTGCATAAGGCAAACTCAGCAATATTGATTTCATTCCACACAGATGTTTGTCAAAGTTACTGTTAGAGAAACTCCATATAATCCTCAGATAATTTATTTGAGCGCTTTATTATCTGTCTTTAGGAAAGCTGTCCTAATGCCCAGTTTAAATCTTTCTTTTTTTCTGTAGCCAATGATACTCTATCCTTCATGCTTGTCGAAGACAGACCATTTCTTTTCTGCTTGAAGCAATCTCTCCTGTCTTTGAAGTAGCTACATTTCCACTCTTTAGACAGAAAGCAAAGTGCTCAGTTTTTCCTTTCAGTCATATTTGCTGTGCACCTGAAAATTATGGTTCTCCTTTGGGTTCTCTGATTTGGTTCATAACTTTCTTGGAAAGCAACACCTAAAACTGAGTGCTTCTTATCAAGCGGCAGTTTACTGATTCACCTGCTTCTGCTCTGATGTAACACCACAGCATATTCCAGCTTTCTGTGTATGAAAGATTACCCTCTTCTATGGCCATGTTTATTTATACAGGAATAAGGATATGAGTTTACTAATAGGAGTCCCACAAAATCAAGATTTGCTAAGGAAAGTAGCTTGGGAAGAGAAGCATCAGCTTTAAACATTGTTTGTTTTGTTTTGTTTTGTTTTGTTTTTCTTTTAAGAAGTGCAGACTTCCTCCTGAGCTGAAAGAAAACAGCTATTTTTCCAAGACAAGGTAAACATTATTAGGACAAATTTTTATTATACACCTAAAGACGCTTTCATGCATTCCGATAGGAATCTTGTCTGCTGGAAAAGGGAAGTATTGGACCCCAAGGAGTGAAGACTATAGAAAAGGAAAAACTCAGTGGCACATTACAGAGAAAAAATCTCAGTGCAGATAAAAGTAAGCACACAGACTATTAAGAATGGTGTTACACAACTATACTGCACATTAGTGTCATGTAAAATTAGAAGAAGTTCCATATGATTTCAATGCCTTACAGTATTCAGCCTGCAGTTTTACTTGAAGTACCATTGGTGGAGAGAGGGAATATTTGGAGTCTTCCACAATCACGTTTTATATAATTGTTCCAATGAAAGTGCTAAATGTTTCCAGCAGTTTATCAACCTGCTCAGTATCAAGTAGCAGCTAATCTGAATATTGTTTCTGTAATTACCATTGAATACAGCAAAAGTGGTTACTCTTTAATACATGTACTGTAATTTGGACTATGTCAATAATAATGCTAAGGTAATTTGATACCTAAAATAAATTATAATAAATTACTAAAAAAACTCATTAAGGCTATGGAATGAATATTGATTGATATTTTACTTTGCTCGTTAACTGTTTTATGGAATGTTAGAGCATGCAACAATAAATCAATGTGAACAAGAAATAGTAATCATAATTCCAACTCAGATTTTTCACCACAGTATTAGGAAGCTCAGCTGAGGTTTGGATAATGAAAAGGAATGCAGTAGGAGACTCTAAATGTTATTTCCTTCTTAGTAACAAAGAGCTCAGGTAAAATAAAGACTTTGTTCAAATTACTATTTTGGCTGAAATGACTCATTTAGTTCTTATTAGGTACTGAAAAATTATAATTAATATTTTGTCAGTTAAGCCAAGTTTAATAAAACAACTCAATTCACTTTTTTGATCTAGTCTCTACAGAGACTGTCAGAAACTAACAGCCCTGAAATGTTAGAAGGCAACTCCACCAAACAGTTCCTCTGTCTGCATTTTTGATGGAATAACAGCTGTTACTCATGCCCTAATGCTACTATTATGTAGATGGAATTATGCTTTTTGAAGTCGTTATCATCCATCAATTTAAGATAAAGTTTCTGATGAAAAATAAGGTCTGTTTGCCTTTCCAAAACAAAAACAAAAACAAAACAACAAAAAACAAAAAAAAAAGCCTAGTTACAAGGCTTGATTGTCACAACTGCAAGTAGCCATCAGAAAGATCAAGATTTTGATGCAGGTGTTTTGAAAGAGAAATGACATGTGTTAGTCCTCCAGGGCTAGATACACACTCACACACACACTGGATTACCAAACAATTGTACTAAGTTGAAATAGCCATGAAGATCTAATGCACCTTAAAAATTTAACCGTATTCAGAGTCTAGAGAAAATCAGGTTTTTTTTATTTTTTTTTTCTCTTTTTGAGTGCAGTCCTTTGACTCTATGGGGTTAACACTACTTCATGGTAACTGCAGTGAGCACATTACTTTGATTGGGGTCAAGTACAGAGCAATAAATGGAGAGGCAGAATTGGGAGACTAGAAAGAGAACAAATCATTACTTCTGTTAGAAGTTGAAAGCAAGGCCACTCTAGTCTTTACAAGTCACAGCAGGCCTGCACTAAGCTCTTTTCAAGAAGCAGAAATAGACCAGTTACCCTGCTTACTTCTACTAAAAAGTCAATGACTTTCAAGTCAAAACTTAAGGTCCATCAAATATGCAAGAAAAGCAGTAGAGTACAACAATAGAGTAAGAGAAGAAACACAAAATACAGCTGGAGTAGTTAATGGCATTTGTGAGAATCAAAAGACTGACAGACAGAGTCACCTGTAAATTGTAACTGGGCACAACTGAACACCAGACCTCTAATATGTAAGATTTGGGAAGACGAGAATAAATCAGTCCTTGATACATACACATAAGATCTGGGCATCTCACAATCACCCTGAAAAGCACTTATCTTCTCAGTACTCTCTCTCTGTCTATATTGCATATAAAAGCTGAAATAAATGAAATTATTTTCTGCAAACAGGTTCCCAGGAATCAAGCCCATGTCTGAAATTCTGCAGGGTTATCTGATTGGTGGATATTTAGCATGAAAGACAAAGGCTAGAAAGCAGTACCTTGAATACACAGATACACAAACCCAAAAGATCCGTAGGTAATGGAGATAGTACTAAAGAGCTGAGTGTAGAAAACACTCAGATATAGGCTTGGGGAGTTTCAGACAGAACTTGGTATATGATAAGGAGGGAAACAAGATTATTCTGATCCTCATTGGAAAGAGCAAACTGACTGTGGGATACTGAGTGTGACTGTGTAGGGGGAGAGTGCTGTAAAATTTATGGAATAGTTTAAAGGGAATCTGGGTCTATGTGACAGTTACTATGGGGTGATGGAAGAGCCAAAGATAAGGAAGAGTGGATCATTTGGATCAGGATCGATCAGGGAGAAATAAATGTAGGAAAATGGAGAAGACAGGGATAAAGTGAACAGTGAACATGGTGGCAGACTGCTGGTCAAGACACCCATCTGGTTGAGCCCTGCACCTGCTCACTGCTGTCTCTCCTGCTATTAAATTGTTGTATTTCTGAAGCAGCCCATGTGTGCATGCATGTGCCAGTGCATATTATCTGTGTGCATCGTTGAAGTTAGTGCTGAGCCTCACCACTGGCTGGACCTGGGAACAGGGAGTGGTCACATCCCCTAACAGAGCTGGAGGGAGAAATCCCACTGACAAGAAACCCCATCTGATCAAGCTACCTTACCACTGCCAGCCCAGCCTTTCTCCCCTACCTCACAGCATGGGCCCCTTGCCAAAGCAGAGTTCTGACTAGGATGACTTCAGAAATTTTAATTTGTGTTGTCAGTGTCTCTTCTTCAGAGGTGAGCTAAACTTCCTATTGGAAGTTAACATTAGAATCATTGAATCATAGAATCATTTAGGTTGGAAAAGACCTTCAAGATCATAAAGTCCAACTGTCAACCTGACCTAAAGATTAGTAAAGATCATACTTAGCTTCTGTTTTTTCACTCAAATGCGAATTAGGGATAAATTAGAAGAGGATCTCTTGCAGAAATCAGTTTCTATATTTATTTATTTTGTATTATTTCTTAGTTACTCCTTTTGCATACGAAGCAATTGGTATAAGACCTAAAAATGCTTCAGAAATGCCTTTCTGAGTCTTATTCCATCTACCAACTAACATCTCTGAGTTTTCTCACTTGATCGAATGCAGGCACACACATGAACTCATGTTTTTGTAAAAATACAGAAATTCCTCACATAGAAACTTTTCAGCCAGCTGTCTAGTAGCAGATCATGGGAAAAGAGAAGCAAAGAAGCCTGAGGGAGATGACTCCTGAGTAACTGAGAGCAACTAGAGATGACTGAACAGCAGCAGAGTACTATTTTGTCACTAACCAATGAAGAACATGCTCAAATTAGTCTTTAATCCTTCTGTTCATCATTGTAGCTGTTGACATTGCCTAATATTTCTCTTTGGCACATAGTATCTGTTGTCATTGTATTTGTGCCTTTGCAGCAGGGTTTGGAAGGTATTGAGGGAGAACTGACACACTTTCAAGTGCAGTCAGGTGATTGTCATCTGCTATCCAGTCAGCAGCAGAAAGCACTCCTGCATGTGATGATGGGAAAAGGGCTATCAGGAAGATAAGCAGTTTCCCCCAGAAACACTCTAAGAACAAGTATAACAGGTGTTTATAAATCAGACAATTAATTAAATCTAGCCATGAAAACCCACCCAAAGATGCATGAAAATATATTCTTCCATGATTTGGTAGGATGTGCAATAGTTTAGCTCCATCCCGTTATAAGCACTTACACTTGTCCAACTTGTCAGTATCATATTTTAAGACTCTCCAGCTTTTTCACTCATTAGCTGCACACAACAAGGCAACAGAATGGGGATAAATTTATGGTTTCTAAATGGGAAACACTCTGTACGCTAACTTAGTTATATTTATTGCTTGATCTGCTTGCAAGGAAGAGAGGAAAGGACAGAAATAGCATGCTAGCTGGTGGGTGAAACCCTTAGCTACCCAAGTAGAAATTGAAGGAGCCACTGAATTTACTTAGGTTTAAGTCCATCTGTGCAATGCTCAATTCATTTGTCTAAGCAAACGAAGAAATGAGTGTTGGAGTCATTGCAAAGGACTGTCTCTAGAAAAGTGTTCTGAACTCTTCCCCAGTATTAGTGCTCCATCAAAGAAATAAAAAAGGCTGTAGAATGCCTCAAACAAAATTCAAGGTAGAATTTCATTTCTACGCATAATTTTGGTCGTATTGACCACAATAGTGAAAATGTACAGGCATATTTGGAACAAAAGCACAGAATAACCTGTAACTGATGGCTTTCTCCTCTCCACTCCTACACTTTCCCACTAATCACAGTAGCTACTTTGCAAGACAATACCACATTATGGTATTATCTTTAGATGTCAACTGCATCTGTGAGAAAATATTAAACCCCACTGTTCATGTATCCTTCAGGAAATACTTCAGTGAAGGTTCAGGAAAGCAATGATTTTGTGGAACAAACTCTGCTCTGCAATGTGATGTAAATCAGTTTGTTCAAATGCAATTACAATATCTTACCATTCTCTCTCCATGTTGTGAAAAGAGTTTCTTAGTTTTAGTAGTAAAATCAAATGCATTTCAAAATAATATCTGATGTTTTTTTGGAAAGTTCATATGGTAATTACTTGACCATTTGTGGACTGGATAAATATTCACTTATTTCCTCTGATTTAGGGTTTAAATAGATCTGAAGCGTAAATGTTGCAAAACTATGCTGACCTTCTTACAAGCTATAACCCCACCAATGTCATTGAAAGCCAAATTACATCAAGACATTTTATATTTTTGACAGAATAGAATAATAATAATGTACGAGGTATCTCAATTAGACTGAAGACTGTAACAGGAGGCAGAAAAAGAGTAGGACAATAACTGTATAGTTAACGGAAAGCAAGAGAAAACTGAGGCATAAAAAAATGGTGACACCATCAGTATGCTAAAAAGAGAAACCGCTGAGCTTTTGTAAGCTGGTATCCATCAGATAGCCAGTCTACAGCAAGCCTACAGAGGCTGACTTTGCAATGTAAATAGAATTATAGCTAAGGTCTGCAAAGCTTACTGTTTTGTGTTTTTACATAAATATTTGCTAATCTTAATGCAATATAGCCAATTGAACTTTATCGTCTCATAACCCTCCAAGTCTATCCCCCTTTTGTGAATTCCTTATTCTGCTTTCACAGCTATTGCAATACAGCATTTATAGTGGTCCGTGAGAAGGAAACTCAAACTGTGTATTGCCTTATGTAACTAATTAATTACACGTTACTGATTGATTGGTTGATTCTACTGTGAAAAGTGCTTCCCTTGTTTATACAGGATTTTGCCCAACTCTGTCTGGATTCACTGCTCTGAGGAAATATGTAGGTTATATCCCCCAGCTTTAATTATTTCCTTCTAATCCTGATGCCAAACTGAGTAAAAATTTAATTCTAGGTGCATTTACCCACATAAAGGCAGTTTTGTTTCTGTTAGAACTTAAGAACAACAATTCTTTTTATCTTCTTCAAGATTTTTTTTTTTTTCAGTGGAGTTTTATCTGAAAAAGACCACTCAACAATTTCATATTCAGTTTTGCTCTTCAGCTTAATTTTATACTTCAGCTTAGTTCCCAATTGTGCAGTAGAAGCAAGATCTGTCTCATTGTTTTTTATATCCTGAAATCTGCAAAAAGTGTCAGATATTTGGGTTTTAGCTATATTTACTCAACATGCTTTCATGTAGTACTTTTCCAACCAAGAGTCTCATGGATTTCCTTCCCTGGCATTACCACTGGGTGGATCTAGGGTATTACCTTTTTAGAACAGCCTTACTCTCCCCATGAAAAATGAGCCACTGCTTTATTTCCTATTTTATTTCCTACCACACACCCATATGTCTGCACCTTGATCTGTGGTTTAATTTTATTACTCCAGCAAACATAAATCTCATTTGAAGTTAAGATGTTTCACCTGATCTGCACACAACTTCTTATGTCACCCAAAGTCTGTAACTCCTAGACATTTGGCTGCAAGGCAAAGGCCATTTGCAATCTAAATAGATGAAGTGTAGCAAACCTCTTAATGAATCTGAAATAAGGGTCAAATTTGTAGTATGATTTGAAAGAAGAGTTTCATTTGTTTCAGAAAAACAACATAGGAGCTGTAATTATTTCTTTTCAAAAATCTCTTATTTCAGAAAATGCTGGGTTTTGAAAATTGTTTGCTTGGTAGTGATTAACAGAACTGTAATTTTCATCTTCTGTTTGTTATTCATGAGGATTAGCTTTCAAAAAAAAATCTGAAAAAAATAACCACACAAAGTGCTTATAGTTCTGAGAAAGAAATCATTGCAAGTCATATATGCTCTGAATGTCACAATTTTTTACCAGCGAGATAATACAGATTCAGACCCCAGTGTGAGATATGCCTAACTACTGCTGTTGTTGAGAAAGTGGTGAGCTCAAAAACTCAAATATTAAGAATTTCTGGAGCTCTGCATACAGAGCGTGATTTTCTCCTTCAGAAGTCACAAAGTTCCAGGCAATATCTGTAGGGAAAGAGCTGTGCCAACAAGCAAAGATTTTGAAACTCTTCTTAATATACGTTACTGAGGCAATTTTTCCCTTTAAGGATACCTGTGAGATTTATAAAATAGTGCCCAGATAGATCGCAGATGTGGGTTTTACAACCCTGTACTGAAACATCATTGTTTTATTGCAAGAATATATGAAGGAAGTACATAAATGCCAGTGGCAAAGATTTATGATGTAGAAAAAGAATTGTTGTGGGTTTTCCTCAGGTTTAATTAGCCGCATATAAATTACTTGCACACATTACCAAAGTCTACTAATGAATCAATTGGCCAAACTTTTGCAGCAATTTCTGAATTATGTCAGGTACTGTGTAGATCTCAAAACTAAAAAAATTTCCAGCAAATGAAATATAAAAAACAAACAAACAAACAAACAAAATGCAGACATAGACTGTTGAGCTCACATGCCACTGTTAAGAACAGATTAGCCTGAAGCAGCCAGTACCATTAATATGCTGCATTTCTATAGTGCTACACAAACAATGTGAGTATTACATTACCAGTGGCAGGAACTAGTCATTTTTGTATAAATAAGCAAAAACCATAGCCTATCAAAGAGAATTATATTTGAAATGTCCCAGCAGAGCAAGACTTATTTAGATGAAACAAGACAAAGTCTCCTGAAGATGGTACTCTTTTTATTATCTTATGATTTAACCATTTTTTCTGGTGACCATCAGAGTGTGACTGTGCAAAAATTAGAGTTTGTGTTCAAATTTTAAGAATAAACATAGTTTTTGCATTTGTACCACAACTGAGCAGTAGAAAAGATATGAATATGTATACACAGAGAAATTCCAGATGATATCAAGAAAGTATTTCAGTGCTATTTCAGTCTCAGGACAAGAAAATATGGGTTTTCATTTCAGCTGAAACAAAACACATTCAGAGCAAATAACAAATTCTTTCCAAACAACCCATCATCAGAATATCAAATTTGCTGCCACACTAAGTTACTGAGGCCAAACAATTCAAAAAAAAAAAAAAAAAAAATTATCTCTTTGCAATGCTTTCTTATAGCTTTCATAGCTCTTTCAAATGATTGATCTCTGGGTGTGTACAATGCAACAGCTCTGAAAGCATAGATGCCTTTTTTTTCAGATTCACATTTGTTACACTTTGATGGATCTGCTGTAATGTCCTGTTATTGGCTTCCATATTCATAAGCAGTGTCCAAAACCACATCCTTTAAAAGATCTTTCCTCAGTAGCACCCAGGCTAGTTACAGGTTTTTATAAACTAGTTAATAGTCTCTCTCTTTTTGGCTTTCTCTTTGTGGGACTGAATTTGTTTGCTGGAAGAAGTGCATTTCAGAAAGAAAAAAAGAACATGGAAGAAAATCCAGTTTTCCTGGATCTCTTTCTTTAATGAGTAATTTCCTGTTTAAAACTGTTGTCCAAGGAGTCTCATCTCTGAACAAGCTGCCTTAAATCTGGATTTTATTGGCAGCATGTGTATATATAGCAATACAGAACACCATGGATTTGTGGTGTTAAGACTGATTTCTACATGCTGTAAGTCTGAAACATAACAAGCCTACTGTGCATTTGCAGCAAGTTTAGTGTACAGGCCAGATTATTTTCATGTGACATGTTGACATACATGAAAACTATGGCTAATTCTCACTTCACATGTGATCTGCAGGATTCTTCTTATCTCAATAGATTGAGTTTCCACCTTGGATTTCTTAAGTTCTTACAAGATTTCTAACAAGGAAAAACTGACGCAAGGAATAGAAATCCAACAGGTCCAGAGTCTGTAACTACAAACACATTTTGATCACACAAGCAGTGGAGTCCTGCCATCTGGACCATCAGAGTATCTGTCACATTTGCCAAATAGTAAAACTGATTATGAAGAAGCTAATTCATGCTGGTGTAGTAGACATAAAGTCTTCCACAGAGCATCACAAATTCTCATAGTGCCGCTTTTTCAGTTAGACTTCTGACTGAGCTGATAGATGTGAAAAGCCCATTATCATTTAGTCAAAGAATTCCCAAGGCACTACAGGGCTGCAGGTGCTGAAGAGTACAAGTTATTCCAGTGGAGACTGACATCAACTTATACTCAATCTTTTTTTCCTTATTGGCTGTTTTCCTGATGGCAGGATATGTCAGAGTATTGTATATTTATTAGGCTGCTTATGTCAGCTCAGACAGCAGCCAGGGTTCCTCGCATATGAATGTTTACCTATAAAACCAGGGACTTGGCCCAAAGTTAGATGAGTCTATGGGGATCTTTGCATTGACTTCAGTCATGTATGAATCATGTCAAACAGTTTCTCTGAACTGCAGGACAGAATTGAAACAAAGAATCAAAAAGACGTAGTTAAACCTCTGTGTGTGCAGATATAACATATATATATGCAGGTATAATATATATCACGTGAAAGTCCTGAGTTACTGATCTATTTCAACTAGAAAACTAGTTTTTTTTAAAAATGACACCACAGATTTTTGCTGTTTGTTTGCTTTCATAGTGCTCGCATAAAATCAAGTCTAAGATTTCAGTCCCTGTCCACAAGAGTTTGACAGTCCTTTTCTGAGTGGCTGCTTATACAGTGAAAAAAAAAAGTTTTGAGGTGTTCTTTGGTCTTTCTGACCACTGTCACTGCACAATTTTAGCATGAATGATGCTTAACCTTTGCACAGTGTGTTGTGAGATTTAAATGAAAAGGATATCCCTTTACCTGTCATCAATTAAAATGGCTCTTTCACTCTCAGCAACTTGCAGTGACCATTGACCTTAGAATCCTATTTTAAGAACTGCCGTTCAAGGCTTTGATGACTTGAGCTTCCTGAAATCCAGATTTTTATTCAAGTACTTAAAAAAATATTTGTTCCTGCAAGTACCATGTCTTCTCAGGCTTATGTATCAGAGATGGAGGGTCTGATCCAGCTCCCAGAAAAGTCAGATAGCAATTAGTTTACATATGGAGCACATCCTGGGAATTCTTTAAACCAAAACTTCACAAAAAACATCTAACTTAGAGCATGATGAACATAGTATCTGTGGTTGTCTCTCTCTTTGTAGAGAGAAAATCATGACTGCTGATTTAAAAAAAAACAAAAAACAAAACAAAAAAAAAAAACAGGTGCTTCTTTAATAAATCTCTGGTATTTGTCCTACCACAAATTTCTACTGAAATCAAGAAAGTGTATCAGCTCTAGTACAGTACAATTGAATTTTAAGGTCACGTTATCTGTCTGTTCATGCACAACTAAACTACTCCATATTAACTCCACTGCAAAGCAAGAAAAACAGGTGCCTGAGACCTGGAACACCATAGTAATCATCAATGGGCTTTGTGGTTTAACAATGAACCACAGTCTGGCAACGACAGGCTATGGCTAAGGTAAGTAAAAAGAGCCTCTCAATAACATATTTTCCATGCACTTGCTACTCAAGTTACTAATGTTAACCTACAGCACTAATAAAGCAAGTTGAAGTCAATCTGTAATCAACAATAATAGGAATTCCATACTAAGAAAATGGAGACAAAGAGGCTCGCAAAGGAGAACACATCGGTGACTACTTTTTCCAGTTGCTTGTCTCTCTGAAAATGTAAACCCCACAATCAGAAACGAAACACTTCTTAAAGGGTCTACTTCTACATCAACCATGCCTTCTGTGTTGTTAGATCAATCGTAAAGAATTAACTTCAGAAGCGAAGAATATTTATTTGCTTTTGCTTAAATGAAGTCATTTGAATTTGCTTAGCAGCGTGGGATATTTTCCTGAAAAACGTCAGTGATTCTTTCACACCAACCATCATATTTGTTAAGAAGAGCCCAGTAATCCTAGTGTTGTCTATAAATGAGAAAAACACTTGGATGATTTAAGTTCTAGAAATTTTGTATTATTTTTATCATCACTGAGAACATGTCGACAGTGAAAAGGGCTCACATTTACCAAGGTGAAAGATAGGTTATATCATTCAAGAAGCAAAGAAACAAACAAAAGCAACAACAAAAATTTGCTTTTTAAAGTTAAAAAAAAAAAAAGTTTTAAAGCAAAGGAAATTCTAATACTTCGAAATTCATAAAAAGAAGGTTTTCACAAAGATTGCAAAGTATTATTTTATTTCAGAGCTATCATGGGGTGGCCACTCTAGACCTCTCAAAATAATTGATTTTGCACCTGAGAAATGGAAAAGAAATTTAAAGAAGATAAATTCATATTTGAAGATTCATTTTCACCTACTGGAACTTAAAATACAAAACACATTCTGATCTGAGTTCAGCTCAGCTGGTTAAAAATCCTTGAAATGTATTCATTTCTATGTACTTCCAGTTAAATTGAAGGCAAGGGAGAATTTGATTCACTTCTCACATAGAAGCTGTAGCAGTTTTTGAAAGGAATATTTGTTGAAGCCTCGGCAGAGGTAGGCATCATGCTTCCCACAAGGGTCTCTGGATCTGGGGCTATTCTTACAGCATCCACTGTTCAGTATAAAACCACAGAGCTCCAAAAGGAGAGATGAGAGGTGTGAATGTCTGAACATACAGAAGGCATCTTTCAGGAGGTAAAACCTATGGGAGGGAAAAGGCTTGGGGCTCCAGGGTCTCAGGCTGAGGAAATGAGCCTGCTTCTTCCTTGTCCTTGGGGAGTGTATCAGGCTTTTAGATCAATGAAGAACCTCGTGCTATCACTACAATTTATTCTGTCAACTTCTACACTTCATTTTCCTAATTCTTAAAAAAAATAAATAAATAAAAGAAAGAAAGAATTCTCCTAATATATTCTTATGACTTCCAAGAAGGTTAGTCATTTTTCTTTTTTTGGCCAAAAATATTCAGAAACAGACTTGCTAATACTTTTAGATATTCCAGAAATGCTTAGACCTTTGATAAACAAAATATAATTCCATATGAACAGGAAAAGCTAGATAAGACAAATTCTTGTGTATTGTCTCAGAGCTGCTTCCTACAAGAATTTAAGCACATATTTAACATCAGTAGCGTGACTATTTCTATCAACAAGGTTTTCTGTGTTAATACCTTTGAAGGATGCTGTTTAAGAAAACTTTTTGTGATATAATGCAATCTTCTTTCTTTACACACTGTGCAGCATTTTAAGCAATGTTTTGAAAACATTTTCCGAGCAGCCAGGGATCAGGTTAGGAAAGCTAAAGCACTGTTAGAAATGAATTTGTCCAGGAGTGTCAAGAGAAACAAGAAAGGCTTCTATAGGTACATCAGTGATAAAAAGAAGAGTAGGGGTATTGTGTGCCATCTGCAGAAGGAAACGAGAGACCTGATTACCCAGGATGTGGAGAAGGATGAGGTACTCAATGACTTTTTTTCTCATTCTTCACCGGCAAGTGCTCTAGCCACACAGCTCAAGTTACTGAAGGCAAAGGCAGGGACTGGGAGAATGAAGAACTGCCCACTGTAAGAGAAGATCAGGTTCGAGACCATCTAAGGAACCTGAAGGTGCACAAGTCCATGGGACCAGATGAAATGCATCCAATGGTCCTGAAAGAACCGGTGGATGAAGTTGCTAAGCCACTTTTCATCGTATATGAGAAGTCATGCCAGTCTGCTGAAGTTTCCATTGACTGGAAGAGGTAAGGCATAACCCCCATTTTTAAAAGGGAAAAAAGGAAGACCTGGGGAACTGCAGGCCAGTCAGTCTGACTTCTGTGCTTGACAAGATCATGGAGCAGATCCTCCTGGAAACTATCCTAAAGCACATGGAAAATAAGGAGGATATTGTTGGTGACAGCCAACTAAGGGCAAATCATGCCTGACAAATTTGGTGACCTTCTATAATGAGGTTACAGCATTGGTGGATAGGGGAAAAGCAACTGATATTATCTACCTGGACTGGTGCAAAGCATTTGACACCATTCTGCACAACATCCTTGTCTCTAAATTGGAGAGACATTGATTTGATGGATGGACTGTTCAGTGGATAAGGAATTGGCTGGATGGTCACACTCAAAGAGTTGTGGCCAATGGCTCAAAGTCCGGGTGGAGACTAGTGATGAGAGGCATTCCTCATCACTGAGGAATTGGTATTGGTACCGGCACTGTTTAACATCTTTGTCAGTGATATGGCCAGTGGGATTGAATGCACCCTCAGCAAGTTTGCTGACGACACCAAGCTGTGTTGGGCAGTTAACACTACAGAGGGAAGGGATGCCTTGATAGGCTTGAGAGTGGGCCTAAGCAAACCTTATGGAAGGAAAGCTTAAATAGCAGCACACAGAAAATAAAATTGTAAATATATACATATTAAAGGGAAAAATATTACAAGATAGAAAGTATTCTCCTGGAATTACAGAAAGACTGTCTGCATTATATATACTGGGAAAAAAAAAAAAGAAGAAGAAGAGTGTTAACATCCCCGGCGAGCTACAGAGAACTGCTCTTCTATGCTCCTCTTTGCTTCTCTTATCATCCTCTATGATCTCCACAGGTGACATGTTGCTGTAATAAAATGTTTCGGGATTCTTTTATTTTGGTTTGGTTTTAAATAGCTAATGGAAATGTTTAAAGATGAAAGAATTTAAAAGGAAAACTGAAGGAGAGGAAGAAATTAATCATTTGGTACATAGCATCATCTTTGCCTTTTGAGGCAGGGAAATGGAGGCACAGGGAGCTAAAATTAGTGTCTGCAATTCTATGATAAGTCAGTGGAAGAAACTGGAAAAAAAAAAAAAA
>VXAL01013327.1:0-11881 GCA_013399475.1 Chauna torquata | reverse complement strand
AAAAAAAGAGGCTTGTCTTAGAAGACAAAAAGACTATATTTTCATATCTTTCCCTATTACTAATGGCTTGTCTTTCCTGGGAGGCTGCATCATGTTAGAGGAATGTTTTAATGAGAATGGTTTCTGATTTTATCACAAATTCTCACCAAAGGGAAGCATTTGCAAATCCATACTCTCTTTCTTCTTAACTGGCCTATTCTTCAGCCCTGTAGTTTTCTTGAAAGTAGGAAAATTTATGAGAGAGCAAACACAGAAGGCTATTCTATGTGCAGAACATTTTTTATATTAGAGAAGAATGTGTCAATAACCTGTCTCTGGTGAGTCTCCCATAGTCAGAGCAGCAGCTCAGATATTTTTAAATTAAAAAATGGAAATCTACACTGAAATCCTGCATATCACAAACCACAGAACCCCACATTAATTTGTGCAGAAAGTGCAGGGAATTCTGTCTTAACTATTGTTTATATTTTAGAGGAAGTAAAAATCCATCTGAGTAGAAATCCACCAATTTCTTAGGTTAGCCATCAGAAATATATTTATCTAGAAGTCAGAAGGCCTCACTATTCTTGAACTGAAAAATGAAAATTCTACAATAGCTAAACGTTTAGGTACAGTTAGAAAGTGTGGAATTGTGTTTTGGATTCTGTCCTTATGTCACAAAAATTATGGGAAAAAAAATCTAAAATCAGTAAAAAAAAAGATTTTGCCCCTGTAGGATCAGGTTCATCAAAGTCTACTAGCACAGAAGAATAACACTTTCATTTTGCCACCACTTCACGGACAATAGGGAGGCCCTTGATGTTATCCAGCTCAAGTTGCAAATTGGGGTATTGAGTATTTTCTTGGAGGGTGCTACAGGGACTGTTCTTGAGTAGAAGGGAAAATTGAGTCTAGAATTACAAGAAACTGGAGGAACAGAAAGGGCTGATTATGTTGTTTGGAACAGCCCAACATGGATGATAATCCACAGGTTACAAATTCCTAGTGAAAAAGGAGAAAAAAGAAATGTAACCAATAAAAGTTACAGCGTCCCATGTGAGTCTGAATTTCACAGTCCAGAGTAAAGCTTGGACTTATGAAAACTTCACCCATTTCAGAGATCAAGATATGGATGATCTGTGAAATGTTGCTCTTGCTATAAGTTTCAGAGGGAAATAACTGGATCGGTCATGCTTTCCAGTGTTCCTACTTAATGTGCCACACTAGATTAAACTAGGTTTTATAACATGTATGCCTTAATACATTATACCTATTTTCAATATATGACCTTGTAGTAAATTTTCATTTCTGCTGGTTTTATGACATGTAGGTTGAACTGAGTTCAAATGAGTACTGATATTTACCTGGAAACAACAAAATGCAGTAAGCAATACTGAAGTTCTAAAATAAAAAGCAAGTGTCATTCTCCTGTGCTTTCAGGAAGCCTCTATTCCTGATACAAGACATCCAATTTCAAAATTGTGGTTTTTTCCTTTTAAATCTAACACTTTCAAAAGATAATCCACAATGGGCCAACAATTGGAATAACCGTAGGAGATATTGAGATGTATTTCACCTAAAAAAATTTCATGATGCTACCTGCACATTTATGATTTTGCAGGACTGAAGTTTCATTCTTGCATTATGTGTAAAGTAAAAGAAGGGGGTATGGTACAGCTTCTTCTCATCTTAATATGTTGCAACTAAGTTCTTTTATTCTATGATTTAGCTTCTGTCTGTTACGGTGGTCACTCAGGACAGGAGAGGTGGTGTGCTGCATGGAGTTACAGGATGCCAAAGCCAGCTCATGTTGGGTCACCTCTGTACCTGCACTGTGTCTTGTCAGGCTCATCCTCCGTTGGTTTGAGTGGCTCCTGCTATAGAACTTCCTAAAACATGCAACTCAAATCATGGGTTACAACAGTTTAAAGGCATATCCATTACAGTCTCCGCTCCTGGTCCCTTCAGACCTGGCCATAAGGTTTAACATTGCAATGAACTCCTCCCCTTGCCCCTGCTCCAGCCTGGGCTTGTCCACTGGCCACAGTCCCTTAGAGGTGTACCTGCTCTGGTGCAGACTTTTCCATTGGCCACAGTCCCTTCAGAGGTCCTTTCAGACACCTGCTCTGTCATGGTCTCATCCACGGCCACAGACGCTTCGAGGTATCCTGGCACGGCCTTATCCATGGACATGGACACTGCAAGGTGTACCTGCTGCGGCATGGACTTCTCCGTGGCCACAGATGCTTCAAGGTGTACTTTGCTCCGGAGTGGACTTACGCATGGCCAGAGATGCTTCGGGGTGTAGGTGCTCCTACGTGGACTCCTCCACAGGTCACAGTCCCTCTGACTTGAGTTCAGTCTGGAGTTCCAGCCTGTCCAGTACAGCAGCACAGGAACAGCAGCGATGCCCTGGCCATTGGCCAGCCCAGGTGGATGGCCGTAGCTGTTATCAGAATGTTCCCAGGTACAACAAAACAAGATGATAAGGAGCAAAAGGCAGAAGCAAAAGCAGCCACTAACAAGCACTGGACTCTAACATACAGTAAGGCAAGCAAGCCCCATGGCAAGCACAGAAGCCTGCCGATTAGCAGCTAAACAGCTATAACATCTACAAATGTGGTCTAGCACACTCCACACTGCAATCAAATCCATCATCATCTCGAACCATTCATGCCCCACGTTGGGAGCCAAAAAGGACTGTTGTGGTTTAGTGCTGGCAGACAGCTAAGTGCCACACAGCCGCTCACTCACACTCTCCAGGTGGGATGGGGAGAGAATCGGAAAGGTAAAAGTGCGAGAACTCATGGGCTGAGATAAAGACAGTTCCCTAGTTATAGCAAAAGCTGCAAGTTCAAGCAAATCAAAACAAGGAATTCATTCGATACTTCCCATGGGTAGGCAGGTGTTCAGCCACTGCCAGGAAAGCAGGGTCCATCATGTGTAACGGTTTCTTGGGAAGACAAACTCCATCACTGCCAACGTCCCCCCTTCCTCCTTCTTTATCCCAGCTTTTATTGCTGAGCACGACCCCACATGGTGTGGGACATCCCTTTGGCCAGTCTGGGTCAGCTGTCCTGGCTGTGTCGCCTCCCAGCTCCTTGTGCACTCCCAGCCTCCTCGCTGGCAGGACAGTGTGAGAAGCTGGAAAGTCCTTGGCTGTATGTAAGCACTGCTCTGCAACAACCAAAAACATCACCACTATTTTCATCAAAAATCCAAAACACAATATTTTGTGAGCATCTATGAAGAAAATTAACTCTGTTACAGCCCAAACCATGACACAAGTTTCAGTGCATTTTTCACTGTCAGTGAACAGGTTTGGGCGACACATCTTTATTTTTTACTACATAGCATTTGTTTTATCTGTCCTGCTGTCCAGATGTAAATTGGCTTGGCATAAATAACTTGATCTTTTTCTGTCTTCTTTTTTATCAAAAAAAACTTAGGTTCCTAGTTTGCTTCTTATATCCATTTTACTTTATAGCCAATTGTCTGATTTAAAATGCCCTCTTGGAAATAAAGGAAATTCACGAGTTAAATGTAAATTAGCTCTCTCTTTACTCTTAAAAAAGACAGACTTATACAGTTTTTCTACGTGAAAATTCTCCTTAGACTGGGAGACTGACAAACAAATATATTGAACTTATTTGGTGAATAGTCCCTTCCTCCACCCTTTTCCTTTGCAAAATCCGGGGGCTGTGCATTTTAGCACATACACAACTCCATCTGCTGCTTCAGCAAATGGTAAGCAGTCTGTACAGCAGGCAAAAAGCAAGCCTTGGAGAATTACTAGAAAAACAGTTCATTCCATGCCCATCCAAAGAACAGAGCTAACAGGATATTGTTTAGTCAAATACTAAGGGTAAAAAGTCAGACTTAACAGAATTAGATAAGAGCCCAATGGGAACCCAGCTTCAAATTCCCTTAATACACTTTTTCTAAAGGTCAAACATTCAGGATGTTTCCAGAGTGATTTGCTACAGCTGGATAATTTGTGTTAGCTCAATTGTAAATCCTTTGGTGTACATGGATTCTTATAAACTCTTTTCATTGCTCTTCTGTCCATAGTTTCATAGAGTTGACCTTAACAGTCCTTTGCAAAAGTTCAGCTACCAGGCTAGCTTTATAAGCACCTTTCCACTATCACACTGCGGTTCAAAGTGTTCAGCGTTCACGGTACCTTCTTGTACAGTGGATTGTTCCTATATGACAAATATACTGGTTTCTTTTTGGAAAACAAAATGGGTAACTATATTCTCTTTTGTTGGGTCTCTATTTTTCTTTTTTTTTTTTTTTTTTCCTGGAAAATTACATGTCTCTTCTTAAGCAGGCCAGTTCAGAAATGCATGCATAAATTCTCTTATTCCTTATCTTTGTAGCTCAGTATCTGAAGATCAAAAGGAATCTGTGAATAGAAGCTCTTTTATACAGCAGAGCTCATTCATACTGACACTACAGTATTGAATTCATCCTCTAGAAGAATTACTCACAAAAACTGCAAAAAACATACCACCGCTCAGCAAAAGGGAAGGCAAGTGTCATTCTTGCAAAGGTTCTTGCAAGTAGAAACAAAAAGATACATTTTTAAACTCACCAAATTATTGTTTCCTAACAAATGGATGCTACTTGAAAGGTTTAGTGTGACAGAATCAACTTTCATGTTATTCTTTAAAAATTATTTTTAATGAGATAAAACATCCAAATTATGTGGAAGGTAACTTTGAAAAACACATTAAAAAAGAAAGTGCATGACATGAAATATGACCAAATACATCCCTTTGACTTTGCTTGACCTTTTGATTTGATTTTCTTCTGAATTCACCTTCCATGGAAATCAACCTAATATTGACTATGGGTAGACTGCAGTAGAACATGGTCTCCCTAAATTTTCTCTAAGTAGCTATCAAAAAAATTAATGATATTCTCAGATTCGCAATGCATTAGACTGGGCATAACAGCAGGTTGTGAGGAATTTGCTTTCCAAATAAACATGACAGCTTCTCTCTCCTTTAAGCATAGATCAAGGACAGAAACCAAGTAAATGCAAAGGACATAAGCCATGTTGGATAGGAAACATATCATCTTTTCCTGAGCTAGTCACTGCAGTTAATGGTTATCTCTTACAACACTCAGAGTGCAGAACATATCACACAGCTTGCGAGCTTGGGAACAAAATAGCAAGGAAGTCTTGGAGGAAATTTAATTAACTGGACATCTCCCACAGCCTAGTAAACCAGAGCTCCATTAATCATTGTCATATACCTCATGAGACTATTTATCTACCACCTCTGTCGCATAAAGCATTAGGGTAAAGAAGAAGAATCGAGGAAATGCCAGTCTGCCTCCTGGCAACATGGGATGCCTCTTCATGCTGGCCTTGGGAGGGCTTGCACAAGGCACAGAACTGGAAGCCAGTAGCCTCTGAGCTTTGAATATTCACTAGATGCTGGCCTTATCTTTTAAAGAGACCTAATAAGTTTCTCATTGTAAAACAACACAAAGACATCAGGCTGCATTTGAAAGAAAACTGTGCCCTGCCTGTAAATACCTGTATACTAAAAGAACTGATTTTATCAACATTACAGATGACGTGATAAAGAACAACTGAGTCTTCATTTCACATCTGAAGATTTATGTGCTTGTCTCTCAAATGTGCCCATTAGCACATGAATCCACTCAGATTTTCTTTTTTTTTCATTGCTTTCCATGGAGTAAGTGGTCATACAAAAGCCAAAACTGAATTTCTCAGAGTGAAAAATGTAATCCATTAGCAAACTATTAGTTCTTAGTTCAGCTGTTTTCTGAATCTCCATGTTGCTTTCTTGCTATGGTATAAATCCAACCTGAAGTTTTGAGAGGTAAACAATTAAAAATATATTATTTATTAGAAATTTAATAAGGGATACTGTGGACCAGTAAAAGGAATGTTGCAGA
Organism: Chauna torquata; assembly: GCA_013399475.1. Taxonomy (NCBI): domain Eukaryota; kingdom Metazoa; phylum Chordata; class Aves; order Anseriformes; family Anhimidae; genus Chauna; species Chauna torquata. The sequence continues at coordinate 5,965 of VXAL01013327.1, read as the reverse complement.
AAGAGCTTTTTTATAAGTGTTTGGTTTGTTGGAGGTCAAAGCCTAAGGTCTGGGGAACAGGTTTATTAGCTGATTATAAAGATTTTACAACTCCTGCAAAGCCAAAGCCCATTTTAAACCGATGTCAAGTATAAGGATTATTTGTGCCCTTATATGCCGTGTTGTTATGAGGAACCAGTCAAATTTATCCCTAACTGTTTAATTAGCTTTGAAAATCTTGGCATTTTGTTTTCTTTTCCCTACACACAAGACAGTATAGCAGTGTGAAAGCTGCAGACCTCTGACTGCTTTTAAGCTGCATGTCTCTGTGCCAGAGACCTCCTGCAACCATCCAGACAGGCTGCTCACTGGTCACTGCCTGCAGATAGCTGCCCTCTGAAATCTCGTTGCACGCTCTACCACTCAGGGTCACGGCTTGGTAGGAAAGAAGTGGTCTGGGTCATCCGCATAGGAAACTGAAGCTCCCAAGGCTCGATCAAACCACCGCAAATTAGAGCTAGCAGAAAACGAGTCTGCACACCCTTTTTATTTTGCACCACGTACAACCACTGCTCTTCTAGTACAACGGCAGAGCATCACACCTCCATCCTGCCCCACCAGCTGTGGAACTGTCACTGTGAACTAAGCAAATGGCCAGGTCAAGCCAGCAGGCACTGGGAAGACATGAGAAGGAAATGCGGCTGATGCTCAGAGCAGTGTCATTCCCACCATTCCCACCTAACAGGAGCCTTCAGTTTGCTGGGATGAGTCTGGAAATTTTCAAATGTCTCTGATGAAACACAGTTTTGTACATGAGCTTGCTTGAAAAAGACTATAACCATTTTTCTTCATTATTTTTAAAAATGGGAGGTCAGATTCTTCCCCAGGTGAAGTGGTTAGATATAAAAAATTTACTATTTACTGCCTCCTAGTGAAACCCACAACTGTGCAGCAGTGTCTCTAAAAATATCTGGGCTTAAGAAGGAAAGTGGCTGTTCAAGTACCACATGTATCAGCCAAACGAAACAATGAGGCTGAGCTTATTCTACCCCAAAAAGCTAATCTCAGTGCTAAAGTGATCAGTAGATCTGTATGTTACGTCAGCAATGGTAATCATATCCATCCCTTCTGGGGGAAAAAAAAAAATTCTATGTATCTATCTACATACACACCTGCACACGAAGTTAATAGTGCTTTCCTAAAATACACAAGTGTATTTTTATAAGAAAGGTATAATTTATGCAAAGCAATACAACTAGAATATTCCAACCATTCCTCATTTTTTCAGTTCTCCAGAGCTCTTTAAGCTTCCAGAAAATTAACTGTGATACTCTGTATACAGTTTTGGTAGCAACAAGAAGATGAACTCCATTGCCTGCAAATATGTAAAAGACAGGTATTCTTGACATTCCAATTCCATGTTTCTGAGAATGACAGAAGACATAAAACTTGGTTTTAAACCTCAGTTTAGGCAGTCATGAATACTATAAAAAGCTGACTTCAGGATGAAATGGATACAGTAAATATGGGTCCACGAGAGCTTCCTTTGAGTGTTTTCTGGTGGTATTTTTATATTGACTCTCTGCTTTGTAGTGGATAATATGTTCCATGTAGACAATTTGACTCCTGCAGTTGCTGGACTAACTGTTATGCACTTATGCAAATCTGATGCACCTGCATGAATACAACTAACCTACCATCAGGGAAACAGCAATCCATGAACTGCAGCAGGATTGTGGTTGTGTTCAAGGTTCAGAGTTCAGTTATTTCAGCAGGTGTTAAGGACTGTGGAAGAACTGGCCACCGTCTTTTTTGCTTGAACAAGAATACACATCTTTGGCTCTAACTACATTTTTAATTCAAAACTTTGTGTCACGAAGTGAGTGCTCTATATATAAAAATAGATACCAATTGCCAAATTGGAAAATCTGTTTAGAAACATTTTGTAATGTCTGCATGTCTGTGTGTATGTATAGCTGTGAAGTCTTTATATTCAAAATATATTCTGCAAGATTTATTTACCATGTTGAACTGACTAATTAATTCGCATTATCATTAACTAGTGGTTTGATAAATAAAGCCTTGTCCTGAGAGAAGAATCTGCCATACAGTCGCTTATCACTCTGGAGACTCTGAGGTTCTAAATATATATGAACCAACACAACAACAACAAAAAATAATCATTTTTTCTCTCCTCCATGAGGATCAGCAGAAAGTAATTTAAAAAAGCAGTGGGGGTGTCGGAAAGGAACTATCCCTGCACTGAAAAGGAGGTGTTTTCTCCCTGAATTCTATCAAATCACTCTATCCTTTCCAAGAAGTGATCGATTCTCTTAATTAAATAGGCTGCAGGGTAGCAGCAAGCTTGTTCTACATCATCGTTTCTCCTTCTGTTTCAAAAGTGGTTTTTCCTGCTCCCAGTTCTGCTTTAGTGTGCTGGAGAGCAATGATGCAATTGTGTGGGAAATCTCAGGCTTGGGTAGCCATGTCACTGTAACAAACAGAAAAGGCTTTGCAGCAATAGAAAGTTAATAACAGAAATAGGTGGTGGTGCTGTATTTTACAAAGAAACTTTAGGGAAAAAAAAAAAAAGCAAGCATACAATGCAAACAGAGTGGGATATTTAAGCTTTAGCATGGGAGGTTTATTAACCTGGGTAATTCCTCTCTGTTGCTATTCTTATAGTCTTAGTTAGAGTTACATATCAGCATTGCTCATGCATTTACTTCCTTAACAACCCTCTGTAATGGGAGTGTTTCCCAGAAGGGGAGCCAAAGTTTCCTTGACAAATTGATTTGTCCGGGAGTCGTTGAGGGCTCTACAAGAAAGCAAGGCTTCCCTCAAATCATCCAAACCTTCAGACTTATTTTTGAAAAATAATGAAAGGGTAACTAAGTGTTGTTCCTGGCTTACTCACTGAGCTCTGTCTTTTAAAAGCACTTTGGCAAACCTCTCAAAACTCACAGTTAGAAAGGCATATCTGGTGGATTTGCTCAGTGGATCTCCCTGCAGCCAGGGAGCTGCTCCTCTCCCTCCAGCTCTGGTTAGTAATCTGCTGGAAGGAGCCTGTGGTTTCTGTCCCACTTGGCACTTGCCATTTGAAAGAAACCAGATAGGAAATGTGACCCCTGGAGAAAAGGGTTAACTGAGTCTATATGCCAAGAAGATGTTTGCTCTCTCTGCCTCAGTCCCCTACTGTGCAAAGTACAAATAATGATGTTTATCTTCTCCTTCCTATTGTCTTTCCATTCCTAAGCTGAAGTCAATAAACTCCTCAGAACCAGGCTGTCTCTTGGTAGGCATGTGTTCAGCACCTAATACCACAAACACAGCCCTTTAGAGACTTCTAGCAAAACCAATACACATTATCTGGCTATTTACAAGGAGGATGGACAAACTAAAGATTTTCATTCGGTTCTGTGTGTTTTAACAGCTCGTGATCCCTGTATCCTGCAAAGGGAAAAGTTGTTGTTATCCTTAAGTGATTCCTAAATAGGCAGAGGTTTACATCTTTTTTATTCTTTTTGCAAGTGAGTGACCTGTAAGATCTATCCAGACAAATACATCTGACAGGAGGTGAAAGCTCTTTTACAGTTAATCTATTTATTAGATAACTTAGAAAAATCTTTTGTGAAAGTTAATTTCCAGATCAAAACAGTATTAAAAAGTAAATTCAACAACAACAACAAAAAAAGTAAATATATATATATATATATCTGTGGTAGGTACCAGCATTTCTCTAGAGTATTATACAGCACTTTCTCTCTTTGAACTGGCACAAAGCAACAGAGGTTTCTGAGGTTGGCCCTGAAATGAAGCAACAGTAAGAAGAAAGCAGACCAGCAGCTATACCCACAGAAAAATATCTCAGTAAATGAAGGCTCTTTCTCCTGCCATTTTCCACTGATATAAGAGACAGCAGGCACAACCTTTATCAGAAAAAAAAAAAAAAAAGAGTTATGCTCCATCTGAGCAGTGCCATGTCTCCTGCAGTTCCTCACGTGGGGTAAAAACTCATTAAATCAATATACTTTCTAGCAAGACACCATTTTTACTCCAAAGCAAGTCAGAGTGCAGTAGTGAACAGTTGCATTTCCCACATGTAACTGGTGATACTGGTGCACATCTTTGTTACCAGTAGCAGGGAACACCACAGTGTGGCTCAAAGGTGGAAATTGGACCTCAGTCAGAGACCTGGGAAGTGATGGCAATTGAAACAGAAGTCTGACTTGCACGGTTTTGACTTCTTGTAAAACTAATTTTCATGCACTTTTAAAAGTGCTTAATTAAACATATTCTTGGAGGAGGAGGATTATAAACACCCTCAACAAAACTCTCCAGGTAGCAGCAGCTTTTTACAGGAATTTTGACAGCCTAACTCTATCTACTGTGGATGGAAGTGGGTTTTAAAATCAAGTCAAGCCCATGAACAATTTAAAAGCAGTTTTTTCTGTGACCACTGCCTGGTTTGTTTTCAATAGTTGCACTTCATTAAAGACCCAAATGATAGGCTTAGATAATAAAGTCAATATCTCCAGAGTCACCCTCCAAATGTGTCTGTCTTTTTAAGGTTTTAAGCTGCCACCATCAGCAAAGTGTTTGAGCCTCTTTCCTAAGAAATCAATAGTAAAATAACCCACAGGGTCCTATGACTTACTATATTTTTTGGTATCTTTTTTTGAAAATGTGTTTACTATGATCATTATGTGAAACATGTACATCTTACCTAGGCAGTATGCTTAAATCTCAGTGGTACCCATATAATAAGCAAATTCCTCAGAGCTGCCTGCCCTCCTGAAAGACGTAACAATACCCTCAAAGTATTAAAGCAAACCATGAAAAATAAAACAAATCCAACTGTCAACCCAACAACCACCCCACAGTATACACCCAATTCCTAAAGGACAAACTGAAAGAAAAAAATCATGCTGGAGCTATGCTATAGTCACCTGTAGGATATCAGTGGGTTTGCATGTACAGGAAAGACAGAAAACATAGCACAGGCTATGTATTTCAGAATTTTCCCATTAGATGGTTTCTCTGGAGGAATTCATGTGATCAAGGAAAAAAAAAAAGATAATTTTATTTCAAGTTCTTACAGGTAATTCTCCATTCTGACTTTTTTTTTTTTCCAACAAACATTAATTCCAGCTAACTGCTTCTCTGTCCTGCGCTAAGGAAAATCCTTTCTTTATCCATTGTGTTAACTCTGACCTGCCAGGCTTTAGGCATCTACAACCATTATCTTCAATATCTTGTTTATGCCTAGAGAGGTTTGATCACATTTTCTTTTGAGCCTTGGGATCTGGGCTTGCTGCAATCCATTGTTTTAATAAACTCTATGACAGTCTTTATGTCTTAAATCTACACACTGACCCATTAACATCTTTCATCTTAGAAAAGGGTATAGCGCTGTTCCATGAGTGACACTGCCAATACATCTGCTATGCCTCTGAAAATGCCCAAGGTTAAAAGGATACCTTCAGAACACAGACCAAGCTGCAAAATGTGTGACATGTTCCCTTCAACAAGACTTTATCTTGGGAGTATATTAAATAATATGCAATAATGAAGATTTGTTTCTGCTGCGGAGGGCAAGAAAAGCATTACAGAATGGATAACAGAGTCTTCAGGAGAAACAAATTCAACATGATGGCTTTCCAAGCTGAGCTTAGGAATACCAACTATATGATAGCAGCACCTTCTCAACCCTCATATACTTGATGTTTTTTGGAAAGGAGCATATTCACCACTGACATGAGCATTCCAAGGCAGTATCAGCTGTTGTCATTCAATACAGTTGTAGAGTATCTCAGATATCCGCTGATGTCCTGTCCCCTTTAGTTTTACAACTGGCAATTTAAAGCTCCAGTGCTAAGGTCACAACTGCCCTTCGCCTGAATGAAACCAGAGTCCATGGAGCTTCTCTGCTACTTAAGGAGTGTCACCACTCACTTAAATGTGAATCATAGAATCACAAAATCAT
>VXAL01013326.1:94690-99634 GCA_013399475.1 Chauna torquata | reverse complement strand
TAGAACAGTTCTTTTACCACTTGATGTCTGCACGTGTGTCTTTCACCCATGTATTAACATGCTTGAACTATGTGGGGGAAAAAAAAAACATGAAAGAAAGAGTCCATGCAACATTTCTCTCTAAAGATAATCTAGTGAAAGAGAGACTTGGTGCTATTTTATTACGCACACACATTTTTAGATGAGTATCTACTGCCAGATGTTGCATATGAATTCTGTAGCAAAAATAAACACCAAATTTTAAGCGAACTTGCATACATTGCATATGGCTATATTACCTCACCATGTAGTCAGTACTCAACTTTGCTGGCAGGTAACTGATTTAATAACTAATAACTAGAGTAAAATTATATAAAATAGCTATTTAGTAGATGGCTTTGTTTTACTGCATCACCTCCATCAGGATGGTAGGTTAGAATCGCCTTTCTTTCATTACTTGAATGACAAACCTTTAAGTGTGTGGATCGCGGTAGTTTTTCTCATTTGGACAACTTTCAGCTATCTTCCCTATTTTTCATCAAGAGCAAACAGTGTTTTGTTAAACTGCAGGACGGGTGCTCATTCGAAGACCTTTTCTGCTGACAACTATTTATATATTTTTTTCCATTCACAGAATTTTTAGCGATACCTCATAGCAGGAGCTAGAATACAGTTAGTTGTTGGTCTTTCCAGTTGACAAGTAAACAAATGAAAGGCTAAACAGGCCATCAGAATACAGTGTTTGCAATAGTCTTGGCATTTGCTTCAAGTCAAATCTTACCCATCTGTCTTGATATCTTTTAGTTTAATGTTTCAAATACTTAGTTATTGTGTGCTAGCATCAGACTCTGTGGTCTTAGAGCTAGGACAGGACACAACTTCTGACTTCTTGAGATATTCTGCCCAGTGAAAGGTTATGTAAAATGTTAGTAAAATGTATCAAACCTTACTTTTTTCTATTTGAAAACGTTCTTTTGGCCTGTTGTATAGGTTGTTGAGGGTTTTTACTTGGAAATGAAAATAGGTCTGTGAAGGTAAGGGAGAACCACGCATTCCTGTTCAGCAGTCTTACAGAAAAAGAATCAAAACTGAAACACTGTTTGCTGTAAGCCTTGCATTGGACGCAGTTCTGGTGGGGCAGTGTTCACGTGTGCTTGTTGCTTCTGCAATTTTTATATTCCAGTATAAGATATTTTTCAGAATTTGAGCTATCAGTCTGTATCCCAAGTACAAAAGTACTTTTTTTTGTGGTTTAAATAATTGCTTATTACAAAAGACTTTTTTTTTAACGTGTTAATGTTTTTGAGGAAAGAGTTTTGTAACTCTTGTATTTTGTAGTATTATTCCTGTATTTGAAATTTTCAACACTCTTTCTCCTTTTCCTCCCTCCCTCAGTCCTGACAACCGTCACTGTGAGATCATGAATTACAGCAGCTTATACTTTAAACTTATTTTTACATAAATGCTTTTCTAATGCTATTGTTTGCTTTTTGTTAATAAATATTTGAAATGTGTTATTGACATGTGACTATTAATTTATATTTTCATGTTTAATACTATCACTTTTATTTTTGGATCCTGTTTAAGAAACTTATGCAAAAATAGTTGTATTTTGTATATTAAGAGTTGTAGCATGAACAAAATTTTCAAGTGAAAACAGACTACATTAACTAATGAAAACTGTAACAGAACGTTTTTTATTACCTTCTGTGTCCCTTCAATTTGTTCATTACTTGGTAATACTTTTTCCTGTGAAGAATTTGTATTATGAATTATTTTCTATGTTTATCATGCTTCATTAATAACAAATTCTGAGTGATATTTTACAAATTTTTTTTTTCCTCTTTAACGTAGTTTGTTCAATTGCTTTCGGCAGCACTGTACTTCAGCTATGTTGTGTATAAACTCCTGGAACAGATCTGAACCTTTGAGTGTTGGAGGAACCCATTTTACAACAAGTAATTGGAAAAAAACTCAAAAAGCTTGGAATTATGATGAAAATGATGCCATTTGCCTGTATGCTTTTGGTACAAGTTCTGATTTTTCTTTACCAGGTAAAGCGGAATGTGTATGACCTAACTAGTATCCCTGTCCGTCACCAGTTGTGGGAAGGCTGGCCTCCGTCTGCCACAGACGACTCAGTAAGTAGCTTTGGTTCTCATTTCATTTCTTCCTATAAATAGCTGATTTTACTTGGATTTTGATCAGAATCACCCAATAGCTTTTACTGACCCATATGCAGTAACATATTATTACACATACTTCAAAGCTTTATCCTGAAAGATGGAAATACTAAGTTATTGGCTTACAGAAGCACTTTTCCGTGGAAATTATTCGTGTGTATCAAATTCAATGTATGTTTTAAGCTAGAGAGTGTCAGTGTTCCTAGACTGAAGCACAGGTGCCTATAATTTTGAAAGTTGAGGAGGACTATTGCAGTGTTCAAACTTTGGGAAAAGAATCCCATTCTTTACACGTATGCTGAGTAATCTGCGTATTTTTCTCTGTTTTTTGTCCATTGATTCATGGATGAGCAGGCAGGTTGAAGTCAGTGGAGAGTATCTACTTTGGTTCTTGTAGAACCAGTAAGAATGTGTAAACATTTGCAAGATTGCATTTTGAAATAATAAATATTAGGTGTACAAGATATTTCAACTTGCAAACATATTTTGCAGGTTTTGGTATTACCATTGTTTAGAAATGGAGCATGATGTTAGCCGAGATCAACATGTATGCTCAGTGACAGAATTAGTTAGCAGGGAATTGCCCACAAATTCATGAATTTGTGGGACTTAATTGCAGAATTCTGTTAAATATTAGACTTGCTTCCTTGCATGGTTGTCCCTACAGTGTATTTTACATCATGTCTTTCAGTTTTGCTCAGACAATTTTTTTCTGGTAGTATGTTCCTACGGCCAGCTGGTGAGGTTTGCCTTTATTTCAAAAACAAAAACCCACCTAAAACGCTTAAATAATTCTGTAGCTATGTTGTATGTAGATGTCAAAATAGTAACCTGAGAAAAATACAGAAAATATAAGTATTTCTATTTTTATAGAATAACTCATTTAAACTAAGGGTTGAACCTGAGTATTCTACAAAGTGAAGGTGGAATTGGGATTTGCTTTTTGTATATGTTAGCATTATCTTCAGTGCATTACTTTCCACTTTCCTGTCCTTTTCTACTCCACTTCTTGTAAAGGAAGATTTGCTCTTTGTACAAGATTGCTGGTTTTTTTTTGCTCTGGGCAAGGGATTTATGTGAAGTGAAAAAATATATGCAGAAACTGTCCAAATTTCTAATATAATTGTTAAATGTCTGTGGAAATGTTTGCAGAAACAGTAGTTAAGTTTGAGAGAGGTGGGTTAATCTTTGTCCATGTATTCAAGACCATATGAGAGAGGATAGATATAAGATCTGAAATAGCAGCATGGTGTCATGTGGTAATTAGTCTTTGAAATTTGGATCCATTTTAACATTTTATTAGTTTACATTAGCCCAGAAAAGAAATGGAAACTCAAACCTTCTAATCTGTTTTCCCACAGCTGTTAGGGAAAAAAACAAAATAAATTATGGGAAAATCTTTTGAGTAGGATACCTCACATATGTAAAACTCATAAATCTGTTTTAAATCTGTTTTTACAAGGGACATTGTTGCAGGTGAATTTTTCCCCTTTTCATCTTTAATGAAATTGATGAATGTTGAGTCATCTGCTCCAAAGCAGGAGAGTCCTCAAAGCTCACTGCTCGAGTCTGCTGCAGCTGAGACTTGTCAGCTGTGTAAACAGATTGGAATGTGTTACCAACAAAAATATAATTAATTTCTGTCTAAAATTAGAGGCCGTAGCTTACTATTTATAAAGATTTAATGCTAGCAATGACTATCTGAACATTTTTTCCTTTGCAAATTAGAAATATTCCGTAATAATTACTTTAGTAATAAGTAATGATCTCTCTAGTTCAGCGACAGATTTTCTTTTAAAACGCTTTTTCCATCGTTTTTTGTTTGCTGTATTATGTAGCACACAGTCGCAATTAAAGAGTTAAAGACTTGATTAAAATACTTTTTCATTTACATTTTATGCAGCATAAGAAATACTTTGTAATACCACAGGAGGTATTTCAGTGCAGTTCTCGTTAACCTTTGGCTTAGCAAACAGGACAACTAAATAGACTTCACATAATTGGATTCCTGTATCATCTTGAGTCTCTTTTGAACCTGACAGACTACAGTCTTCTGACATTACCAGGAAATTTAGTGGAGTCAATAGTCATTTAAAACATTGTTGCTTCATCTCCCCTCAGAGTTATGTTCTCTGCTTGTACTGCCTAATGAAATATGGGATACTGTATGATTTGTCAATAACTTTTTTGGACACTTTCACCAGAGAAATAGGTACCAAAACATCCACAAGTAGGAGAATGTTTTCATGCTATGACACTTTAATTGTAAGAAACAAGGCATACATAGTCTGTGGAAATCTCATTTCACTATTCAGCAAAGACGCATTTTTAGCTTTTATTGTGCCTGCATAACTTTAACACCATGAATTATATCTGTTCTGCTCATTAAAGTTCAAACAATGTAAATGTATGAGTTTTAAATCATTTTTTTTTTAACAAGTTTACTTAAGTAAAACTTTAATTAATATTAAAGACTTAATTTATCTGCTTTGGATATATGTCATCAGCTGATGCAGTGAAGTCTTGAAAATTATCCTAGGAAATTAAAAAATAATTATAATTTGATTTAAATAGCTTCATGGTTTGTTCTCAATCTTTGCTTATTTTGAATATCATAACAACCTAAACGTTACTGAGCTTATAAAATGAAATGCATTTTAAAAGTTTTAGTGAATTATTCTGGCTTGGTTTTCATTTTCTTTATTGTATTGGCTGAACTCTAAAAGTCCACTGGTAATTACTGGTGTTGTTGAGTGGAATGAGCAACCTTCTAATATGCATG
>VXAL01013326.1:82190-89690 GCA_013399475.1 Chauna torquata | reverse complement strand
AGGTTAGGTCTGGGGAGGGACTGAATAATCTTCGTCTGTCAGTACCTCCATCAACACATGGCTGCACATGCTCAATGCAAGCAGAATGTTTTTCTGCTGTGTACAATGCTGCACTAGGGGGAGATGAGTTAGCACCAGCTTCAGAGGCAGTGTAAGTTCCTGAATAGAGGACTGCATTTAGATTGCAAAATCAGTTAGGCCTTGTACAGCACTGCAGTGGTGTACTTTCTGGGATCTGAGCTAGTAACCTCTGCATGACAGTGAGATGGTGAAGGGATCTCTTGGATGGTACTTCCTGTGCCTATTTGCAGTTGCGAACTCATTGTCTGGATTTGAGAAGTTCTCATTAGACATTTCAGGTGACAGAAAGGAACTGGAGATCACATATGCATCTTTCTGCGAGCATTGGGATCTGAGAAACTAGTTGCCACTCATGACTGTTTTCGTGACGCTTTGAAGGATCTTGCTGAGAGATGTTCCTTCTATAGATAAAAGTGTGGAGTGTGTATTCCAGTATCCTGTTTCTGATAAGTAACATACTACTTTGTTCTCTATGTTCTCCTTCCTAAACTCCAGATCCTATTGCGCTGTAAGGGCCACTTTTCCATTCTTTGAATTTTCAATTGTCTTCACTATATTTTATAAAATTCTCATTCTTTATAATGCATATATTTAACAGACTGAATAAAAGTTATTGTCTGAGAAATATTAATACTACAGATTTTGCATTTATCTATGATACTACATTGTTTTGAGATTCTGCTATTTGATCTCATGACTTCTCTTGAGAGATATTAAGGAAAGTTAACAGTACCCACTTTTCTGTGTCAGTTCTAGGATGCTTGCTTTAATTCCTCATGCATTTGAAAGTGTCGGCTATCAGTTTCAAGTGCTACTTCTCTCATAAACTGTATAGGGTAATTATGTTGTTAAATAACTGTCACATTTTATCTCAAAAATGTCACTTTCAATAAGTTTGCCAAGTGCATTATGTAATCTACAGTAAGGACTTTAAAAGCCAGATTCATTGCTAGTGGAAGACGAGCACCATCAACTACAATTGCATCGAATTCTGTCAGAAGAATTTGAGCTCATTTCAACATAACCTGTTGTAATCAATTAGTATTGTAGGAAAGGCTCGTAGCAAATTTTGAGGTTGTTGTTAGTAACTCATTCATTCAAGAATAAGTTCTGTTGTTTTTGTGTTTCAAAGCATAAGGAACATCAGTGCTATAGATATAATTATTTGTCATGTTTTATTGTTTTCTTCTTCATCTGCTTCAATCTGCTTGCTCTGTTGAGACAATGTTTTTAGCTATTCCTACTTTGAAACTGGTAGACATGATAGATATTTTTATTTTTAAAATGACATGTTTATAAAACTCATTAAAAGGAGTTAAGTTTAAAATTAGTAAACAAGGACTGAATGAGACTGCAACAGTATCATGCCAATGTTGCTTCCAGTTTCTGCTGAAGTCTTTATATTGACAGAAACTGCAAGTCAAAACATGATGGAAATGACCATATGTACAAAGAGATGTATTGATAGGATAGGTCAAGGCAATCCAGATCTATGAAGTACACCATGAGATGATGCACTGGTGCTGGTGTGATTCCACTTCTCCATCTAGATGCATGAGAACTGCATGGGAACTTCTTAGGTCCCAACAGAGGCAGCAGCAGGAACCACTCTTCTTCCTGAGGGTTAATACAGAGATAGTAATAATCTTCACTGTTTTCCTTGGAGAGAGTACTTACAGGACCACCAGTGTCTCACTTTCTCTGAAGCACCTACCTATGGACAGTCACTAGACTTTACTACCTAACTCTGAAGTAGTCCCTTGTCTCCTTCTGTAGGTATGTAGGCTATTTACTCTCTCAACTCCTCCTTTATGCTTGATGCTCAGCTGAGCTTTCCTCCAAACCAATTGCACATTTTGCCATGTAGTTAACGGCACCTTGTGTGGTGCACCTGCATTATGCTGTATTCCATATTTCATACGAGAATGCCTTTGGTCTTGTTTTCAGAGATCTGCTCCTGAGATAACTCCCACTCAACAAGCTGGTTTGAAAATATGCTAAAAATAACTGCCTCTGCTCATCAATTTACACTCAACAAGAGTTAAATCTACAACTGTATCCTGTTTTAAAAAAAAAAGTTTTAGTTCTTTACACTTTTGGACCTTCATCCTTGAGTTCCCTTCTTACCTTCATCAAACACTGTATTGTCACAGGAACTTCTCTGAATGATGATGTGTTTGATGGGGCCACCCTGCAGCCTGGTTTTGCTTGAGCAGGTGGAAATCCTCTTTCACGAGTGCTTACAAATGAGGTAGTGGGTGCTGAGGTTCTTGTAGTACTCAAAGAGAAAGAGCAATACTTCTTTAGATTCAGTTAACAGGAGTGGTCTTATTTAGGTGCTCCAACTCAACTTGCAGAGACTAAAATATTCATTTTGGTGGCAAGTTACGGAAGGACTACATTTACTTCATCTCCTGCTGAGAGGAGCTAGCAAGAGCTATTATCAAAGACTCCTTTTCTCTTCAGTCATTTAATAGTAGCAGCTTCTCTTTTCTTCTGTGCTCTCAGAGAGCAGAATAGGAAGTGATAATCTCCTTGGAATATAGCAGACACCTGTTTGATAAGTGGTAATTGCATTATTCCTGGAGGATTATCACAGCAGTGCTTATTTCTTTTGTAATGAAACTCTGCTATCTAAGCAGAGCAGAGCTTCACTAGAAGATCTATGAAAATCCATTGCAATAGATTGAGAGTCTGTAATCAGAGTTTAATTTTAAGTCAGATGGTAAGTGGGCTCAGCATGTCATCTTTTTTATTGTTTTATATGTGAGTGAGAATGTTATTGCTAGAACTTTTGTTCTAGTTGTGTGCAGTCTGATCTAATAGTCTCAGGTGTTTCCTTTAACAGAAGTGATATTTAAATACTGTTTAATTAGTCCATAGATAACTTTTTAAGTGCATAAAGTGGAGATAATCTGGTCCTCTCTTGGGATTTTTTTTTTTTAAAGTCCAATAAACCAGTGATAAAACTTGGAACCAAGAAGTGTTAGTTGATAAACCTATTTTAGACAGATGACTTCCTCTACCAAGCAAGAAAGAGCTCTGTTTTCAATAGCAATCACAGGACTGAGTTCCTTTTCTAGATGTAGTTTACTGCACAGTGGTCAAAGCATAGACCACAGATAGATCTGTAGCTCTACAGACTTTCCTTATGGCATTTAATGAACTGGTTTACTTAGGCAACTCAGGTCTTCTCATTTCTAATAGGAAGCCTGAGATTTAATGCTAAACTTTCATAAAAGTCAAACAAAAGTAGGTACCTGGCCTCAGCTGGATTTCAGCAGGAATTGGCTACCTTACTTTTGTTAGATAGCTAAGAAAATCCAATTTAAAATGTTGGGAACTATTCATATTTGTTAAGTTCTAAGAGGTTGCTGAACAGAAGGACACTTTATAAATGCTTAACTTTTATTTAGTTATTTGTTCTTAATGTTTTGCTTATCACACTTGAAACTATTATACATCAACCAAACACTATCAATACACACAGTGAATGAATGAATGAAATTAATGCATTTTGCTTAGGTACAACCACACCAACCCAGTGACTTATCATTTATGAATACTAAAATACTATTTAAAACTAATAATACTCAATATGCTAGTGTTTCTAGTTTTGAACCTTTTTTCTTTACTTGAGGAGGATATATACTTGGTGCTTTTAATCCTGCAGATTTAAAGAGTTAAATGCCTTTTCATATATTCCAGGTGAAGGAAACAACATAAGAAACAAACATCCTTTTCAGAAGTTCATTTTTAGAAGTCAGTAACACCATGTTTTCAAAAGGCTAACACTGTAAAAATCCAGTTCCTTGAACAGTGATATCCAGGAAGAAGAGGTAGCATAAAAAGCTTGTCAGTGTTTGAACCATTTGTTGGAAGCAGTGTTGCTAGCACAACTGCTTGAACTGTGCCAAGGAATTATATAGTGCTGGAAACATATCCAGGCACTCTTCTGTTTGCCATCCAAAGCATTGTACAATGCTGTGAAGTAAATGGCACCCCACCATAGACCAGAAATGTGCCAAGTATTTGGCTGATACTCTTTGTGAATGCAAAGCAGTTCCCAAGATGTAGCCATGAATATCTGTAGGCAATATGTGATCTGGATGAATCAAACTGATTGTTGGTTTGTACTATTGCTTATTATTTCATTTTATGTTTTTTTCCTTACCTTAAAAATCTGTTTAACAGTTTTGTATCTCTTCTGAATAGCCAAAAGAAAAAAAAAAAAAGGCGATTTGTGATCAGACTTAGAATAAACAGTATTATTATACCCTCTTCTATGTCATTTACCTAGTTACTTATAGAAAATATCAGAAACCTAACAGGCACTTTGTTTCAGCACATAAGCCAGCAAATGAACCAGGACAATGTTAGTACTTTGATTGTTTTTCAGCCCCTACGCTGTGAAGAATTTTGAGGAAAGGAAATACATGAAGAGAGTGAGTTGGGGTTGTTTAGCCTAGAGAAGAGAAGGCTCTGGAGAGGCCTTATAGTGGCCTTCGAGTACCTAAAGGGGGCCTGCAGGAAGGAGGGAGAGAGACTCTTTATCAGGGAGTGTAGTGATAGGACAAGAGGTAATGGTTTTAAACTAAAAGATGGTAGCTTCAGGTTAGATAGAAGGAAGAAGCTCTTTACTATGAGGGTGGTGAGGTGCTGGAATAGGTTGCCCAGAGAAGCTGTGGATGCCCCATCCCTGGAGGTGCTCAAGCCCAGGTTGGATGGGGCTTTCAGTGACCTGGTCTAGTGGGTGGCATCTCTGCCCATGGCAGGGGGGTTGGAACTAAGTAGTTTATAAGTTTCCTTCCAACCCAAACCATTCTATGATTCTACAACAGGTTAACTCCATTTAGTGTTTTTGCAGTTGTTATGAGTCTACATCCATGTCAAATAAGTGCAGCTAAATTTTGCATGGTCACCATTAGGGTATCAAAAGTAAGAGCATGCAGTGTCACTAAATACCATAACCAGACTGCAGAGCATGCAATGGTCCTCAGAGAACTGATGGATCAGTGGATGCAAACACTTTCCCACATTTTCAGGTACTAGAGGGATTCTCATCCTTTTTCCTAGAGACTTTTTCTTTTGTTTACCTTGATCCTCCTCTCATTTGGCAACGTGACGTGGGCAAATGCTTTGACTCCTGGTACCCCTT
This sequence comes from Chauna torquata, assembly GCA_013399475.1. NCBI lineage: Eukaryota > Metazoa > Chordata > Aves > Anseriformes > Anhimidae > Chauna > Chauna torquata. The sequence goes on along the minus strand of VXAL01013326.1, from coordinate 84,451 downwards.
GTCACCCAAAGGCAGTCTCTCTCTAGCTTTGGGAAGATTTGGGAATCCCAGTTCATCTATGAATAACACACTATTATTAGTCTTAGTAGATCTTGTTGTGGTAAAAGAATATTTTTTTTTTGGTTCCTGAGACATTTGGGAATGTGCAATGAGTTATGACTTGTTCCTGGGCATGTATGTTTTATAGATCAATTCACACAGGTGTACTTATTAATAAACTCACTTAAGCAATTTATATGCGTAAGTTTTAACCACTGAGTAAGTAGTGAATGCATTGCCAAGAAACTGGAAATTTGGGAAATGTGTCATTATTTGCATATCAGTATAAAGCAATTACTAAATTAAAGAGTGCACGTTGTGACAAACATGAAGCTCCTTTACTGTTGCTTTGTCAGTGCACATTAACATCAACTTGATGTGAAAGCCTGGCTTTCTCTGCATGAACTAAAAATCCTAAGGCAGAAGTGCACAATGAATCACCCAGAGTTTGGAGGCTAGCACACTGAATTGCCTTGGGGTTCAGAGTGAGGGAAGAAAAAACTGATGTAAAAGACCATTGAGAAAGCGTATCAGTGGAAAGTAATTAACTCAAGATCCACAATTAGCCTCATGGTCCATACTTAACTGTGTTCCAGGTCTTTCAGCATTTATTTAATTCTGTTACCCTGTGTTTCAAATAGCTGCAAATGGCTTGGCAGATTTTTCATCCTTTTTAATATTTACAGTTTTTGTCTAAGAAGAAGAATGAGCTCTGTAAGTGACCATGGGTATTTATTTCAGTCTCTCAAATATCTCTTCCTTATTAGAATCTGTTGTACAAGTAAATATTATTTCTCTTTTGTTTCTTTTAAACATTTGTGGTTTGAACCAACATGAAGTACTACAGTATCTGTCCTTCTGCTTTAATTCCTAACTTGCCCAACTAGACTTTGTGAAATGAAAAACAACCAAAACCAGGGATCATTTTCTCTTTCGTTTGGCTAGCAAAAGAGGGTGATAAACTTCACAGTAGTATGACTGATGATTAGTCGTAGCAGAAGTTGGCATGTGTGTTCAACCAGTGTACCAGAGCTGGGTGTTCTCAGAGGACCAGGCACGTTTTTTTCTCAGGCTTGTACAGAAACTCTCAATAGGGTTTTGTGAAGTTTTGCTTTATCGTGATTGTTGCTGTGGATTCAGAATCCCTCATCTGGTGCCTTTCCTGAAAGACAAAACTGTCCTGTTCAGTGTGCCATGGATTCTTCTCCAGCCTACCTCCTCACTCCCACCCCACTGAGCTGTGTGTCAGGTCAATTCCAGAACATCTTTACTGTGCTGCTACCTTCAGCACATCTCGTAAACATCTCCCAGCATTGAGCCTGTATACTGGGGTAGAAGGAATAAGGTATGTATTTTTAATCTATAGCCCTTTGGAATAAACTGCAGAATATTTTTGGAAGTTTAGGCATAGCAATCTCTTAATCCTCATCTAAGGAATTTGTCAAATTTTTTGAATATATTAATATTTGGGACACTGTTGTCAGTTCAGGTCTTTTTTAGGTTTTGGGTTCTGTGTTTTAACTCTGTAGCGTTCCTTTGTGATTTTAGCTGCCATTAGAGTTCAAATATATACCATGGGAATATCACTGAAATCCGTGGAATGAGTCTCCTACAACCTGTGTTGACAGGTTTAAATTACGGACTCTGACACTGTTCTTGTGGCTGGATTAGAAACTTTTTTTTTTTTAAAGTTAAACCTGCAATAAGTAATTGTCACAGCGCGCTGGTACAATGCTAATTTGAAGTGACATGTCCAAACTGGCCTCAGTAACATGAAGAAACCTAACAGGTGTGAGGGGTGGATCTTCCCATGGGCCCTGCTGAACTTCTAACAGGGGAAAAATGGTAGAAAAAGTGAAATGAACCTTGAATAAAGCTGTCAGCAGTAATTATCTCAACAACACTTTGTGAAGAGTTAAAATAAGCGTTGCTGATTTATAACCTGAACACACTCCACCCTAGAGATTTTTTTTCATCCAGTTAGTGTTTAAAATGAAACGTTGAATACCTGTCAAGATTTTTTTTTATTGAAGATGCATAATGAAAATGAAGTTATTTTCCAGAGGAAGTTAATTTCAAGAGCTGTCAAATTTTTTAAACACTTCTGTTCATTTTAATATTTGTACAATAGTTTAATAAACCAAATAAACCTAGAGCAAACGTGTCTGTTTTTCCCAGCTAATGCTATTCGATGTCAAAAGATAAAGTGGCTAACCTAGAAC
>VXAL01013326.1:57781-74409 GCA_013399475.1 Chauna torquata | reverse complement strand
ACTATCAAGATGACGAGAGCACTCAAAAGTAAACTGACACAGACGCACCCACACACACACACACACACACACACACACACACACACACCCCCACACACACACCCCGAACTGTGTTTCTACAAGTCACTAAGAATTGCACAGAATAAAATATTTTGTCAGGTTACCCCACATGCTATCCAGATAGGGCTTAGGTGCTTCTGGAAATTCTTTCTAGTTGTCAGACTCGCTTGGAGAGGACTGATAGGCTTTCCAGAAGAGGGCAGTAGGCTGTGTGCACACTTAGGCTGCTCAAAGAGATGTGTGGAGGGTGCTCGAAATGGCAAGAATAGCACAGGCGTTTCTGATAGTAGAAAAGTAGACAATTCTTATTTTTAGTCACCTTGATTAAGTACATTTTTAAATGCAGTGTACAGTCAGATCTTCCAATGTTGTTGTAGTGTGGTTGCAGGCATCTAATCATTTTGTCTTTCAGATGATGCTAGATTTTTTCCATTTGCTGTCTCCTTAATTTTAAGAAGTTTAGATTTAGGCATACAGCAGTAGACAAAAGTGCTGTTTCTGTTGGCACTAGTTAATGCACATCTATCATGTCTATGCTGACTGTAATTTTGCCAGCGTTGTTGAGTCTGTGTGTTCTGTTGTATGTATGAGAAACATGGCATGAGCCTCTGACCTTAATTATGATCAAGATGGAGATGAAATGTATTTTGAAGTAGCCGTTGTGACAGTCTCTTACAACTTCTGACAATAAACTGTTTTTTCCAGTTAATCAAATCTGTTTTTTTGCAAGATGATTTAATTGTTTTTAATTAGTTTTATCAGTACGTGTCATTTTTATGTTAACATTTGCTTATTGATTAGGAAGGAAAAATGAACTACNAAAAAATTTTTTTTATTTTTAATCTAGGGGAGAAAGATCTTAATATAGTCTTAATATGAAAACAAATCAAGTAACTCTGATAATATGGCTAGTAAATATTACAAATTTTAACAAAAATTTGGAAAGTTGGCCTAAACACTTAAAACAGAGTCAAATCAATGCATCTTTTTATTCAACATTGAAAGATATTGTTCTTGTCCAATTTAAAACAAGAAAAATGAGAAGTAATGGTCCAAAGTTCAGTTCTGATTTAGGAAAAAATAACAATTGAAGACAGTTTTGAGTTTGCAGTTTTATTTGGTTTGTTTTGAATCTTTGTGCATACATACCTTTAAAACTGTTTTGCTGTAAAATACACAAAAAGCTACTGTCATCTGCTTTTTGGTTTGGTTTTGTTTTGTTTTTTCCTGCAAGCTTCTTCATCTGCAGGTTGTAGAGCTGTTCCTGAAGATTATATATAGCTAATGTAAGAACAGCAACAAAACCCTCCAGATCTTAAAATCTGATATAGCAGCTTCATCTTCAGGTAGAAATAAGTCTTAGCACTCCACATCTAACAGAAGATATTGTAGTATGTTCGCAGTCACTGTGCAGTAATAGTTGTTTCTTTGAATATTTTTGTGTAAGGAATCATTTTAGTTTTCCAGGCTTCTTACTTTATAATTAATTTGCACTTTCACAGTGCAGTCTTTAGTATTAATCTCAAAGCAACCTTAAAGAAAAAAAAAAACAACTGTCAATTGAAACTATGGCTTTGATTAAATGATCATTGCTTTTTTTGTAGATGACTCTAGCTGTATCAGGACTGACTTTTCCTTGCCATCGACTTACAGTTGGAAGAAGATCTTCACCTGTACAAACAAGGGAACAGTCAGAGGAGGTAAGAACATCTTCATTTAACAAGTATACTCTAAGAAGAAGCAGGGAAAGCTCGTTTTGCCATGGTCGCTGTCCCTTCTATTGTCAGAAACATCAGTAGAATTGCATGTTAATAAAAGAATCTGTTTACAATTCCTGTAACACATAATTGTGATGAAGTAAGGAACTGGGCAAGCGAATCATTGAAGAAAAAGAAGAAAAACAAAGTAAGCAAGCTGCAGTAAGCATTGAAAAATTCTCCAAGTTAAACAGCAGGTTGGAACATTTTAAAATATTAACAGAAGGAGGTGTTTGCAGTCTGTATAAAGTCACTTTTCATTGTGTCTAACTATTAATAGTTTGCATTAAAATTTCCAATGCCTTTGTCCTTCCTCAACATGAATACAATACAAAGGCAGTTTCACATTTCCCACACACTTTTTTTCCCATTTTATTTAGACAACTATAACACATAGGGTTTATCTTGCTGCACAACAAGGATGCGTTTCAATCACTTAGGTCAGCTGACTTTGCAAGATGTAGCTGTGAGGTACAGTCGGGGTGTAGGTCTGGATGTGTGCTGTTGGCAGTTCTTAAAGGTTAGAGGATGGCCAGACAATGCTGTTCTAGATACACCTGAACCACTTAGCAGGTTAAATAGATAGTTATAGTTCTCTCCTGAGATCTGCCACCATAACTATTTAATATTGCTTCTTTATTTCATTCTTTCAGAATGATCTGCGTGAGTTTGCCCACTTCATAGAATTTTCTTGTTGACTAGTTCATTCAGCAAATATTCTTTATTTGAAGCTCCTTGGTATGTGCAGCTATTGTAGTGAGAGATCTGGCATGTTTGGAACTCGTTGCTCCTCTTGTGGTTATTTGAATGCTAGAAGTGAAACCTCAGGATCCATGATATGCTTTGTTACACCTTCAGAGGTTCATGTAAATTTTCTGTAGTGTACTGTCACCAAAAGCTGCAGGTCAAGTGGAGCTGGAAAAGTTCTTGAAGAGAAGTCTGTTTAAAGGCAAGTTAACGTTGAATAGATAGCAGCTCAGAAAGCCTTGTTTTTATGTTTCAGAGGACATGCAATCCAAAAGACCTGACAGTGGGAGTAGGAGGCACAGATGGGACCTTTGCTTCTTACATAAAAATGTTGGTTTTTATCCTTTATGCCAAAGTAGTCAACCTGTCATTCAACATGCCGTAGTCTGATGTGCCAAGTTAGGACCATGGGTGCTAAATTTGTATGGAAGAGATTGCAGTAAGATAAGCTGGCAAACGTTGCTCTACTTTTCAAGAAGGGCAAGAAAGAAGACCCTGGTAATTACAGACCTGTCAGTCTCACTTCAGTGCCTGGTACAATTATGGAGAAAATTATTCTGAGAGTTACTGAAAAACACTTGAAGGACAATGTGGACATTGGTCATAGCCGACATGGGTTCATGAGGGGAAGGTCCTACTTAACAAACTTAATTTCCTTTTATGAGAAGGTCACCCATCTAGTTGGCCAAGGGAAGCCCATTGAATTAATCTTTTTGGATTTCAGTAAAGCCTTTGATGTGGTTTCTCACAGGATCCTTCTGGACAAAATGTAGATAAAAACATAATACGATGGGTGAACAGTTTGCTGATGGGTTGGGCTAAAAAGGTTATAGTAAATGGGTATACATCAGGCTGGCAGCCAGTCACTAGTGGGATTCCCCAGGGCTCCATTTTAGGACCAGTTCTCTTTAACATTTTCATAAATGACTTGGATGTAGGACTAGAAGGTGTATTGAGTAAGTTTGCAGATGATACTAAACTGGGAGGAGCTGTTGACTCCATTGAGGGTAGAGAGGCCTTGCAGAGAGACCTTGGAAAAATTAGAGAGCTGGGCAATCGCCAATGCTATGAAGTTCAAAAAGATCAAGTGCCAGATTCTGTACATGGGAAGGGGAAACCCTGACTGTATATACAGGTTGGGGAATGAGAGGGTGGAATACAGCCCCGCAGAAAGGGATGTGGGCGTTTTGGTCGATGGCAACTTGAGTATGAGTCAACAGTGTGCCCTGGCAGCCAGGAGGGCTCTGGGTTGCATCAGGCACAGCATTTGCCAGCCAGCTGAGGGAAGTGATTGTCCCGCTCTGCTCTGCCCTGGTGCGGCCTCGCCTCAAGTATTGTGTGCAGTTTTGGGCACCACTGTATAAGAAGGACGTAAAACTATTAGAGAGCATCCAAAGGAGGGCAACAAAGATGATGAAGGGTCTAGAGGGCAAGGCGTATGAGGAGCAGCTGAGATCACTTGGTTTGTTCAGCCCAGAGAAGAGGAGATGAGGGGAGACCTCATGGCAGCCTGCAGCTTCCTCACGAGGGGAGCGGAGGGGCAGGCGCTGATCTCTTCTCTCTGTTGACAGCGACAGGACCCGAGGGAACAGCTTGGAGCTGCGTCAGGGGAGGTTCAGGTTGGAAGTTAGGAAAAGGTTCTTCACCGAGAGGGTGGTCGGGCACTGGAACAGGCTCCCCAGGGCAGTGGTCACAGCACCGAGCCTGCCGGATTTCAAGAAATGTTTGGACGACGCTCTCAGACATAGGGTCTGATTTCTGGGTGGTCCTGTGTGAAGCCAGGAGTTGGACTCCGTGATCCTTGTGGTCCTTTCCAACTCCGGATATTCTATGATTCTATGGTTCTGTGAAGATAGATAGGTGGGACTGTCCCCCTCTGTAAAAGTATAGCTGAAGTAGATTGCATCTGGATATCAGAAATTAGTGGTAGATTTTGTGGCTTTTCTCATTCTTTCTAATTCAGTTACATCACCTGTAGTACCTTTAGATGGAAAACAATATTAATTTTAGATAAAATTTGCTCAACTTTGCTCAACTCTGTGTATGCAATTCCAACCTCTTAGTTATTTAATAATGCATTTTGCCACATAATGCTCTGTCTACCATAATTCTGGTAAAAATTAGATCTCATTTATAAAAAGCAATCTGATAATGCTGTATAAAATAGTAAAATAAAATACAATATATTAAGTGTTTTCGTAGAAATGCGCAAGTATTTTTCAGTATGTATTTTGTATTTCACTGAAGATGATGTCTGTAATAGATGCTTATGGTGGATTTTGTTTTTTGTTTCTAAATAGCAATGCACTGATGTTCATATGGTTAGTGACAGTGATGGAGATGACTTTGAAGATGCTACAGAGTTCGGAGTTGATGATGGAGAAATGTTTGGAGTAGCATCATCTGCCTTGAGGAAATCGCCAATGAGTAAGAGTTGAAAGTTAATGTACAATTAACTGGTAGTTGTACAGCTCTAGTGAATGCAGAGAGCTATGATGGGTCTGCACAGTAAGAAATGGGAAATTATCTTTTGATAGGACGATTAGAATTGTTTGAGTCTTGTGTCTGATGGATGTGTTAAATGAAAATACTGGAAATAATTGGCAACCATGAACACGTCTTCCCGTGGAGGAAGATTCTTCTTAACCCCATGATTTTAGCTTATAGTTGAAGGATGATGATTTAATTCTGAGAAATGGTGATCTATAACCAAATGTACCTGTAGAAACCTAGATTTCCCTGTTTTGATATTTCTACAAATTTTAGTTTTAGCATCTTGCAGTGATAAGTATATTTAGTTATATACATTTTAAAAGTTTCTCAGTGATTATTTGTCCTTGAATTATGAAATGAATCGAACAGGAACAGTCAGTTACTTGTTATATGCTATTCTATATATACTGTATTTTTTTTAGGCTTGTAATGGTGTTATTATTACCTTAAAAGTTTTTGACAGCAAACTTATGTCACTGTAATTACATGTGAAACATTTTAACATTATGTTCAGGAAGTTTAAAAAAAAAAAAAGTAACTAGAAATATTGTGGGTCAGCCTTTCAAGCCAGTCCTTTCATTTTAATGTATTAATGTAAGTCCAGAGTGTTAACGCTGAACAAGTGATATATCACATTACACTGGACCTGAGGATTTTGCTGTTTGGAAAGCTTGAATATATTCATGAGAGTGTCTGGAAATTCCATGTCTTTCCAAAGGTTCATAGTCTTTCATGAAATTCATATGGTCTCTTGGTAACCACTTCAGTAAGCTGTCAACGTAAAAAATCCATGAAGCAAAGTGAATGCGCATATTAAAATCTGTTTCCATAAGGTTGCATTTAATCTATATTTTTCTTTCTTTCTTTCTTTCTAAGTGCCAGAAAATGCTGAAAATGAAGGAGATGCCTTATTACAATTTACAGCAGAGTTTTCGTCAAGGTAAGCTTAGCCTAATAACTGTGTAATTCTGGTTACAAACTAGGTAAAGTTTAGTAAATAATGACAATAAAAATAAACCAAGTGCACATATTTTCTTATATAAACATACACATTTAGGCATCCATACCTAATTTATTTTAAACTTAACTTTGTTGGAACTATTTCTGAAATAGCATATTTCTCAGCCCAAGTTAGAGTGACAGATTCTTGCCTTATTTAATTTGTTATTAATTAATATTATTACTTAATTAGGTAGGAGTCCAGAAAGATGATAAAGAATCTGATTATGTATACTAATTTTAATTTGATATACAGGAACAAAAAGGCTGAAGTTGATTAATATTGAATATATACAGAGTTGCAGTAAGAGCTTTCACAATAATGAAATGGTTGGATAAATCATTGCTTTTTAAAAATAAAATGCTACTTTTTTTTAAACTTCATACCACTGAATCTTACATTGTTGCCATATTTAATCAAAAAGAAGCTGCAAAATAATATACTGCAAACTAACACAAAGTTTATATGCCTTCTGTTTTCACTCCTGTATGATGAAATGTTCCTTTATATGTAAATGAAATGCTTTAATGTGTAATACGAGAATAGACTTCAGTTAACCTTTGAGAATATAATAAAGAGAAGAAATGTTATCATTGAAAAAGTACATAGAACTTAAGGTGTCTATGTGTGTAAACAGAAAGTTTTTATGATGAAGTTTGTAGCATAGCAATTAGTTACTTTAAGCTTTTGGATGCTGGGGGACAGATGGCCTTTCACATACAAAAAGGAAGTATTTAGAAGTGTAGTACTTCATCTTTCTAAGGGTTTAGCCAATGCATTATATTCACAGAATATATGAAGAGGTAGAATATTGAAATTACTTATTTTCATAATTTTTTATTAATTGAAAATTTTATCTCAAATAGATACGGTGACTGCCATCCTGTTTATTTTATTGGATCATTAGAGGCTGCTTTTCAAGAAGCCTTCTATGGGAAAGCTAGAGATGTAAGTGTGTATTAAAGTTACTTTATTTAATTTAGGGGAAAAATGGAAATCACTGCAGATGTTTTATCTCTATTTTAAAAAGGTAAACTACATTTTGGATTTATCTTGTTTGTATTGTTTGTGAAGAGTTATATAGTTGATTGACCAAAATATTTACCCCAATTGTTGTTGAAATTACAGTGAATAACTCATGCTTTCTAATTACTCAGGCTGTATTTTTACTGGAGTTCTTTAGTGATCGTAGTGATCGGTTACTATGGGGGAGAGTTGTCTCTTTTTTTAAATTCTCCTCCCTTTTCTTCCTGAAATAATTGTGTCCTAGCTCCACATAACACTGGCTGGGAATCTTTTGGTTGGCAAGTTCAACATTGCATGTTGGTAACTCCTTTGAAGGATGGCTAATGAAATTGTAAATTTATATTGAAAGGTCTCTGAAACACGGTCCTTTCTTTCTTTTTTTTTCTTCATTTGTACAGCCTTTATCTGCCAGTACTGAAGTTTGGTTATTTAGGTTTTGTGTCCACCCAACCAGACATCTCAAGTTTCTGTTATTCCATGCACAGTTGTAAAATCAGTATTTTAATAAAATTAGAACGGGAATAGTTTGTTTAAGTTCTGGTGCTTGAATTCACTAAGGAGAAACCCAAAGCCCTGCGTAATCAATCATAGGTAAAGCTGAAACACAAACAAGAAAGTTATGCTGTTTAAATTTATTTTTTGTTGTCTGATAGATATTTAATTTTAAAATGAAGAATGTTTTGGCTTCCTGTAGTTATTCATATTGGAAGGAACAGCTATGTTGTGTTGGGGGATGTTATGATAAGAATGTTATGAATCTACACTGTATAGCTTAAGTTAACACTAACTTGACATGTTGTAGACACAATTTTTTCACCTTCTAAATTTAGTGAATATATTCATGTCTGTGTACGGAATTCAGAGCATAAATGTACACAATAATTCAGTGGCAAAGTATTAATTTATAACTCATTAAAGTGGAACTTAATATATGTTTCAAAGAAATAAAATGATGAAGTCAACATGAAAAGTTTTTGAGTTGGGAAGTTCACTCTGTGTCATTTCATCAGAAATTTTTGAGAGTATCAGTGTAGTAGTGGAAGAGAGCCCACTAGGAGCTTTCATAAATATTATTTTATACCTATAAATCTGATCTTAATGCAGTGCAGTTATTTATTTTTTTTAATACTCCAAGTACAACATATACTACTTACATGGCACATCTGAAATTCATGTGACCTTACATTTCTAATATTTTTCAATTTATTTGGACTAGATCCTCATCAGGACAAACTAATACAATTAGGAAAGTACTATTTTTTCCTTTAAATTTTATTTGCAAATATTGCCTTAATTTTTAGATACCCTTACCTCCGCAGCTACCCTGTGAAATGTCATTATTTTGATTGTAACATTCTGATTTAAAGCGAAGGTATGAGAAGGGATAAATGCCACTATTTTTACTGTGTTCTTCCTGTTACAAACAAGCTGTTTCAGTACTGCCTCCTGGAATTCTTAAGTGAGGAAAGGGATACATTATTTTTATATTTTTATAAAATAATTCAATATGCGTATTAGTATAAGAAAAAAGCTTAAGAGAAACTGCAACCTGAATGTCTTGTTTTCTAATTTATACTATGGAGGGCACTTAATTTTACCAGGGCAACAGATGAGCTTCAGGCACCAGCATTCTTTACTTGAAGTGAGAAATTGAGTTCCAAGAGTAAATAAAAACAAGATTGAAGGTTTAAATCCTCTGCTAGGCTTTTTGAACTTATATACTCATTAAATGTTTATTGGAGTGGTGGGATTACGAAGGATTTGGGTAGCTTCATCAACTGGTATATACTTAATCACTAAGTAAAACACTACATTTGATAGAGTGTTTCTCACGATGCCACACTCAATCCATCTTAATGAAAACCACTTCAAACTGATTTAATTTGAGAGCACTTGGCAGCTAGAGTGCTCAGAGATCTTAGCCTTTTCTTGACAAAATCTCAATGCTGTCCAGAGCAGAAGGTGCACTCTACAGTTCAGGTCCAGTTAGACAGCCATCAGCTGTGTTTTTAATCTGTATTGTGAATACTTTTTCCCTCCAAAATATCCCATTATATATGAACTTGAAACCTTTTTTCAGAAACGCTTTAGTTTGGTTTATCTTAAGAAAATCAATTTATGTCAGAACATGTATTTTAAATTGATTATGTTAGATTTCTTTTACAGAAAATAGATGTTTTTCTGTTAAATCTTAATGTATTTTGATTTCATGCAGTGGAAAGGATGTTAACTCATAGCTGTATAAGAAAATGTTGTTTGAAAAAGAAACACCTGTTAAAAAGTTTAGATGCTTGTCAGTTAACTGTGTTTTATTTAGGTTTTGTTGTCATAGCTCTTCATTTTGAGTCATTAGAGTTAAGATGAACACACATGACGGGTATCTTTTTTGCTTAAGAGGAACTGCTACCATGATAACGCCAGTTCTAGGAAGAAGAGGTGGAGTGAGGTCAAATGTATCTCTACTTTAAAACATGTATAGAACTGTGACACAAAAATACAGATATAGCCAAGCCAAGATACAGAGTTTTGCCTTTAACAGCTGATGTCCTTGGTCCTTGGCAATGAAATCCCCAGTTACCTCTTGCAGCCTGATACTTCAGAGCATTGTGTATTAATTTCTAAGGCTTACAGTGTATATATAATACAAGAAAATATTTTCATTATTAATTTTTTAATTGGGTCAGGAAGGGAAAGAGAGTCAAAGATTTATTAAAATACATTATTTTGTGAAATTCTTTCTCTACTTATTGTGCCAATTTGAAAGAAGCATTTCTCTGTTGTGTTAACTAGTGAAGAACAAGCTTACTTTTGCTCAAGTAGCTGTACCATCATAGAAATAGTTAGAACAGATGCCAGGGATGAAATCTTATAATGCACAATTTTAAACAAGATGTTTGTGGGAGGTTTCTTTCCAATTGAAAGCAGTTTATGGGTGCCTTGTGTTCTGAAACATCAGGGGTTTTATCCTAACTTAGGGTGGTATTGTTATTAATAGAAGATCTTAATCTCTATATTGAATCTCATTAAGCTATTTACTTGAAAAACACTGAAGTATTTTCTTTTATTGGAGTTTGTTTACCTCTTCATTTTATAGGTGGTTGCTACTCTTTTTTTTATGAGAAAGGATAAAGACATCTGCTTTACCTTTTCAGTAGTTCTTAACTTTTTATAATTCTGTCAGATCACCTCCTGCTCCTCTCTCAACCTTTCTGTCCACTGACTTTTAATAAATATGTGAAACATCGCTCTTAGCACAGATTGGTAATGTCACCTCAATATATACCCCTGCATACTGAAAATGAACCATGTTTTTCTTCTCTTTGAATTCTGTGTTTTAGGTTCAATTTAGTGGCAGAACTATCCCTTTCACATATGGGTACTTAATTTCCTGAATACCTGGAAGAAAATATGCTTCTTCCATGATTTAGCATGTTCAAATAAAACAAAACCTTTTTTTCTTTTCTCTTTTTTTTTCTCTTTTCTTTTTTCTGGTGGTAGCTTGAGTATTCCTTCATACAGGGCTTTCTGTAGTATAGTTTCTATCTGCGTAATTCAGAAAACTGTCCCTTATTATTAGTTCAGCTAGTTAAGTTCACACTGACCTCGTGGGTCCTTGAAGTACCCTCACCTGCGGTAGTCTATGCCAAGGATGCACCAACTTCCGGGAAAATTGAATGATACAATGGACTGTTAAAGACTACACTGAGAGCAATGGGTGCTGGAACATTCATTCATTGGGATATGCATTAAGTTCATAATGAAATTAATAGAGAAAAAAGATTCACAGTGATGCAATTATTCTGATTTCTGATAGAGCACGTGATAGAAATAGCATTGACTACTCGCCTGTCTTCTTGTCTCAGAAGAAAAATTTGAAGTCTGTGTTTTAAATACTAGAACTGTAGCTGATGCACTTGCCTGGAGAAGGGAGGTTATTTCGAATCCCAGTTGCAGGACAACTTTTTGTTTAGCCTTTGTCATACTTTTTTTCATAGATGAAAGATTCTTCCTGGACAGTACATCAAAGTCATGTACCTTCTTAGGCCCAATGAATGAGAGTTTCTGCAAAGTGTAGTAAATTTGGCATATGGGTGAAGAATGGACTAGTTCCAGAACAATGTGTAATTACTGATTAGAGTAGTCTGAGCAAGTGGCCAGTGAGGAAAGAGAGTTCTGTCATGCAGGAGGTAGAATTGAATATATTCTTGTGTGTATTCCTTAAGTACTGTGGAGTGATGTCAGCTTCACCACCACCTTTTACTTTGACTCTGGGCACATTTCAAATCAAATCAAATTGCTCCTACTACGTTTTATAAGGGGCTTCATTATATGGTGTGTGGTAGGTGTGCTTTGAAAATGCCTCTTCAGTTGAGCTGCTTGGGGGTTCTAGATGGAGAAATGACTACTTTACGGGTTCTAATCAGGTGTCAATAACCTGAACACCAATCTACACAGTCTAGTTCAAACTGTAGAGGACAGCTAGAGAAGCGTCACTCTAGGTACCCAGGAAGAGTAAAGCAGCTACAGTAGCATAGATGTCAGTACATAAATTCAAGTTAAGCCCCATGTTTGTCACTTACATTTACTTTCCAGTCTTGCCTGATGTATTTGTTAGCAGTAATATACTTTCATTCTTAAATTAATTCTGAACTTGTGGATAATTACCATTTAGAAATTTTTGCTACAACATACCAGCTTCATAATCTCATTGTGTCCCTACACACCCTTTATTCTGCTTAATTGTTCGTATGGGAAAGGTTGGTCCTGGATATAGATATCTCTTCAACTTTCTCTGTAATAGATATTAGGCATTGAAAGTTTATTGGAATTGTCTGCCACACTCTACATTTTCTCCTCTTTCAAAGCTTATGATTTGTAGTTCTTACTTGAGTTTGTTTTTAATTACTGGTTATTCTTTGCATTAAGTACGATATCACTACAAGTTCAATTGATTGAAATAGAGATACAACAGTATAATAGGATCAAATAGTTGGAACATGAAAGTAGACTAAATCAAGCTTAGAATAAAGCACATCTTTACCTGGGAGAGTGGTTAACCGTTTGAACAGTTTTCCCTGTTTCATGTGGATTCTTCTTCACTGATGGTTTTACTGAAAGATGTAAAATAATTAAATTTGGAACTGATTTAGAGATATCCTATGCCATATATAATACAAAAGACCAGAGCAGGAGATGAGAGGGACCATTTAGCCCTACTTAGGAACCTGTGGGGTACAGTTTAGTTCAGATCCTCTTCCGCAGCACTAGAAGCTTATTACTGCTCCTTGTGTCTGTCTTTGGTGTCTGTGTCCTTTCTTTTGACTGGTGCAAGAGAAATTTAATAGTGCTTATCTTTAGTGGGTTCTGTTCTGTTATGTGTAATATACAGACAAGGCTTCCTATGAATCTCTGTCCGCCCTATTCCTGCTTTGATCCTTTTTCAAAGTGGAGTAAATTCTAAGGCATATTGCCTTGGTGTTGCAGAAGGTTTACGTTCTACTCAGGAAAAAAGATTGCATGCGATAAAGTAGTTTTGCCCAAGAAGGCTGATCATATGATCTCCAAGATCACCTTAGATAGGTAGATCAGATTGTACACTTCAAAGCCATAAAGATGTGCAAATGTGTCCCTTTGTTCCTTTAAATTAGCTCTTACTATGTAAAGCTTGGAGGAAGAATGAAGATCTCGATTCATTAGTCTACCAAATTGAAAGAACATTCATGTCTCTAGCAGATGTTACATAGTGAACATTTTTGTCTCAATCATTACTTGAACTTGTAAATGTGAGATTCAAAGCTAAATATTAAGATCTGTGGTTTTGCTGACCCTTATGACTGTATTGCTATTCTCATTCTAGTTCATATTTTTCTGGGGTATCTGAAAGTTACTCATGTTATTAGCAACTGGCGGAGAAGCTTGGATATCCCATTACTCCGTCAGTGATGATCCAATTAGTTTCTCAACATCATGAAGATATGTGTTTCTTTCTGCCTCAGTGACAACTTCTCCTTCATTTCAGTGTCCCTCTACAGCCTGCATTTCCTTCCAGGGTGCCACGTGCTGGGCGGGAAATCAAGCAGGAAGGGGCTACAGCACTTCACTGCAAATACATAATGGTGAACGTGAGGCACAGGAGCTGGGCAAGGCCAGCTGGGTCTTGTGCACAGTCTGACTGCAACAGAAGCTGTAGAAAAAATTGCTTGAGATGTAGATTTTTTTTTTTAAGTATTTAGATAAAGAAGATGCTGAAAATGGTTAGCACCTCTTTCTGATGGCCCTTTTTCCTTTCAAATAATATGGAACCTGGAGCTTAGAGTTAAAGCATTTAGGACCTTAAGTATTGTTGACATTGATGAGGCTTAGATTCATCATGTTTGTAAATGGCTCGTTCTGCAGATTCTAGTACGTGACTGCCTGGACTTCATCAAGGTACTCTGAAAAATACATCTCTTGATGGCTTAAGTTCTTAAAGTTCATCAGTTACTCTGTACTTAGAACCTTTTCAGTATGCCACACCTGGGGACTAACAATTTTTTCCCCATCGGATTTTTTCTTGGTTAAAATTTTGTGCTAAGTATATAACCCCCAAGTCATTATATTTTTTGAGAAATCCAACACAGAACAGACTGGTGCTGCATTAACAGGCTTCTTTTAGGGTAGTTAAGACTGTTCAACAGGTTAGTAAGCCTATTTTATTTGTATCGACTAAAAAATTCCCTTTGTTACTCATCCCAGGATTTAGTGTTTTCAAAAGTGTAGAAATAGTACAACAAAACAAACAAAAACCTTCTTACAAATATGTACTACCATAGGTTAATAATAATAATTATAAAAAAAAACTCCCCCATCCCCCAAAAGAGCTCCAGTCCTTTTGCAATAACACATTTTTCCAAGCAAATACTATTCCTGCCTTATATTAAGATGTTTCAAAATGGTGTTTCAGCATTTCAGTTCCTTCTGCTACCACTTTTCATTGTCCTAGCAGTATGCCTATGGCGGACCTTAAAATTTTGGACAAATTACGAGACACAAATACAGTCTTTATATATGATGGAGTTTAGTCTATGCCTGGCAAGATTGGTTGATACAACAAAAATTACGTTCGTTTGTAAAGTAGCTCAATGTAAACATCTATTGTATATGTGCCTGTTTTGTTTACTAAAATTTGTCTGTAAATCTTTAAGCCTAAAACTGTATATATTTTGAAACATTCAGTTGTATGGAATCTCATATTTAACAGTTTCATGGGGTTGTTTCTTTGGAACTAAAAGTGTTTCTCAAGAGCCTTTTTTTCTACCCGCTCCCCATGAAAAGAGGAGAGCAAAGCCATCCGCTTACCACAAAGCAGTGCCACCACAAAGGAAAGATTAAGGGTTTAGAGAGAGGTCAATGTGGGTTTTTCTCTAACTAAACACTTTCCTAAAGTTTCCTTGTGGAAAAAATAATGAAGTCATCTCAGAGTTTTTAAAGAATTTTTATTTCTTTTTCACCGTCTGCATTCGCTTGTCTTCTCAGCATGGATGTTTAATCTTTCTAGGCTTTGTGAATTGGTCCAAATGAATAAGTGGTGAGCTGTCTCTCTAGGAGCTAGAGGCTTATTCTAAGGCCCTAATCACTGAGTAAACACATCTTTGCCCTCCCTCTCATACAAGTGCTATATAATAGTTGAGATTCTAGCACAGTAACCTGGATATTGCAGGGATCGACGCTTTGAAATGCAGAATGGTTGATCCTCAAAAACAGACAGTGCCTGATCTTCCCCTGCCTCTTTCTTCTTTTTAAATTAAATATCACCACAGAAATGCTGTTTTATTGCTTGATATTGTGCATTAGTGCCCTGGATTTTCAAGTTTAGTTTCAGTCAACATTGTTGGCTGCACTTATATGGATCTCTGCATGTTGGGCTTATTAATGGCTCTTCCTGGCACATGTGTATTTGGTTTTGAAGAACATTTAAATTAAATTAGTCAAACATTAATGCAAATTACTAATCCCTTTCCCAAAGTCTAATGTTCAAATGTATTCTTCTTTTTATAAACAGTCATTAAGTTTTATCCAAAGCCAGTCAGTGAGGTTATAGCCATACAGTTTTTTTAAAAAGCAAGCTTGTCTCAAAATTGCATTCCATTGTCTTGCTATATCAAGGCACATCAGTATCTACTATTCAGTCTTAGTTCTAATGAAGAGATTTGAAATGACTTTTAAATAAAAGTCTGAAAATACCATTTACTATATTGTCTAAGCAAATATGTTCAAATAGGATTTTAAAATGTGGTGGTGAGTGGAACATTGTAATTTTCTGAATGGTATTTATAATTCATCGAATAGTACATATAGGATCATGGTCCTTTACTAGCTTGTAGTTTTCCTATATTTTTCTCAGTCTGCTTTCTATCTTTGTGTACACATAGACTCACTTTCCAGAAGGTTGTCTGAAAGTATCATGGAGACACAGCACAGCTGTCTGCTGCTGTCAGTGAAGTTCAAATATTACTTGATAGGATTTCAGAAGAACATGGCAAAGATTATCTGGTTTCAAGAGACCACTAATACCATCTTCTGCATCTAGTCTTTGCTAACATGGCAGGTATGATGAGATATACCAGAACTCACAAATGTAAAGTGGGATTCACTCATTTGATCTGTTTCGCATCTCTAGAGGGCGTGACTTAGGAGGAGTAGCTGAGATCACTTGGTTTGTTCAGCCCAGAGAAGGGCTGAGGGGAGGCCTCATGGCAGCCTGCAGCTTCCTCACGAAGGGAGCCGAGCTGATCTCTTCTCTCTGGTGACAGAGATAGGACCCAAGGGAACGGCTTGGAGCTGCATCAGGGGAGGTTCAGGTTGGATGTTAGGAAAAGGTTCTTCTCTGAGAGGGTGGTCAGGTGCTGGAACAGGCTCCCCAGGGCAGTGGTCATGGCACCGAGCCTGCCAGCATTCAAGAAGTTTTTGGACAACGCTCTCAGAAATAGGGGTTGATTTTTGGGTGGTCCTGTGTGGAGCCAGGAGTTGGACTCGATAATCCATGTGGATCTGTCTTCTTCCAACTCAGGATATTCTGTGCTTCTGTGATTCCCGTACCCCATCCCTTGCACTTGTCTTTGTGGTGGTTTTACCCAGCTGAACAGCCGACCTCCAGCACAACCGCTCGCTCACTCACTCCCCCTCCTCAAAGGAACAGGAGGAGAAAATATGATGGACCAGGGCTTAAGGGTTGAGATAAGGACAAGGAGGTTGCTCACTAATTACCATCACAGACAAAACAGACTCAACACAGAGAGATTAATATAATTTATTACTATCACTAGCAAACTAGAGCAGTGAGAAACTAAAAGCAAACTAAAAACACCTTCCCCCCATCCACCCTCTTCTACCTCCTCCCCCCGAGCGGCGCAGGGGAACGGGGAATGGGGGCTGCGGTCAGCCCATATCGCTTCGTCTCTGCTGCTCCTTCATGGTTGCTCTCTGTTCCTCTGCTCCAGCGTGGGGTCCCTCCCACAGGATGCCGTCCTTCCTGAACAGGTCCTGCGTGGGCTTCCCACAGTCTG
>VXAL01013326.1:203-57753 GCA_013399475.1 Chauna torquata | reverse complement strand
TTCACTGACCTTGGTGTCTGCAGGGCTGCTCCTCACTCCTCTCTCTCCCAGCTGCTGTTGCGCAGCAGTTTTTTCCCTTTCTTAAATCTGCTCTCTCAGAGGCGCAAACAACATCGCTCATTGGTTCAGGT
Source organism: Chauna torquata (assembly GCA_013399475.1). Taxonomy (NCBI): domain Eukaryota; kingdom Metazoa; phylum Chordata; class Aves; order Anseriformes; family Anhimidae; genus Chauna; species Chauna torquata. Next base: position 57,622 of record VXAL01013326.1, on the reverse strand, counting down.
CTGGCCAGCGGCGGGTCCCTTTTGGAGCCGGCTGGAGCTGGCTCTTATCTGACATGGGGCAGCTTCTGGAATCTTCTCACAGAAGCCACCCCTGTGGCCCCCCTGCTACCAAACCTTTACCATGTAAACCCACTACAGTCTTACACATTTGCAGTGCTGGGATGGCTACCTTCCTCCTCAACTCCACAAGAGATGCAGCCAGCTGGGCTGGCACATGGCCTTTTGATCAGCTGCACATCAACTTATGAAGTAGGTGAGAGGTTGATGTGCTGTGGGCCTCCCCACCATATGACTGGATGGAGAGCTGCCAAAACATCCAGCATGTAGCATCGCAGGCTTTGAGACAGTGGGCAGCTGTACTGTTACTTACTCAATTTTCCTATTTTGTTTGGCTGCAGATGGAATGATAATACACTGTCATTTTTTTAAGGTTGTGTATAACTGTATTTGTTTGGAATGTTAGGTGCTGTTGTAATAATAGGTGTGTTCCTTAGGGAATTGTTCTAAATGTTATATTTATTGGGCAGCAAGCCAAAACAAAGTAAAAAGTTCACACCATTTTCAAGGTAAGTCTATTAATATGTTTTTTTATTTTGAATTGCAGTCTTGTTATTTTCATGTTCTAAGGATATCATGTATCATATTTTGGTAGCCAAAATAAAATTGCTAGGAAGAATTGAGAGGATATGGTAGATATATAGAGATAGACCATTTGCCTTGAAATCTATTGTTTTTTTTGTGTGTGTACTTTGAGGTACTCAGCACCTTTGATAAGTGCCATTGGGTGTACTAACGAACAATCTTGCAGCAGTAATTTAAAATTACTAAATAGACTGAGGAAATTTTCACAGATCAATCTTTTCTCGTGTCTTTTCAGAGAAAGCTTCTCGCTATCTACCTCCACCATGATGAAAGTGTACTAACCAACGTCTTCTGCTCACAAATGCTCTGTGCTGAATCTATTGTCTCTTATCTGAGTCAGAACTTTATAACCTGGGCGTGGGACATGACAAAAGAAGCAAACAGAGCGAGGTAAGACTCTGGACTGTGAGTGGAGCAGCTTTTCTCTCAAGGAAGAGCTTATCTCTGTGTCATGTCTGTGTATCAAATATTTTGTTCCTTGATATTTATTTGAATTAAAAACTTGCTTGTTCATAGCTGAACAATGAAGCTGTGCTGGCTGATGCTCACTGGGAATTGGACCCTCCTTGTTTTCATTACAAATGGACTTCTTATTCCCATATAGGAAAAATAGCTCAATAAATTAGTTCCTTTTTCCTTTCAGAGTTTATTTTGCAAACAGTTCTAGAAACATGTCTCCTCTAAATATTTCTTTACTGAAAGTGGACAAGGGAGAACAGAACAATCTCCTTGTCTAATAATACACTTTTTAAGTGACATTTATGTTTCATAAGAATTCCTCACTCGACCTTCTGCATTCTGTCATTGGATGAATCTGCAGTTATGTTCGTAGTTTAAACTATTTTAGAGAACAGTTAAAGATTATGGAAAAAAGCAAATGGGAAAAAAAAGAGAGAAAGGAAAAAGAAACATCTAGGTTCTTTCATGGGACCAAATACATAGACGGGAAACTTGCTTAAGTCTTTTGGTATTGCCATTCATTGGCAGTAAGGAGCCTCCTCCTTTTCTTTTATCCCACAACTTGATGTAGAAGGAAACACTATTTCTAAACCATCTGTAGTGGCTAAGTTCAGTTGACTACCTGCTGTTCTATTGTTTGGTTTTCTATTTAATTCTCTAGTTTCTTTTATTTTACAATGACAAAAAATTGCAGTGTAGTTTCTTTTGAAAAACTGTGTTTGAGGGTTTTTTATGACTGACGATCAACAGCCATGTAATTGCTTTGTTGTGTTTTACTAAAGAAATCTATTAAGTAGCACAACTTTGATACACTAGTAATAAGAGTTTGCAGGTTACAGAGACACCTGTGGTGACCAAAGCGACAGAAGCTGCTTATTAGAAAGAGCCTGTACAGCTGTGTCCTATTAACTCCTTATGACACTTCTTAAAACACCAAATAAAGGGCTTGTTTAAGGCTTTATAGCTATTCTCAATGAACCTAGTCACTGATTGTGCAGTATGATAGGGTTTTTAAGCCTTCATTTTTTGCTTTCTATTAACAACAACAAAGAAACTGTCATATTAACAGTGAGGTCAAAAAATAGTAAGGGGTAAACAAGTCATGCTGGCTCAAATTAGAATAATTTCTCATTTGTGTTTAGTGTCACATCCTGCTCCTTAGACGGTGATTTCTTCAGAGGGGGCATGATGCTTCCTTCCCTCTTTGGAAAGTGTCAGTGCACTGTAGGCATTCCCATAAATAAATATGCAGTACCTCTGTTGTTTAATTACTACACTTCCTTATGTGACACAGTGACAGTGGTCTTGGAGTATTCTGTTTTATTTCCCTACAAATACACTTGCATGTAGCTTTTTGTTTGAATGGTGAGAAAACAACACAAGGAACTGCTTTTTGCATGCTAGTGTAGCTCTAAAGCAACTTATTTGTGCTGTTAGAGTTGTATTAGGGCAAAAGGCAGCATGGGAAGGTGGAGGGATCAGGCCTGCTTTATTTATCTAATCAATAGGGGCACCTCAGTGTCAGTAGTAAAAGACAGGTTTTCAGTACTATACCATGAAACGAATGATTTAAAATAGAAATACTTTGTCATATAAGCAAAAAAAAAATAAAAAAAAATTAAAAAAACTTGAATGTTCTGCTTTTTTCTTGCTCTTTGCTCTCCTCTTTCTGACAGGTATGGATGTCCGTTCCAAAAGCAGTGTTATTACTAGCTTCTGCTCTTCTCATTAACAAAATGGGGGTCTATCCTGAACACTGTAGAAACAGCTCCTGTATCTTTGTTTCCTCATTTTAATGTGTTTCCTGGCTGACACTGACGTAGTGACATATTTTGAATCCTGCATTACCTTATGCAGCACAGTTAGCTGGATTCTCTCAATGTCATTCTCCAGCACCCGTTGCAACGGAGCGAAGAGTTTTGTAGGCGGGACTAAAAACGGTGCATGCAAGTGCTGGGTAGCTGTTAGCAGTACTGCAAGGGCATAACCATTATGACTTAGGCAGATAGATTTTTAAAAATTTCTAACTACAACCACCCAGGACCATTACTTTATTAAACTGAAGGAGAACTCTTGTTAATACAGTTAAGAGGATATTTTGTTTTGGCTTTCAGAGCTTTTAATTGTCTCCGACATAAGGTTTGCAGGCAAGGGAGCAATTACTTTAGGTAAGTGCTGCAAATTATGCATATTTTCAGTACTAAAATAAAAGAATAATACCAAACACAACAATATATCAAATTAGCCCTTTTTTTGGTAAAATAACTTAGTATTTTTGTAATATTGTTAAGGAATGCTGTGTGAAAACTTTATCCCTGATAGTTTAGCCATCAATTCAGTGAGCAACTGTTTGGAATATTCTTATAATTTGAATTGTTCTAGGTTGTTTTTGTTAGCTAAAACATTTTCATTTAGTGAAAAATGTCCTTGCTGTCTTTGGTGCAGGACGGCTTAGAGAAGGAGACAGTCCAACAAGAGTGATGATGGGTGGGGAGGGAAGGGGCGAGAATGCTGTCTGCTTCTGTCATGGCAAAAAGGCTAGGCAGGCTATTTCTTTGTTGATATGCCGACTTCAAAATAAGGTACAAATTTGGGATAATAAACAATGTACTGGCATAACCTTACATTGGGAATATTTCAACTGGCTACTTTCTGTATGGCTTCTGTGTCTCCAGAAGGGCACGTGTGTGCATGTGTGTACTGCTGTAGTTCTTGTTCATGCATTCATGGGAAAACTGGCAGGGTGCAAGGTTAGCTTAATTAATGATTTCCATTTTAAAAGACGGACATTTTAGAAATATTTGTACTTCAATTTTTTGAAACTCAAAGAGAAAAAAAAAACCTACAGTTGTAACTTTTACTTTCTTGTTGTGTTCCATTCAATCTGGGGTGAATCTTGAGCTTAAAAATCACTGTTTGGCTTCCCTTGCTTGCCTTATGAAGGTTTGCTACTGTGTCACTCTGAAACAGCAGATATAGGCTTAGGGGAGGTGTCACTGCAGTAGCAGTTGTGTCTGACAGTAGTAATGTTGACAATTCTGGCCCTGCCTTTTGGACTGAGTGTATGGCTGCAGCAGCTCACCAGCTGTGTTGAGCCATTGCATGGGCTAAGCAGTTCCTCGAGTTTAGAGAGATTCTGGGATAGGTGGGCAGGAGGACCAGACATGAGCAGCTGTAGTTCTGGTATCTTCGTACTTCAAGAGTTGACTAAATACCATTATTGTAATATAATTGTGTGTGTGTGTGTGCACGTGTGTATATATATGTATACAAGCACATGCATAAGTATTTTTGTTAATTCATTAATATATAATTAATATAATTCATGTATTTATATCCAGGACATGTCTATAGTGAATATACATAAATACATATGTGCCTACACATGCGCATATACTCTTATGTTTGTGTACATAGCATTTGCAAACATTGATTACACATAATATTAACAGATTTCCAAAGTAGATAGTGTTTGCCAAGCAAAGCAATGCCAAAACCATTAAACAGTGCCTCAAATGTCTGTAGCAGATTTTCAGCTTTTGATATCTTTGCCCTTGGTGCTGTATTTCAAGGTGTTGCCAACTTTTCTCAGCTCTGATGACAGGTACTTGTTAATTTTAATGTTCAAATGATAGTTTTTCATTTTGCTTAAGCTTAGGAAAGAGTTAATTGACCAAACTGCTTCTCAGCAGCAGGTTGTCTTCACCTGCAATTTCCGTCATCAAGTAATTAGCCATATTCACAGTTGCTGACCCTTAATACTAACCTACTGAATGATGCATGCCTGGATGAAGACCAGTTGACCATATTACTCTAGCTCCCCAATCCTATTTGGTCCTTCAGCAAATATATTGCAGGTGTGGGGTCTGTGAGTGCTGGACTTGGTAAGTTAATTTCTCACTGCCTCCTAAGGAGTGACCATAGATTCTGTATATTTTGCTTGTGAAACTGTTGCGCTTGTTCTTTGGACATCAAAACCTTAGCAGGGTTCACAGAACAGTGTGAAAACCTTATCTATTATATTTTGCAATATTTTATTTAATTGACTTTAATGGCAATACAGTGCCAGTTCATAAAAACAGGTCAAAAGTCTAATTAATGTTTTAAAAATAAAGGCTCTCAAACACCAGGCGAGTTTGTCATTTTCTGTATGGTTTGTTTTGAGGAGGAAGAGGAAAGAAGGTGAGGAGGGAACCCTTCTGTTCCATGATTACATCCCACCCGCTCATTTTCTCCTTTTCTCCTTTGCTTTTGATTTTAGTGGCGGTCTTAACAGAATGTCAAGATCAATTTGCAGCATGGTTTAACTCAAGGTTTGCATTCTGCCAGCAGCAATTGTCCTAACAAACAATGCCGTGTGTTCTTGTAACTTCAGAAGCTTTTAGAAGGCTCATGGCAAGGGCAGCATCTAATGACTTTATTAGTGTTGGGTTTCAGAATGGGCTCAGTAATTGTTCACATCTCTTTGTCATCTAGTCATAATTACTGCATAGTATTGTTCAGGGTTGCACTTGTGAATAGTTTCCTAATAGCACTGAAATAAAGAAAAAAGGAAAAGGATAAAAGGTGATTGTCTCTTTAGACAGAGAACAAAACAGCCTGTATATAGATGATGGTTAAACTGTTTATTATACACCCACCAGAAAAGGTAAATGGTCCCTGTTTAAATATTTATATACTTCAAGGTAATGTTGGTAATCTAAAAATGTCCAAATTTGGAAAACTAAAAACCAGTATAGAATGCATTTTAATTTGATCGTGATTAGTAGCGTGGATGTTTCTGTAATATTCAACTGTAAATAGAAAGTCTCTCTTTTGATCTGATTAAGGTTTTCAGTGAGTCATTTTATGTGCCTGTAAAAATGCTTTAAGATCATCTGAAAAAACTATTAAAACCACAGGACTTAACTACGGATACATTTGTAAGCATATATTTAAAGTTCCCATTATAAAAACAAATCCTAAAGCCAATTCTATCCCACTGTACTCAAACTATAGCATGGTTTATTATGCTTGTTGAACAGAAAACAGGAAGGAATAAAACTCCTGTAGTGTCCTATGCAGAAGAAGTGAAGGCAGAAGAATACATAGTCTGCCAAGGCAGACTTGTTGGGCTGCTTTGAGGAAGGAGAAAGCATTCACAGGTCCATTTAAACGTATGAGTCCCCAGCTGCACCAGGGAAGTCTAATGCCAGATGGAACTGAAGCTGTAGAGAAATTTAGCAGCATCTATGAGAGTGTCTAAATCAACCATCAGAAGAAGTCACTGAGCTGGCAGTCAGAATCGTTTGTACTAAAATACAGCCAAAAGGCATGACTGAATCTCCTTGGTACTGCAGGGTGCCCAGTGGGGACAAAGCTTTCTGCAGAAGTGCAGATGTCTGTCCTCTTTAGGTTAAGATAACACTGCTTTGACCTCTCCACTCTCCTTTTTGTTACCGTTCTGACTGTCCATGGGTCTCAGAGTGCTGCTGATAACAGCATTTAGTCCATACCTGGCCAGAAGGCTCATCTGTACCTGCATCATTCCTGACTGATGGTTGTCAGGTCTGGATGTTAAAAGTGAGGGGGATTCTCAGCATCTCTCCATAACTGGTTCCAGTACTTGACTTTCACTGCCTTAGGCAGTTCTTGCTAATATTTAACCTAAGATTCTCTTGCAGCAATCAATGACAATTATATCTTGGTCCACCCAGTAGACAATGAGATATACTCTTCCTTTCTGCTGCTGTGTTCTTTGTACTTAAAAAGTGCCGTTGTGTTTTCCCACAATTTTCTTTTGACTAAGACTAAGCAACCCTGATACCTTCAGCATTTCCTCTATCTTGGTCTTTTTAAACTTTTGTTATTGCAGGCTTGATGTGGTCCTCCTGTGATTGGTCCACATCTTTACTGGCATACTGTGCCTAAAACTGCCTTCGCAGTGTTAAATACAGAAAGAGGATTATTTCATGTTGTGCAAACCATGCTTCTGATTACTCACCCCAATATATCATCTTCACCTCATGAATTTTATTCTTCTTTTACTGCTTGATTCTTACTCTGTATTTGTGCAGTTGTTCCTTCTGCTCAGAGACTTTCACTGACCTTGTTGAATTGTACTTAATTTGTCTGGTTTTTCTGATTTGTGAAGATTATTCTGAATTCTTATACTGACTTCCAGCATGCTTGTAGCTTCTCCTGCTTTACTACCATCTGTAAAGTAGCTAAACTAAGTTATTAGTAAATTTAACTAGCAATCTTAGATATCCCTTAGCAAATCATATCTTACAAGTCTTTCTTGTAAGACAATGATCAAAACTGCCACTGAAAAGCAAGTGCATCTTTTGTTTTCCATTTTTAGCACAATATTTGAGCAAGGGGTCCAGATATATTTTATTTATACTTTTACCAGTAATTTTGTCTAGTGTCAGTGATATCTGAAAGGATGGATTAAGGAGTTTCTAAATAGACATATCTTAGACTGAATAGGGTTATAAAGTATTTACCTAATCTGTTTGAACCTGGCAGGATGAAATTAGATCTTCCATGTTTTATGAAGAGTTAGATAATCCACTCATCTAGGCTTTACTCTTGCGTAAAGAAAAAGTGGATTAAATCATGTTTTTTACATCTGAATCCCTGGATATTTAGTGTGTGGATACTAAAGAGGATATCCACATCATTTCAGTCAGGCTGCTTTATAAATCTTTAGACCATACCTTGTATCTGTTGCTCATCATCCCCTGCGTTTGAGTCAACAGTTATGACCCTACCAATGTGGGGAAGACATTAACTCTGTATTATGAAGCCTATGGATAACAAGCTTATTTAAATATACCATTTCATGACCTCAACTTTTACTTTTTTTAATGTAAATACCTAATACAAAAATGTTATTTTTACATTAACATTTTAATGAGTCTTATATTGACTTTGCAGAGTATATAATTATTATTAAAAATAATCAGGAACATTGCATATTTAATATTCATCATTGTTTTCTTCATGCTCAAGAAAGGAGTCAGATTATTTTACAGCCATTTCTGAAGTTTTGAAGTTTCTAAAAAGTAAGGTTAGCCTTGGGAAGTATCTGACCATAAATAAATGACATTTGTTCCACCCAGAGTCACCCGGGTTGTGGACTGAACATCAGTTCAAACTGAAAGGGAATAAATATTTTAGAAGAGGTTATCATATTTTTTTCTGCTGCTGCTTTTTGAGCCAGACTTCAGGATGAGGTGGTGTAGCAAAAGACATCTCCAGTGCGACACTGGTAAAAAGCCCTTTGCAAGAAGCGTAGTGGGCAGCAAGTGCCAAAGGGCCTCGTTTTTGGAAGAGCTTTTCCAAAGTTTTCCCAACAGTGTGTTAAAATTAAAAGTAAGTACAGGAATATTCATGTAAATGAGACTGTAACAAATAACCAGATTTCTGTTATTTAAGTTAGCACAAAAAAAATAGGGAAAATTGATCTAAAATCCTATCCTTTTTTTTATATTTATTTGAATACTTTTGATATGTACAACTGAGATGAGAATTCTCTGTATGGAAGAGAATTTGCCCTTTAGTCCCCTAGGCAGATTTACCAATACAACTGCTAATGAACATGAGGGTGCTGGGGAGAGTTTAAGAAACACAAAAGCAAAGGAGAGCTTTTAATTTTTGTTTGACTATACAAAATGTAGCATCAGGTGTCCTGCTTTGCACATTCCAGGTGTACTGTACAATGTACTGTTCACAGCTTGCTCTGCATTAGTTTTATTCTGCAAGTTTACTTGATTAACAAAAGAGGAGCTACAATTAGTATTTTAGATTTAGTTATTCCTTCTGTAACTGTACTATGCCATGACTGTTTGTCATTTTTATTTTATTCGTAATGGCTTGAGAAGGTAGATTACTTTGGGGACGTATGCTGATTAATCCTATCATATTGTACCATCAGCTTGATTCCAGTAGAGTACTACTACTGGACTCTTTCAGAGTCCCTCCACTGGATCAACGCCAAGGGAAGCAGGTGACAGTGCTGCATGCACTGTATGTTTTAATGGAATTGCAGAGGACTCTCATTAGTTAGGATTATCAGTTCTTTGCTAAGTTCTTCCTTTAATTCTTCTTCAATTTTTTGTAATTTTTTCCTCTACTAAGTAAGAGTTTTTAGTAGGAATCACTCCGAACCAGGTCGCAGTGGAAAATACACCATGATAGTTTGAGAACCAACAAATGCCTCTCTCTTGTGCCCCAGTTAGGGACCAGGCACCAGACATGTTTTTAGCCTACTAAATTGTTTACACCGAAATGTTAAGGAACATTTACATTTTTCTAAAGTATTTATCATCCTAGCTTTTTTGTTTGTTTGTTCTTATTCATGGTTTGGTAAGGAGGGATCGTGCATAATCGTGGATCCCAACTTGACTGCAGTAGCTCCTGTCCATATGAGTAACAAAAATGTGAAGGAACATCATACATGAGCAGGATGTACATAAAGGAACAATGAGATAATACCAGTCATTTTAATGATTCATATGAAACACTAATCAAATTAAGCTACCAAAAGGTTCTGCTGTATTCATATGCTTTTCTGTTTTCTACATTATTTTTTTACATACTGTGTTTCTGCATGGCATTAAACTTTCCATTAATGTGTGCATACAAATCACAGGTATTTCATTTGCTGGTGGCTGAATGTTTCTTCCAGAGCAGAAATATGGCATGTTTGAGCTGGAAATGGCCCTTTAGCTGCATGCTGCACACAAGCGGCTCACGAGCAGCTCCCGTCCTGCGCCAGTTGCCTGGTGAAGGGGCCATGTTGGCATGCAGAGCTACAGGGGTGAAAAGTGGAGAGCGTTGAGGGTCACAGCAGCCAGGAGTGCTGGGTTGCTGCTGTGCCCGGCACCGAACAGCCCGCTCCGAATGGAGGCCTGGGACCCATCAGCAACAGCCGCCTTCTCTCACCTAGGGGCTGGCTCTCTCCTTTGGGCTACCACCCCTGCAAAAAAAAAAAAAAAAGGCAATATGTATTTCATGGTGTAAATAGGTCTCATAGAGATAAAAAGCTTCCCAGAGAACAAAAAGTCTTGAGGTCTGAGATAACACTTTTGACGATCAGGACTTGGGCCAAAGGTGGCTACTTCTATTGTCAAAAATTAAAAGCTGCATGTTCTCACAAAAAAACGTATTTTATTGCTAAACCCAAGCATTTGCAAAGCTCTATTGCAGCATATCCAAGATCAAGAGCTACTATAGATCATAGACTTTAGATGTAACAAGTATTCCTGTTGTTTTTGAGTAATATTTTAAACTTTTTTAGTAGATTTTTAAAGCTGTTATTTTTCCATAATTGCTCCCTTAGAAGCTTTTTAAAAGAAATATTAAATAAATTGCATTTAACGGTATAATTACAAGAAAAAGTAGTGCCAGAAGTATATTTCAATATAATGTGTCGTATATTAGCTGTTATGGAATGTTAGAATGATTTTCTTCTCTAGGAAACTAAATTGTGTTGCATGTGGAACAAATGTATAGCTCTTCTTACAGGTTATCGCAGAGTGCACATGGAGGGATAACTGCTGTGCAGTTATCAGCAACCCCCCAAATGAACATCTTCATTTCACCAGAATAATTTTTTCTGTGTGCTGCTTTTAACTAAGGAGTGACCTATATCTAAGAATTAATACTGTTTCGATCTACATGTAACAAGTTAAGATAAGTTTGTAATATCTTTTAGGGTTTGTTTTTGTATTTGTCAAGCCATGGTCAGGGTCTGTGTTTATATTGTAGCTTTAATAACTGCTGATTTCATTGCTAGTGAGTCATGAAAGAAGTAAAGAAATGATGCTGTCTGACAAAACTATTACTTCTCTTGATGACTTTTATTCTGTAACTTTCAAGAGATTTTTAAAATGGATTTTTCCTTCATAAAATGCTTTTAGCCTTTCTCATACTTCTCTTTCCTTGAATATTTTTATAATTTAAAAAGAAAAAGGACTAATAGGGTGCCATTTGCCCTCTCTTTCTGGCAGTGTTCCTCTATTTCCACTTTTGGTTGGAGATCACAGTAATCCAGCATGTTGTGGAAAACAGTTCTCCCCGGAGTGACATCTGGCTCTTTGATGAGCTCCACAGGCGGTTTTCTTGGCAGCTTTGGAGATGCCACTAAAAGATGTGGCACACTTCTATTTAGGTGAAAATAAGAAAATCTCTTGTAAGTGATGTACACGTTTGGTTATGGCACCAGATTGTTTTGGTCCTATTCACGTACTTCTGGAGACAGTAAATATTAGCATGGAGAAGATTTATGGAAGAAAATAAAAAGGTCTGGAAGTACAGAGTCAGGAAAGGTTGAAAAGGAAAAGAGGCAAAATTAATTAAATAGTTGCAAAATCTATTAAAAGGCATGAGAAACTGAATGGGGATCATGAATGAAAATTCAATTCCTACCCATCGAGTAAAATGAAAGGAAGAGGTGTTATGAGAAATTGCGAAGCACTTACATCCCACTGCCCTGGCTAAGAGCGTGTATGTGAGTGAGTGATTGCTGGTGAGCAGGAGTTATGCAGTGCAGGTATTGGAGATTGCTGGTGATATCTCTTTATTCAGTGTGACATCGTTGAACTACCTTCACATTTTTATTGGCTTTACTATATTTTAGCTCAACAGATACATGGGGTCTTACTCAGTTGCCAAGAGCAGGATCTATTTTGATGAATCACGTTAGTGAGGAGCTTTTTGAGGGCAATTGCTTGGCTCTGACGATGCACGTTGTCACTGGCTGATTATGCATCCCCCATGAACATCCTCACAACAGCTGCCAATGCTGTAATGTGGACATTCATTACTCAAGGTTGGAAGAGCTGGGAGGGAACGTTGTTTCCCTTCCACCCCCAGGACAGACAAAGGCTGCCTGATGGCAGCGTGGGCAAATCTGTGCCATTCAAGTCAGAATTGGCTCCTACTGCTCTTGTAACTAGTACAGGAGCAAGCTGGCCCTGTCCCTGCGAGTTGAGCAAATTGCAGCAGAGCGGTAGAGGAAGGGAGGAGATTTGAACGAGCAGGGTGGATGGTGCCAGTGGCTTTGAGAAGTCGCCCCAAGAAAAAAAAACATTAGAGGTGGTGTTGGTCTCTGGCATCTGTTCTGCTGTTACTCAAGCAGGAAAGTGTGTGTGTCTTTATGACAGCTTGGCACAGGATGTCATCTTCTGAAGCCAGTAAGTTGAAACCTATGTATTTTCCAGCCTTGATTACACTGGTTCGCTAAGTATCGTAATTTGTTAGGTTCTATATAGTTGGCAGGAAGTTCCACATTTAAAATAAAATAAAAAAAAATCATCTCCTGGGAAAAAAATTATTTGGGAATTCTTTTTAACAAACTGAAATATCTGTTTCATTCAGAATTCTTTGCCTACAGAATCCATGCATATAGAAGGATATTTTGAGACTGAGTTGTGGTTTAACTAAATGCAGAATTGATTTAAAAACAAAAAAGACCCAAACCTTTGACTAATGCAACTAATATTGTGATTCTCTCTTAGTTTTGTTCCTTCTAGTACTCTTCTCTAACAGTGTTTAGAGAATGTATTTAGAGAATATACGAGTTTCAGGAATTCAGTTCAATTGCCCACTCTCTTTTATTACTTCTAAGAGTGAAACCTTGGGCTTACAGGAGTCAATTTGCCGTTGAAGATTACCAATGACTTCTGTGAAGCTGAGATTTCACTTATCTATTCCCACTTTGAAAAGCAAAAACATTATTTTGCTTAAGAGTTTATATGTCCAGACTTTATAGACACTTTATCACTTTGTCTTTACTTAGATTTTTCTGATATAGCAGTCCCTATTTCACAGTTTTGACATTCTTTCCATGTGATAGTTCTGAATTGCAAAAGATAGAGACTCGAGGAGGCAAGGAAAGATATTTGCCAGTGACATTTATGCCTCTGAAGTACTCACTGGCTACCCCTGTTTATTGCCTTCCATCCAACTACGGCCATAGTTATGCTACAAAATGGTTTTGAGTTGGAGGTTTTTGTTTTTTTTTTATATTTCATGTGCCTTGAACAAACCCAATGTTGTACTCATCAGGCTTTTCAGTTTTTAGTGGTTTTATTAGATTTAATATATATTGATTTAAAACAAAACAAAACATTTTTTAATCTTTTCAGTACCTTTTGAGAAGGAATGACTTAAAGCGCTTGACATTTTATTGCAGTTTGTCTTTTCAAATAGATTTGGCTTCTAATGCATGTGACAACAGGACTTTGCTCTTCAGTTAGAGCATACATTTCAGAGTAGTTGTTACCTAAAATATTATCATAAGGCATAAGAAAACACATGATTTAAGTTGCCTTTCATGAACATAATTAAGAATTAATAAGCCTGTACCAGTGGCTAGTCCTCAGAATTTCCACTGTTTTGCCTTTTGTGACCTGTGTTATTAAAAGTCCATTATTTTTACAGACTTTATTAAAATGGATCTTATTAAAGCATTCTATATTTGCATTTGGTCTTTCATAATTCATTATTATTATGACATTTACTTTTTACCATCAGATCTGAAAACATATCATAAGCTACCCTTTTCTCTTGAAAGAAATGCTAATTTCAAACAGTCCTCTAATGGAAGAGAAAAGCTTTATCAGTTTTTTCATTTATTCAAGATCGTGTTAAGAATACTAATGCTAGACTTCTGTATGCTAATATCCAAGAGCTTTTTTTGGTCAAAAGCTTAGAATTATTGTTTTTAGACCACACTGCTAAGTATGTCACTGGCAGGGCACTAGTACAAAAGAAAAGACAATTCTGAAGTACCCTGTTTAAATTCTATGACTGATAAAAACATTTGCTGGATCTTTCATTATTAGATTATGCTTTCATATGAAATGATACTATTTTTATACTTCATGTTTACTAGGTAATGTCTTTACTTAGTTCCTCTTTAGAAGTTTTTAACAATTGATTTAGCATGATTATTTGAGGGGATGGGAATTAGTTGTGAATTATAGCTTCAGTGTAACAGAAAATGAGGTTCTTCATCAAATAAATCGCTGTCTCTACCAGTTACTAATTGTTTCAATGTAGGCAATCTATCATATTTGTAAATATTTTCATAATTTAATCATAAAAAGGGATAAAGAGCTCTAGAATTGAATGTGGAAGCCTAGATGTTAACCAGTAGATAGCAAGATAGCACTCAATTAAACTGCTGAATTTAGCATAATTATTTTTTAAGTACTAACTTCAAAAACAACTCCACAATGTTAACTGTTTTTTTCCCACACGTAGGTTTCTGACAATGTGCACAAGGCACTTCGGGAGTGTTGTAGCCCAAACAATTCGAACTCAGAAGACGGATCAGTTTCCACTTTTCCTTATTATTATGGGAAAACGATCATCTAATGAAGTATTGAATGTAATACAAGGTACAGTTCTTGCTTTATATTGAAAATATTTCTTGTATGGGTATTGAAACTGTTAGAAGACATCCTTGCTGTTTCTTTTTAAGATGTTCAGAGTAGGAATTTATTACACACAAGGAGCTTGTAGTTGCCACAGTATAAATAGCTATTATTCATAAATGCGTTCTTTAACATGGTATTAGAGATTGAAGTTGACATGACTGTAGTAGAATCCTAGTTTAGGTTTTCCAGATTTTCTTTTGAAAGTAGAAGCTAAATCTCCTGAAAGAGGAGTTGCACTTAGTTTTCCAAATTTATAACCAGATAAATCCCTAAATTTTCAAAATATTTTGGCTGCATTTTTTGTCGAGTGGCAGCATGCATTTGGTTCTCTGTGTAGTTCCTTGTTAATATGTGGTCTCCTGTTGCACGTAGTGGGATAATATTTGAACATGAGTTGTGTTTTCAGACCTGTCTGCAGTGTTGAGACCGCAAATTGGATCAGAATTTTTAAGTTGTTAATATAATCTCATATAAATGAAGCTTTCTGGTGTATGTGAGCAGTTATTTCTAGCATAACTGTTCTTCTGATTTCACTGGCAGTAAGGTAATTCAGGTGTGGAATGCCCTTCAGCTGCTGTTCTCAGTAACTCTTTAAATTAAAATGCATCACAGAATGGTGGTACCCCTCATTTCTTCTTCCTCCACAAGGTTGCCTTCATGACACTATGTTCTCATTTATTTATTCACATCTAGCAGTTTTTATTCTAATATCCTTATTTTCCTGAGGAAATTAAGCCTGCGGAAATACTGCCTTTTGCAAACAGTATTACTGTTTCTTTCTGCATATGAGATTAATCATTTTCTTGAGGAATCTGCAGGGCTCCTTCATGTGGCCAAAACTATTAATTTTGTGTAGGTTTTGTCTCTTTAGTGCAAGGTACAGCACAACAGTAATTCATGGTACATCTGTCACTTATAAAACTTATTTCATACAAATAACCTAATAAATAGATTTTCTCGTTTTTATGACTCTGTAGTGTTATTAAGCATTTGTATAACTTCAACCTGTGTTATCCCACCGAAGTCGTTGGTGCTTACAGGCTTAAAGTCCTCAACTGTTTTAGCAAATTGATGGCTCAGAGTCATAATATAATGC
Source organism: Chauna torquata (assembly GCA_013399475.1). NCBI lineage: Eukaryota > Metazoa > Chordata > Aves > Anseriformes > Anhimidae > Chauna > Chauna torquata. The sequence continues at coordinate 41,992 of VXAL01013326.1, read as the reverse complement.
AGCTTTATATTGTAAAATAATCCAAATTATTTCATTGCATTCACTAAGTTTTAATTATGTATCAGGTTTTCTCCAAATAACCTTTTGAACTAAACTAAACTAAAGTGATAATCTGTTGCAGCCTTACTTAAATTTATCCTTGGATTCAAATTCTATCAAAAACTGAATGTGCTGTGCTTGTTATTTTCCCATGAATTGGGACATTGGTGTCTTTTAACAGTATATCCTTAACTGAACGGTAGTCTCTGAAGTCATCTGTGTTGTAGCATGCAAGATAAAATTTTCTGCTAAGGTAGCAAATGCTAGAAATGGGAACAATGAGGGCCTTTCACGGCAGGGTGAGAAGGCAGTGTTTGCAGAAGAGAGACAACGATGTAGAAACTTAAGTCCTGAAGGCAATTATTGAAATGCAGACTGTCTAAGTTTGGTTTTGCTTTTTATGTTTTGCTGGGTTTGGAAACTATGGGTACAGTTTTGTTTTCTTTGTTGGTACTGTGGCTTCTGGTTAGTTTACTCCTTTTAAAATTTTGACCAGCATTACCAGTATAAATCTAGCTCTTGATGGCATTGTTCTGCTGTGTCCAAAGACTCTTTAGGTTGGCATATGTTAGCAGTTTATAGTCTTAGCCTATTTTGCATGGAGAAATGGTCTTAGCTTTTAACTACTGTGAGTGGCTCTAGCAGGTAATCTAGTCTTCAAAGGGAAACCAAAGACTGAGTGCGTCTTGGTAGGAAAATAAACTAATCTTCTGGTCTTACTGAAGACTGGAGACAGACTGCTAGAAAAATGTGAGGAGGTATGTTTGCCTATGTATAAGCTGTATTTCTTGAGATTTATACACAAGTGACATATTTTTTCACCATTATTAGCTTTACAAGTTTTATCAGAAGTAAATACACTGAAGAGAATATATTATATTATTTGAAATTTTAGTACTAGTTATACCTGAATAAAAATGCATGTGCACGCATGCATTCAACCTCTGTATTCTGTTTTTTCTTCTTCTTCTTTTTTTTTTTTATTTTAAACAATCCATTTAGATGCTATTGGCAGCATCTTACCTTTTGTTACCTGACTAAGCAATTGCTTCAGTTTCCCTGGTTATACCCAAGAATTCTAAACCTGTAAAATCAATTTCATGTCATATATGTCAGATGCACTACTTTCCTCTAACATCAATGTTTAAAAGAAAAATAGAGTTATTAACATGCAAGCACAAAACCAATTTTTCAGATTTGAACTGCCTAAAATTTTAGCCTATGATCAACATTTGCTTGCAAAAACAGTTTTGAATTTTCAGTTAAAATCATTCTGCTGAAATATTTGCATTTTCTACTCTCTCTCTCTTGTTTTTTGAACTGGCTATTTCTTACAGATTAATTCTAAGATGACTTTTTTTTAATAACTTTAATGGTATGAAGTTCAGCCATCTTCCTGTGTTGCTAGGTAACACAACAGTGGATGAGCTAATGATGAGGCTGATGGCTGCAATGGAGATCTTCAGTGCCCAGCAGCAGGAAGACATAAAGGATGAGGTGAGGCTTGAAAGTTACTGCAGATACCTCCTGGCTTCCACAAATCACTGGGGATGCAAAAATAACCAAATGTCTCTTTAGCCAATGAAGTTGGGTATGGCGCGTTTGGTTATCCATTATCCAACATAAAAATATTAAGTCTCCTTTGTGTATGTAGTTGGTCTTTCAAAAAAAACCCTCCTCCTTATTGGTTTACTGTCATTTTCAGAGTGTTTATTTCCTTTTTCTGAATATTGGTCATGAGTAACTGTTTACATTTACAGTGGTATTATAGAGCTTAATATGCTCATACAAGGATTTTTTCCCAGTGACCAGCTTTAAGACGTAGGTAGAAAGCAAAAATAGATTGATGTATCTTAAATGTTTAAAAGGAGATTGAAAAGCAATCGTAAAAATCAGAACTATGCCAGCACAGAATCACCATTCAAAACAATGCAGAATGAGTAAGTGATGATGACATGACTTTTCAAAAACAGTGTTTCAATTGCAAAGAAGTAGACACAGTGAGGTATACAACTGAGAGCTGTTTATCTGTTACTCTCTAAATTGAGAGTGACATTTTGAAGTAATGAAATACTTACTTAGGAATTTATAATAATTGGTGTGTTGCCATTCAAGATTATTCTTACCCTGTTGTATAGACATTGATTGACAATAATTCACTAAACACATTCTTCACATTTAAATCTTGTATCTTATTAGTATGAGATTTACAGATTATGGTTATAATATGAAGGTACAGTATCTGCATAATATTTGTAGTTATTTTTTTCTTTATTTATGCTACCTGTAATTCAGTGGTAAAGAAAGTTGACTTTGATTTTGTTAATATTGAACACAACTTTTAATAGGAGGATTACAACAAAAATCCAAGGCATGATATAATTGATTTTTTTATTGCATATTAACAGCAGTATGTTGCATATGGATTTATTTTTTTAATGCTTTAATAAGAAGGTAAAATTCGCACCATAGATGAGGTCTAAAAAAGACTCAGTACTGGAAACAGTAAAAGCTGATAGAAAGGAAGAAAACAGAAGAAAGACATATAAAGGCCGGGACATAAGAACAGATAAAGGGTTAGGAGAAGGAACTAGAAGTAGGAGTGAAGAGGGCTGTAGCAACTGGAGCGGAGCAGAGGGAGGAACAGGAGACCAGAACAGTTGTCCAGAGCAGGGGAGATCAGTGTGGAGGAGAGAAGAAGGTGGGAGTCAGGTGAGATAGTGATAGGCCCATCCTAGGAGGATAAAACCAGGTGGGTTTGCAACTGAGAAGAATCTGGGCATGAGGGAGACAAAGCTTAAAGAAAGAGAAGGCTCTGTAGCCTCAAGGCCATTATTGCAAAACCAGGAACTGGCTTCTGCATCGGGAGCTGGTGGGGGTCCTTCACTGGATGCCCAAGAGCAGTGACAGCCCTGTAATGTATATCCCCACTGTGATTATATGGATGTCTCCTGACTTCTTATTCTAAGTGCTCTACCAATGTAGGGAGAATAGAAAATTAGTTTTTATACATTCCTCTAAAATTTACCTTTGTCCACGTCTTCTGTAGTCTTTTTTTTCACGTTTCCTTTTGATTTCCTGTCACTGAGAGCATCACTGACATTTCTTTCCCAATGGGAGTTTTTTTTCAATACACTTTGACATTTGGAAAACTAATGGAAAATTTCATAAACTTAAGGGGCAGGTTTTCAGATGGTATGGGTTCTATACACAATAGGGTATTTACTTATAACTTGGCTTCACTTGTTGCAAGCACACAGGAAAGGTGATCTCAGACACTTTTGCCTTGGAAGCAGGAAGTTTAAAAATGAAAAATAACTGTGCTTTATGAAATTGCTATTCCAGGGAAGGAGTATTTGACAAGCAGTCTGTACTCAATAGAAGGCTTTCACCTGAAAAAAAAATATTGTCTTTTTGTGGTTTGCCGCAAAACACATAGCTTTCTTGTAAGTCTTGTACTTGACAACTTATAGTGTTCAAACATCAACACCTTTTCTTTTTTTAAGATCTTATTGCAGTTGGTGCATTTTTTTCACAAATACACAATAGCAAACAGGATACAGAGTCCGGTTTCTGTTACTGTTTTCTTAATAGCAACAGTAAGTCATCATAACCACAAGAAGATAAGCAGAAAATTCTTTTGTGCTTTAAGAAGAGAAATCATCTATATAGCTTTGCTGTAAACAGAAGTGTGTGTGAGAGAGAAATGGAACTGGAAACACTTGTAAATAACAGCATGAAATCATTAATGAGTCAGTTTACGCAGCTGAACTTCTCCACTTTGGATTTTTAACTTGCATGCCCATGAAAGCTTCAAACACAGCTATTGCATAATTCTGTTTTAGCACAGCATGTTTTGCAGTGCCCTCTGATGGTTATTTCAGTACAGGATGACTATTACCACTGCCAGCTAATGGTACAGGTGTTCACCGTGATGCTGGCTGTAGCTGTTCAGGCATCACCTTACAGTCAGTTCCCTGTCATGGATCATCAACTGATATTGTAGGCAGGATGCTCAGAACACCGTCACCAGCTTATCTCACCTGAGCAAAGTGAGTCATTTCATTAGCTGGTGGTAATAGTATGGTTAGCTAAATCCTGTGCTTTTGTATCCACGTGTTAATAAAATTTACTGGTTTAGCCTCCTACAATTTTAATCAGGCAAATTTGGGGCATATTTTTATAATGTCAATTGCTAAAATACCATTGTTTAACCAGTGATTTGATTTAATTTAAAGATTTGTATATTGTGTTTAAGCTTTTTCTTACATGATCTCCAAAGAAATATGTTAAAAATACTGAGATGTGTATATGTCATCATAGTAATCCAGCGTCCCTGTCTTGAGGTACAAGTGGTGCATAGTTTAGACATCCATTTTCTCTCCCAAGCTTTCTTAAAGAGGGACAAATCTGGCCTCCCATTCTTCTTCCTTCTCTCTCCAAGGCTTCTAGGACAGTCATGAACCATTGGGTGTGTTGCTTGCTGCGTGACAGCTGTGTTGACCTGATGACATTTCAGAAACCGCCTCTCTCTTTTGGGCCACACTGTTGATGTGACATTATAGACACATGGCCTGGCTGTTACGCTGTCTGTTTTTATAAGTTTAGTACTTAAATTGCCGTTGTAACAAGCCACAAGTAATAACATATGATCAGCAATGTACGGATGTTGTACTAATATGGGACTTTTGGTAAGACATGACCAATGGAGTATTAAATGGTGGGTTCAATGGCATCAACAGCAGCCAGGCCAGCTGGCCAGGGTACAGTCCCACCCTTGTCAGCGTGGTCCGGTCTAGGGTCTGAGTGCAGCCTCAAGCTGTGTATGCAGAATTATTCTGGTAAATTAATAAATGCATTTAATACAAAGTAACAGCATTTTACAGCTGTTTCTCTTCCTTCCCTCTCCTTCTTTTATTTTTCCTGAGGATAACATTAGATAAAATACAAGAACAAATACTCTCATACCCCATAGACAGGGATGATTCACCGTCAGCTTTATCCCTCTGGCATGCAGAGCTGCATTGGCACCTTCATGCTCCAGTGGAGACCACCATCTCCCAGGGAAATACTCCATCCTATGAGTTTCTTACCCCAGAAACAGCTTCAGGCTCCTTCTCAAGGTGTAAGAGGCTACACTAATGATTTCATACATCTAATGGACGTATTTTCCTTTTCTAGCCATGTCTACTTCTCTGGCCCACACAATAAATCTTTATACCTCAACTGTTGTTCAGGCCGTAGGGTTGTAGGGTTGGGGATTTTTGCGAAGAGGAAGTAAATGCCATTAAAGAGTTTATCCTGTAAGTGAAAGAGGGTATCTCAAAGCAGAGACGACTGGCCTCTGCCAGTGTTGATCAGTGTGAACTGAGATTTGTCAGGGACTGACTTTGAAAGGAGTGCATGGCATCATTTCCTCTTAAGTGTCAGTGCCTGCTGCTGGACTTTGACAAGAAAACAAATGAAAATTGTAAAATATTGTACGCCCTGGAATGTCCATTTGCAAACACTGTTAGCTTTCTTGCTTTAATTTGATAGTTAAATAATCATCCCAGCACTGCATGATGGGCCTACACAGATCTGAGTTAGTTCCTTTGTGAGATTGATGTGAAGAGATCCATGATTAAATACTGGCGTTACAGTGCAACACACCTGTTCTGGGCTGATCCTAAGCATTTTTCTCTGTTGCCTGAGGAGGAGGCTTCTCAAAGGATTACAGTAACACTTTTTGACAAGCTTATACAGGGTGGAGTTTCCATGTAATGACAGGGCTCATTTGATGATCTCTCAGTAATGCATTCTTTTTATTTTTGCTGTCAACATTTATTATTGTAAAAGCATTGACTGTTACACAGCTGGTCCAACTTGTCCTTATTTAAGTAACAGTAGGTCTCTCGTCGTGTTTATTTTTGTAGTTATGCAACACTAGCACTCCTCGGATTAGACTTCAAGGTGTAATTGAAATACCTACTGTTTCTTGAAAAACTTTATTTTTACAAATCCAAATTAAAACCTTGAATTCATTTTAAACTGTACTTGCTGACACAGTATGTAAAAGAGAGATACTTAAGAATTTTTAAACTGGAAAACGTGTTGTAAACAGTCTTACTTAAGGTAAGCTGTAGAAAAATGTAGACCTGCAAAGTCACCATCTTTGCTGTCTGATCTTCGATGACATCTATTCTTCCTAGATGTTGCTACAGCATGAGAAAAATGTATGTCTTTCTTAACTAGTATCTGGATGGAGATTTAAAAAATACGTAAAAGAAAAAAAAAAGTTTAAAAAAAAAAAGGGGGGGGGGCAAAAAAACCCCTACTCCAAAACAACAGTGTAAATTCACCTTCTTTTCACTGCCATAGCTATTTGTAGAAAGATGCTTGTATGTCTGTCCCAGAACTGTCTTGTACTAGGCAGAGATTTACTGGCGAAGTGTTGTTTTTGTAACTTTGTAGTAAGGAACCTTATATCACCATGTCTTCCTCCTTTTCTGCGTCTCTGCTGTCAAGTGTCAGGGGTTTACTTTTTTTTTTTTTTGACCATGATGATATAACAGTTCTAGCTTCCAACACCTTTTCTCTTTCCTCTTCCGAAGATGTGTTAGAGCCGCAAAGAAGCTTCAAGAGGAACAGTCCTTGTGAATGTTCTCCTAATCTGCGATGTTTGTCTTTTCCTCCTTCAGATCAGTAGCTTTTTTCCAATCCTTACCTGCAGTTGTGCTCTCCAGTTAGAGGATGGCCTAAATGCTTCCACAGCAATGCAGGAGACCTCTGCAATTTCTGTTTAGGCACTGAATTAAAATCAGTAGAAATTAGGCATTTGAATACCTTTGATAATCTGCGTTCCATCTAACACTGTCATGTGTATCATGGTATATAGTATTTGCACAACAGGAGGCTATGAGAATAAATACATGAAATTCATTAAATTCCAAAGCGCAAAAACATTATGGTGATGACAGCCATCTAACGAAGATTGTGATATAACCCCTCAAAAATCCAATTAGCACATTTACTAATTATTACTAGTTATAACTAATTAAACTACAGTAATCAAAATTTATTTGAATAAATTTTCCAGTTTTGTATTTGTAATATGATAGCACCCCAAAGCTCCAGGGGTTGGTTTCCCATTGTGCACTTCACTGTACTAACACGCCAGCAGGTACAATTGCTGTCTTCAAGAGTTTACGGACTATTTTGAACTTGGACAAAATGGAAAGAAAGAAGATGAAATGAAAATATATTTAGTTCAGATGGATTTTCAGCTGTGTGTGTTGATGGCTGCAGTCACTGAATATCAGCTTTGTTTCTCTTAATAAACCACAGGTTTCCCTGCTATACAACCCAGATCGGTACATGTTTTAGTGGGACTTTCTGGATGATTTTCCATGGAAAGTGACTGCAGGACTGCTTCTAGAAGGCTTTGTTTTTGTTTTCTTTCTTATCACGTGAGGTAATTCCCAAAAATCTGTATCTGGAACTGAGCTTTCAGCCTTCGATATAAACAGGCAGGATTTTCTCTCGCCCTGTTCTGTCCTACCTCCCCACCTCTGGTTCTGCCACCACAGAAACTTTCATCTGCTTTGTTTTCATCATTCTCATATGCGTAACACGTTTTGTGTACACTTTTTAATTCTACGTATTCCCCATCGTGTATGTTCAAGTTATACAATATGCAAGTCTGTCATCTCTAGTGAATCAAATTAATGCTTTTATTACACTGGTTTGTTTGGACAAAGGGGTGTTTCTCTTTGACGCTCCCATGAATAGCCTTAAGCACTTGCAGTTTTTAATTTCAGGAGTGGTTCAGTGAAATGAACCGTCTTTCAGATAAGCATTCAGCATTTGTAAATACACTTTTTTGTCTTTCTTGTAACAGCCATTTACTCATTGATGCTCTGAGAAGTGTCTTCTGCTCATGGTAATCTTCTGTAGTTGTTTTATCTGTTTTTACTTCACAGTAAAACTAATCCCAAAGAACAACGGGGAATAAAGTGTAACACATCTCCCTGAGACAAATCAGGTGCAAAACAAATACCTGGGGTTAAATCATTAAATCCTACCTTCACAAGCAACAACAACAAAAAGCCCAGAAGTTGCAAGGCTGACTTTTCCAGCAAAATATCCTATCCAAAAAGCCAACTTTTTTTGGCCCTGTGTATTTTTTCCCTGTATAATCTGAAGGAAAAGGAGTCATCTCTGTCTTAAATGCAGTCAGGAATCCAACTTTTCCATCATCCTGCATCTGAAAATGCCTGCTATTAGGTGCTTCAGAGGTAGCTTCATGAAATTTTTTAGGGAATAATTATGGGAGAGAGTTATCCTCCATTTCTTAACCTTATCTTTTAAACTTTTCTTAGTCTTGTAACTCTGCACATTACTCGATAAGATTTCATCTGGCCCACTTTAACTATCTCATGAATATGTGTTTACTATTTTTGTTACGACTTGGCATCTCTGATGTGTCTGATAGCAAAGAAATTCATAGCTGAAGAATATACTCTGTGGAAAAATGCATTTTCTCTTTTTTGAGAATATCAACTTTCCATTGACTGAACATCCACTTTATCATTGCATTGTCAAAATGGGAAAGCAGAGACCTTTTATCCACCTTCTTTATGAATGCTTAGGTCAGATGTTGTCTTCTTGATAAGCAGTCTCATTGTTTCTGCAGTATCTTTGCATGTGAAAATCTTTTGATCTCTCTTATTTTTGTCACTGGTCACTGAATAGTCTCTACTCCTCCTGTATACTTTCTTGAGATAGAGGATACAATCCTGTGTGTTGCTGTGTAGTCCTCATATGTATTCAATAACTGTGTATTTAATAACACTGAGTTATTGCTCATTTTACCTCCTATCCAGTTATTTATATCTGTACTTTCATTTTTCAGCAATTTGACACAGCAAGCAGATATTTTTAATTGGCAGCAGTGGCAGTCAGAGTTTTGCTGTTTTCTTTCTTACTACTTAAAATACAGGGAGAAGCAGATGTGGCGTTCCAGTTCTGTCGTGACCCTTGTGTGGTTCTTACAGTGCCTCTGTGCTTTCCAGACTCATGTTTACCATTGCGAACAGACTCCTTTGAATATAAACCTCTGCACACTTTTCCCTTGTGCGCTGAGCATTGCTGGCATAGAAGAAACATCCATGTAGGTTGACAGGATCCTTTTTCCTTTTAACTTTAAAGGTTTAAATCCTTTCTGCTCCATCATGCACTTCAATCTCTTTCCATTTTTTGCTTTCATTGTACCAACTCTCTGTACCTCGCGTCTTTGCTCTTTCTTCCCTAGCGTTGTTCCTCTCCAATCACACCCTTTTTCCCTTCCTTCCCATTTTCTTCCACATCATTTTCCTCACAGTACACTGTCAGAAGGGTGGGCTTTTCTCTTCATCACTCTGATCTCTTGGCTTGCAGGGTGCGTCCTTCCTATTTCATTTTTTGTTTTTATTTGTCTGCTCATATGCTATATTCATCAAGAAATGGATGAGACCTACTGCCTTGTTAGAATCAGTTGATATAATCTCATCCAAAGGCAGAATTTAGAGGTTAAAAAAAAAAAAACAAAAACCACTTATATGAACAAAGAACTTCTTTTAATTGTTGGTTTCACTTGAATTTTTTGGTATATAAGTTCTTTCTCAATTGCCTGGATTTTCTTCTGTTGCCCACCAAATAAGACTTTCATGGCTTGTGCGAGAGAAGCTAGAATAATCTTGATCCAAACGAATGAAATTCTTATCAATAGTGAATTCTGTGTTTTATTCTATAATTAAATGATTTATTTGTTATATAAACTTGTTATATGTATGCAGTTATCCCCAGCAGTAAACAAGTACAGTTTACTTTCACCATGATCCATTTTAACAAATAATAGAGATGACAAAGTTTGAACTAGAAGCCAAACTAATGTGACAAAGCCAAGTCTGATATACCACGTAACGTTGCATTCATTTCAAACCAGATGTGACAAAAACATGTATTTGCTTTTGTTCCAATTCACTACAAGTTCAAATGTGGAGATGTATTGTTCCTTTTCAGCCTTTGTTCTGGATTCATGTCCTGTTTTTCATATGCTAGTAAGAAATAACCAGGTAGCTGTTTTGACATTTAAATAATACATAAAATATCTTGTTTTATGGACATTTTCATTAAAATATTAAGAGAACTTTTAAGGAGCAAAACCGCTGTGATTTGGATGGTTTACATTAACACCATCCATTGGTCACTGGTGTGGAACTCAGAACGGCTGAGTGCAGCCCCTGTTTCTGATGTAGGCTTTTTAAGTGAACCAGGACAAGATGTCTGTTCACATCTTGGTTTCTTGAAAAAGGAAGATGGCCATTTTGCATTCATTGCAAAAGTAACATGGAGATGCTGCAATTTATGTAGGATTTAACAGGATAGTTGTCAGCTACCTCATGTTTTGCTAATGGATAACACGTATGACGTTATTTTTTAATTAATTATTAGTAGTATTGCAAAATATTTTGTTCTGCTTTTGCTGTCACCATTATCATTTTTCTTTGATTGCTTTCTGGTGAACTTCAGTCATCCTCATACTTTGTTTTCTCTAGAGGAAGTGATGGTTAAAATAATGAACTGCACTATAAAAAAAAAATTACAGCATCTGACATTTAAAATTTGTACAAGGTGTAACTGAACCAGAGAATATTATAAATTTGCCATAATCACCATAGATGTGGTTATTCTTGTAGAGTGTCAGCAGTGTAAAACGTAGAATTAGTGCAAAAAAAAACACTTTGTGTGATTGATTACATCTGCTTTTCATCTAAAGAAATCTGGATTCCAGTGCTGTTTAGTCTGCCTACAGATTTGGTTTTTAGCCTGCTTCAGTAAGAACAGCATTGTTTCTATGTGGTGTAAAGCTCGGTGGCATGGTCATTTACTTCTAGATGTGGCTTACATGTTTCTATGAGGACCAGGCGATCACGCGTAGCAATTGTTCACATTCCTGACATCCTTTTCATAATCCAGTTTTAGAAGGATGAGAACTGTGATGAATAGAGAGGAAACAAATACATATTTTTTTAAATGCCGGGAATTCATATTTATATTAATGTTGTAGAATCTGTAGTGTCAGTATTTTTGGAAGGTGTTATCGAGATTATGTAATTTAAACCAATTTCAAAAATTGCTCAGTAAAGATCCTTGTAGGTAGATGAATCCTGTGCTAATGACAAGTAACTTGAAATAACTTCCTTGAGTTTTCTGGACAGTTTGTATAATGCAGAATAAAAGTTAGTACCCAGGTTCTTATAACTCTGATTTAGTATGTATTTTTTGAGTGATTTTTAAACAATTTTTACATTTTTAAAATTTTTAAACAATTTGAGGGTGGTGGGTGTTTTTTTTTGTGTTGTTTTTTGTAAACTACAGTAACTATATGTTAATTGCTAGCAATCTTTGGCAAAGGAAGGAGCCTGTTGTTGCAACAGTTGCATCTGATCTTTCAGTTTTCCCTCCAGCATTACTGGACTTGTGTGATCTTTGAAATTCAGTTACGGTGATTTGTGAAGTTGCAAAACATGAAAGCTAAACAGGTTCTCTCCAAAACAGTTCTTAATACTTTTTTTTTAAAACGCTTGTCCTCTCACAGATTGCCTGAAGTTGTCTTCTTTCAGTAAGTTGGTTTGGGAAGGTAGTTTTGTTTCTCAACATTTTAAGATAAACATATGCCTATGGAAAGTCTCAGTATAGACAGTACAAAACGTTTTCCTTCACTGTTACGTTCCATTCATGAGTTAGGAAATCTGTGTATTCAAGAAGCTTTCCTCATTTTTGGGTAACATAAAAATTGGATTTGTTCAGTTATTTCAACATCCCCTCTTCTCAGAAATTGAATATTAATGTAGGTAGTTTATGTTGGCGTGTTTGAGTTAATTTTTGAAGGCATTTCATGAACATAGCGCATAAAACTTATCAAAGTCCAGAGAAGCTGGAGGGGAATGCGTTATTTGGTGGTTATTGTCCTTTTTACATTTTGCAAGAATTACTTCTACTCATGTTTTAGCTCTGCTGAACAAAGTGATGGTTTCTCTATCTTCTGTGAATAAAATTTAGGAGACACTGATTGTAGAATAATCTTGGGTCCTGTTTCTATAAGGAAGAAGAGTTTCCTCTAAAAAGATCTTGTTACTTTCCAGCTGGAGGTTGTATACCTTTTCCTGCAATTTGTCTTTTCCTCTTGTTGTCGCATGCAACTTTAGAACTTTTTTTAACCACTAATGTGCTAGAGTTGTGTTTGAGGAACATCTTAGCATGTTTGCATGACATGACAATAACAGTTAACATATGGTCCTTCCATTTAGAATTGAGTTTTTGCCAAATAGTGAAGTTTCTGGGAGAAAATTGATCAATTTGCAAAATGATTCCTTTATGTGGAACAAACCTTGCAGATGACTGGGAAGATTACCATAATGCTTCAAAAAGCAGTAGGTAGTAGGTTTTCATTTCTATGAAACCCCAGTGTAAGTGCTGTATTGCTGGTAACTCCAGGTGACAGCGCTGAGCCCACCAGCAGTCTCACAGCTAAATCTTATTGATTTTTGTAGGGACCACTGCAGCCTCTGCAGGGCTCTGGGAGGATTATAGGATGTAAGAAGAGTAAGCGCAGAGCAGCAGACGCTGTCTCTGGCTGCAGCAGCAGAGTGCGGAGCTATGGATTGTATACTTTGCTTTATCAGATAGCGTGCCGGTGCTTTTCAGCTTTCAGGGATATCCACTTCTTGATCCTCCACTGTATGGATGATGCCTCGCTTTGTCATTAGCATATTTTTCATAAACCCTTACTTTCTGTGCTGTGATTGTTAATATATTTTGCTAGGTTTGCTGGCTCGAAGTTGGCATACTAACCTCATGTTTCTTGTCTGCCTGCATCTTTACGTTTGAGACACCTCAGAGCAGGACTTGATACTTTCCCATCCTTGTAGAGTATTCAGTACAATATGAATTGAGGTCTCTAGATGATGTTTAATCATCATGACCCTGGATGGATCCTGCTGAGGGCATTTTTACCAAGTAAGGACCTGGGAGCAGGCCTCCTCTCGCAGGACAAGCCATTACCTGCTGTGAATCGAAGCGGATAACAAATTAAAATCCAGCCTTGTCTGTAAACCACGGTCCATCCTTCCATACTATAAGGCAGTCCAAACGGTCAGCTGCAGGAGTGATGTCCCTGCGAGACCTTCCCCAGCGCTGGGCCGCACGTGCCCCTCCAGCGTCCCCCGTCCTGCTCTGGCAGGTTGGATTCTCCACGCATGGCTGGTGCAGGAGGAGGCCTTCAGCTGCTCCCGGCATCTGCCCAGGCCACAGTAGAGATGGTAGGGCAAAGAGCTGTGGTGCCAGATCCAGCCCTCAGGCCAGGGCTTGGACATGGTGAACCATAGCATGGCAATTGAAACATAGCCTTAGGTAAGTTTTGATTTTTGTAAAGCTAAGGCTGCCCTTGAGGCATTTCTTAAATTTTTCTCCTAGCAATAGCCAGATAAGAAAGGCAGTCTAATATTTATTGTTTTTTATTAAGTTGTTGAGGGTAGAGAATGCTGATGAACATAAAGATATGTATCATGGTGGTCACTGCGTGCTGATAATTTTCCTTTTTTTTTTTTTCTTTTATTTTTTTTTTTTAAGGATGAACGTGAAGCCAGAGAAAATGTGAAAAGAGAGCAAGATGAAGCGTACCGCATATCACTTGAAGCTGACAGAGCAAAGGTGTGTGTGAGGTGAAGTGATCGCATGAATGTCAGGATATGAATCTCTCCATGACTGGTAAAATTGCTGTGGTGCAGAGGACTGCATCACTTCAGTTCTGCTTTTTAAGATGAGACTGTTGCTGTAGGAGCCATAACTGCCATAAGTGGTTATAAAATGGCACCAGATACATTCACAAGATTTGACTACATCTTTTTTGCTAAAGCAATCCTGGCCCTGCTTAATAATAGAAGTTAGGAAAGGAGTGATAGGAAAAGATCACTTAGTAAATATCCTATTTCTAGTATTAATTTCTAAGTGACAGTTGATGATCGTTATCAGAGGATTTTAGGCTGGATGAACCTTGAGTCTAAGCATGTTTGGAAGCTTTTACGAAATAGAAATTCAAGAGATTTCAAAATACATGTAGCTAATCATGTTAATGTGGTGAATTCTTGAGGGTAAAAGTTGAGTTCAGATAAGCTTCCACTAACAAGCTTCATAAGAACTATGAAGGTGTTATTCACTTGGCTTTGTATTATGCAAATATGTCAGTCATCCATGAACCATTCCTGTTCCAACAGAAAAGTTGAGAAGTTTCTTTGCTTTCGTATAGTGTAATGTACACCATTAAACACATCTATGGAAAGTGAAGTGAGTACATGTGTGATTACTATTTGTTTCTGTTTATTAGAGAGAAGCACAAGAGAGAGAAATGGCAGAGCAGTTTCGCTTGGAACAGATTCGGAAAGAACAGGAGGAAGAACGTGAGGTGGGATGTTTTGCCTTTTCTGACAACTTTTTGTATTCATGAAGCTTCGGTGGGTTGCATCTTTCGTTCAACACACGTTGTAACTTTAACTCAAAGTATACTTTTTATGTGAACCTCAAATTAATATTTTTATAAATTTATTTTATATATATGTATAAAACAATATAGTGCAGCTAAATAATTTTCATCTACAGTTCAATAGTTTTTCTGTTCTGTCATGTGGGTCTGAATTACAGCCAGACATTAAATAGGCCTACTAACAGAAGGTCTGTGAAATAAGCTCCACAAATGGTGGAAACATTGGGAGCCTCAAACCTTGTTTCTGCAGGCACTGCTTTTAATATTATAATACCATGGAGCCCTTTCATTTCTTCCAGGAAGTAGCACAAAGCCTAGCTGCAATTCTGATTAAACAAGTTGGCAAATCTAATTCCAGAGACAAAAGACGTTTTTAAAAAATTTTGAAGAAAACAAAACAAACTAACAAAAAAAAAATTAGATAATTGAATTAATGGTACATTTTAGAATGTCTAAACAAATTTCTACAGAATCTTCCTTAGAATGAAAATTGTGTTTAAACAAACACTTCGGGTCTCTAGGCCTGTATAAAAATATAGAAACCGTGTGCTGTGAAGGCTGCTGTTCCTCAAACTCTGTTACTTTGTAGATTCTGTCAATTTTGTAGATTCTGAGGGCCTCAGTAGCTGCCAGAGACAGCTTCTGCAGCCTCTTGCTGGATCTAGGCTAGCTCCTGTCCTAGCTGTGTTTCACTGTAGGCATAAAACATCATGTACGTGAATTTACTTATATTAGTGGCTTCCTCTTTTCACCTCCTGACAAATACATATTATGGTTTGAAAGAGAAGAAAAAAGGCTGTGTTACAGCCTTGTTTCTTCCCCTGAAGCCCCGCCACATTTCAACGGATAGGTGAAACAGACTAGTCATTACAGTATTTCCAACTGTTCTGTGAAGTGATCTTGAAATAGATGTCCTTACAGGACTGCTATGAAACACAGCTAGCTCATATTTGAAAAGGAATATTTCATATTTGAAAACCTCAAATAAAATTTTCAAAATAAGTGACGTACACATAAATGTGTTGACTGAAATCAGAGTTGACTGAGTGTTGTCCTTTGACTTCTAGGCATATAAGATTTTGTGAGGAAGTTCCTAATGACTACAAAGCTATATCAGCATCCCTACTGAATATATATTTTCTGAGTGTATTTCCAATATTATCACAAATACAAATAAAATCTATTTTGAATATTTATTCATTTATATAAAATATCAGAGTTTCAGTATTTTTAGTGGAGTTCATGTAACTTTGCTCTGACTCCCATCAATGATGGAGATTTGAAATTTGACGTTACAGTCTCATTTAATTTTCCATTTAGTTAGAGTCCTTGGAACTCATAGAATCCTGATAAATCACAGCCTTCCTCATCCCCCCCTGCCCCAGACTTAAATATATACTTGACATTTCAGTCTTGTGTACTTTGCTGATGTATGAAAAAATTGCATTGCACAACTGCAAAAAGTTGGCTACCAATGCATCTATTACTCCCGGAGAGAAACCCAGTAAACAAGCTGTATAAGCAATGCATTTGCATATATATTTTGACCAAGATAATTGCATTTAAAAAGCTGAACCATTTAAGCATTCAAGAACATTTTAAACAGTGCTGCATTGTAAATACTGCATTCAGTCAAAACAGTAGTATTCAATGGTTTGGTAAAAATGCAATCCACTTCTTCTGTATTATTCTACAGTATCTGATGACTTGTTTAGCTCCTGTTGTTAACATAAGCCAAGAATAGAAGATAAAAACACAACTGGATGAGCAACAGACAAAACTGGACTCTCATGAGTTTTGTCAAGAGTAATCGAAAGATGGCATTTCTGTGAGGTTAATAGGAATTAAAAATAAATCAGTACTTATCAGCCATAACAGACTATTGAGCAATCAGTTATAATCAGATTCAAGTAATAAGTATGTTTTTTCTTAAATGAGTAATTTTGTATGCATGGAAACAATAATTCATTCTGCTGTATTATATCTGCTCTTGAACCTGTTCTAACACCTTGGCCTTTTGAAAACTGTTCTCTTACACAAAGGCTGCAAAACTAGTCCTTGTTATCAAAATATATCTGGGCTTCCCTGCTTTAATGTAGACTGCAGTAATGAAAATAATAGGATCTGTTTGCTTACTAGAACAAAAGAGGTTTTAACAGTAATGTTTACCAACACTCCCTTTTTCAAGTATACAGATTACTTATACTGAATTGTTCTGCAACAGTGTTTACCTACAGAAGTGCCTTTATGTTCAGTTCATATATTTAAAATCAGGCTATTGAGCTATTCACATACTGAACATCTTTTTATCAACAAAACTGAAATTGCTTGTTCAGATCCAAGAGTTATTAATGTGATCCCTCTCATCATTGTTTTCTGACTTGGTTTGCTGGTACGGAATATCCATTGTAAACTGCCATGTTACGTTGAAGCCTGGGAGACTAGTTACTTTGGGGAGCGACGCATTCTTTGCACAAAGAAAAGAGCTCTAATGAGCTACTGTTGTTTATTTTTCTATAATATAATTGATTGGGTTCAGTAAATAGTGTAGCATCTGTTGTTATACTGTGTGGGGAAATGTCAAAACAGAAAGACAGTAAGCAGGTGGTTGAGTATGGAGAGAGAGAAAATTAAAATCTATTTAAAATATAATCTCTTAGTAGATGAGCAAAAATGAACTCAAGTTCTATGTATAAATATTTATACTGAGCTATAATTTGCTCAGAGGTTCATGTGTAAGAAGTAGACTATTTAAAAGGCTTCGTCATCTTACTTCTGCCCATTCCTTTCTCTTTAATGTAATCATCCTCCATCACCTTCTGTTACTAAGTGACCTTGGGTAGATTTTCAAAGGCATAAATAGCAACTATGTATTGCGAAAGTTCCTTGAAAATCTGGGTAAATCAGTGCATGACTGCCTCTTCATTTTGGAATACTGTCTTTTAGGAGTATTTTGGGGGAGGAATTGTTGTGCTGCTTCTTGCATTCATTGAGATTCTCATTAACTGCTGCATTAAGTAAGGTGATACAGTAACAAGGCTGCTTTCTAAGTACAATCTAATTTTTAGAAGAAACCAGTGTCTGTCTGAGAGAGCCAGCAGCACTCGGTACCCTTGAAAATCAGGCCCACCTACTGCAGCAGTCGAAGATTAGGCATCTTCGTTAGTTTTGTTTTGTTTAAATTCTGATCAAAGTGGTAGTGTTGTAGTTCATGGAGACAGAGGACAGAGAATGCAGACTTGGTTGCTGCTCTTAAAATCTTAACATCAGCCATATACACAGCGTTAGCCAGGAAGACAAGCGCACACATTTTTAGATGTGTAGTGCAGCCTGGTCATTACAGTCCTGGGTGGTTGCATACAAGTTGTTTCAGAAGATGTGCGCACCTGTGCTTGGAGTAGTCTTCCTGCAAATAATAATAATAATAATGATTGCTTTCTTTAAATCTTAAAGCTCCCATGTCTGCCCCCCTAATTTCCTTCTTTGACTGTTCCGACTTTTGTATGTACTCTATATATCTAATGCACCTTCATGATATTTTTAATTATGTTTAACGGTGTTTAGTTTATTCATAGTAAATCTCCTACATATATTTCTTTTTTTACTCTGAACTGCCACTAAGGGTCTTGCCTTTGGTGCAAATGGTCAATTACTCTGTTTAAGAGGAAGGCAATTTGATGATAAGTGCATTTAAAGAAATATTTTTACTGCCTTTAATTTGTACCCTTTAAGGAAGGAATTGGCCACTTGACAATTGTTCTCTTTCAAATTTTTCAAGGCTTTCTGCCAAATGATTAAATTACTTATCCCCATCGTGCATTAACTGTAGACCTAATAATATGTGTTATAAAGAAGGATTTATTTTAATTAGTTGTCTGGTGGGCTGTTATTAAGGAATGAATAAAAATGATTTTGTCATTGAGATATAAAGCACAACTATGGCTCTGGAGCAGTATGGCAGATCTTGAAATTCTAGAAGACATAAACAGAAAAGCTCTCTGTCCTCATCTTCTGTTGTTAACACTGCAACCTAAATGGTTATTTTTCCTTCCTCAGGCTATCAGGCTCTCTCTTGAGCAGTCTCTGCCTCCAGAACCGAAAGAGGAGAGCACCGAGTCAGTCAGTAAACTGCGTATTCGGACACCCAGTGGAGAATTCTTTGAGCGACGTTTCCTGGCCAGCAGCAAGCTGCAGGTTGTCTTTGATTTTGTAGCTTCCAAGGGATATCCTTGGGAGGAATACAAGCTGCTGGGCACCTTTCCAAGGCGAGATGTGAGTAAATGTACCTTCCAGGAATAATATCGCTACTTCTTAGTTGTGTGTGTTTAGATGACCAGTATGTTATAGCATAGAAGATAAAAGATATGCCTGAATACGTGCAAGTGCTGCCAAGCTGTGTGGCTGTGAGCAATCCATGTGCTAATCTGACAGTGCTATCATTATGTTGCATACAAAATTGCATTGCGAAATCTGTTGCCAGTGACATTTTAAAAAATCCTCCATTTCTGAAACAAACAAGTTGTGGGTCACATTCAGTGAAAACTGTCCATGTACTCTGACTGTGAGCCAGCACCGCTCTCTTCCTGTTTCAAAGGAAACAGCATCAATATTAGTGTGCTGTTTAGGTCTGTTATAGATGGGTATTTCTGGTCTTTCTGTTTTTGCCATTTAGTTGCAATTTTATGTTATGAGTAGGAAGGCTCAGTGTCAGATAATAAATGGTTACGAGCTAATCAGTACACTGTAATGAATTATTCATCCACCTGTTACATCATACAACTAAGTAATCATTTATACCTCCTACCTCCAAATTCTAATGTATTTGCCGTGACTGATTTTCAACGTCAATACCACTTACTGCTTACAGAAGCAAATTCAGTTCTGTTGGTTTATCAACAGATATTTCTGTGTGGTTTCTAGGTTTCCCTGAAGATAACCTATGTGTTGTCTGCTCTATTGCAATTTAACTTTCATTTTTTATCTAGTCATTGTTACAGCAAAGGTAAAAGTCAGTGGATCCAACTGTGCAGCAATTACAGGGGACACTGCATAAAAGGTGAAGGTAATGGGTGATACAGAGCTGACAGTACGAACTGAGCCAAGTGATGGGTGAAGTTCAGCAGCTTTTTGGCCATGCTACCTCCAGTACTGCAAGTGAGCTGGGGCAGCTCTGGGCAGGAGCTGGGGTTTTGTTGGCTGGGGGAATCTCCAGGTGACCGGTTAAGCCGTTTTTTATCAAAGGAACTCAGTATCTGGGTTGCTTTTACATATTTCTTTCTCATCACTGCCTGTGGAGGAAGTTCACTAGGAATAGGGCTCTGATTGGCATGTTTACAGTACTGTTTTGTAACAGCAGCCTATTGCTTTATCATCCCATTTGTAAGTTATTTTAAGTGACACAAGTACTCCAGAAGGGGAAGAAAATAATGTCTTTAACAAGCTATGACCTTGAGAGTGGATGTGATTTCTGAAGATTTTTGGCATAACTTTGTAAACAAGATTGTAGTGCTTGCAGCTTTTCTCCCACCTTGTCTTATATTGAGAATCCTAATCAGTCAGATTGAAAAGAAGCATTTAAGGAATCTCATTAATCACTAATTAACTTTACTCCTTAAGCATGTGATATCATTTCCAGTGGAACCAAAGACTGGAAGTCATTTATGTTTCCAGTATTACTGATCATTCAGTTTACTCAGCAATCTTTTGCAGTCTAAACAATGGATTTGTGTATTTTACATATTCTGCAAGTCATACCTCCCTACCTGTAACATATTTGTCTTCGTACATATTTATTACAAAATATATACATATATTATTGTAATCTTTTAATTTTTTTTCCACTTTAAAATCTTGCTATTTAGACTGGCTGTTTCTGTACATAATCACATCCTCATCATTCTTAATTTTAGTCCTCTGTAAACTCAAAAATTGATCAGACAACTCAAATGAGAACAAATGAATAAAGGACTGGAAACGAAACAAGACTACTAAATTAAAATGGGATGGTACTTTCAGTAAATTTGTGAAACTGCAAGGGAGAAAATGCTGAGGCAAAGAAAGAAGAATTTTATGGCAGGATACAGAGCTGTTGGTCTGTTGCATCAGAAGTGAGACCCTGTCATCTTTTTTCTATGATTCCCACCTAATAATGCCATGTATGAGGAGTCACATAAATGATTCATGCTGATTTGACTCAGTGGCGGTGTATGAATCTGGTTGCCATTGTGACCACCAGAGCTACAACAGACAAAAAATAATCCCCAGGGGTTTGCTAACTGTAAATGACATCTGCCATCTTCCGCAGAGTTGGAAGCTGGAATTGTGCAACTCCACAGAGAGGAGTGGTTTTTTTTGTTGTTGTTGTGTGTGGGTTTTTTTTTTTTGTTTAAAAAAAGTCATACTGATGAATGCATTGGAAGTATGGTAAAAGTATGTATTTGTTACCTTAGGCTTCATGGTATACAGCCTCTTAAAAATGCACTGTAAGTTCCATTCAAGACCCTTCTGCTTTATGATACATATCACAGAAATCTGTGGAAGAACAGACCACTTGGGATGCTTGTGCTCCAGAAAAAACCAGCATTTAAAATGTCCTTTTGTATTTAAACCGTAACGTTTTTGAAAAAAGGGTTTTGAAATTATCAGAATTACTGTGCTGGAATTTTTTCTGCAATAAGATGAAAACATGTCTTCTCAATCATTTTTCTTCTATGCTAATCTTTATTACAATAACATACCCCCAGAAGTGTTTGTCTTATCAAAACAAGGGGATTATCTTCAATCAAATAAGCATTTTCTTGTGGGAAACTTGTCAGAACATTTTTTACCTGCTTTTCAAAATATGCTTTTCAAAGCCATCAGTCCTGATACAATGTTGTTGAAGTATTTTTACTACTTTGGTAAATAAAAATTCATTAGTTCTTAGTTCTATGTTCCAGTTGCTTACACAGATATCCTTAGCTAACTTTAAGTTGGTATCATAACCCTATTGTAAATACAAACTTCTACACATGAGTAAATACACAGATTAACCTTTTCTAGACACTACTTGTAGTTTTTAAAGCAGCGGTGACATTCTAAAGCATTTAAGCACATGCAGTGACTTGTTATTGGGTCTTTGTCACTGACTGTGTTGTTCTTTCTACTAGCACTGAAATTAGATATTAACCACCTCCTTTCTCAGCACCTTAACCAAAGCAGAACTACATGCTGTACCAACAAGCATATTCCACACTAGTGAACCTGTGTCAGCAGGTAATTTGTACCTCTAACTTTGAAAACGTTTGGTAAGCACATCTTTCTGAGTAAAAAGCTGTATTACAAGTTCTTTGCCTTATTCTTAAATGCACCTGCAAAGGCTTTATGGAAGCAAATGTATGTGCTATTTAAATTTATGTGCTGATTTTAGAATTATAGTTCTTTTTCTTCCAACAGTCCCTCTAATCTTCAAAATGCATTCAACTATAACAAAAAAGAGCTTACACCAAGCATATTAGCATGCTCAGTCAACCTTCTCATTCAGTATTTCTTGCAAGTCCCTTTGTCTTAAAAGCCTTCCCAAACACTAATTTCCGTAGTCCTCTCAATCTGCTTTCTGCAGGGTCTGTCTTCTCCCAGCACCCTGTAGACCTTCTGGATGATCGGTTCCTTACTTCCTTCAATGGAGGTCTGCAGAAGTCTTCCTAAAACTCTTTGACATCTTGTGGACTGGGCATTTGACCACACCGTAGGAAAGAAGCTGAAGTGTACCATATCTAGTTGAAACTATAGGAAGAATGTGCAGAACAAATTCACCCAAACTGGTGCTACTAGGATTAATGATACATTTGTGGAAGTTTTATAGTATGGGACAGAAAGTGAGGCCCTGGCATGCTCTCACAGATCCATCTCATTTGAAAGTCTGTTTTTGAAAGACTGAACTTACTCATTTTGTCTGAAAAATCAAAGCTGCAGCTTGCAATTTCTTCTGCTCATTTCTCCTTGAGGTGGAGCATTAGTTATGTATTTGAGAGTATGCCTTTTGCAGACACTGCATTAGAGACTTAAGCTTTTTATTTACTGTATCTGGAAGCCCTGGTAAGCCAAGACTTCTACAGTATTTCACATTTTAGTTTTCTGAGCCACAGCTTAGGATCAGGTGGCAGTTAAGTCACTTAAGGTTATTTAAATGCATCTAAAATGTTGCTTAATAATTCAGAACCAGTTTGCTCTGTTTAGAGTATTAAGATTTTTTAAATCCTTTTAATTAACCAATTCCAATGGCAGTTTAAATAAACAGAAACAAAAATCTGTCTCCCTTGAAAGCGCAGAAAATGGATTTAACTCAAATTGCATGTCAATTTAAATTAGGTACAATCAGAATTTCAGTAAATGCAGTGCCAGACCATTCTTAATATTACATAGAAGTACAGAGAAAGGTATCCCTCCAAAATCAAACACGATTGTTCATTCCTGGGTTCTGGCAGGAGTAATCTTCTTTGACACCCACAGTGGTGGAAATAACACCACAGGATAGCAAGTTTAGCTGCAGTGCTCAAAACACATAGTCGTCTGAAGAGGCGACTATCTGCTGATGTTCTCAGAAGGATATTGTTATGGTCATGATCGATGTACAACTGTGCTAGGTAGTTTAGCAATTTTGTGTATCTCAGTCCATTCTAGAAGCTGTTCTTTGTAAGGATTATTCTGCATTTCACCCAGTGCAAACTAATTCCTTCAGATAATCTACTTTTAAACTCATTAGATGGCGTTTAAATTCATTAAATAGTTCATGAAAGAAGTACATGTCCAGGACCATGTCTGGCTTTTAACATTCTTTCCCCTAATTATCATCCTGATAGAAAGATGGAAGAAAGATGTTCTGATGAGAAACGATTCATGCAGTATCGTGGTTGTACCCAACAGTAGTTTTAGTAACTAGTCATTCACATAAATTGGGAAAGTAGATTGAACAGCTGTCTGTTGGCCAAGGAGGATTTCAGAAGAATAAAATATTCTTCTGATATGTTCAAAAACTTTGTGAGTGTTTTTGTAAGTTCAGAGAAAATTTAACATGATTCATGTAATTTATCCAGTAGTTTTAATTACTGGTATTTATATTTCCTACTACATAAAATAGTACCCATCTGTTTTAATCCTCAATAATTTAGAGTTAGTCAGGGCAATATGTCTGATGGTGGCATGTAATTATCAGCTATGATCTAGTTTACAGAAGGCCACAGCCTTCTTAGAGTGCCTACATACAAACATAGACATCCCTCCTCTTGTTGGTTAAAGCTGTCATTAAGTCAATGCTACCCGCCCTTGCCTTTCCTCTCTTTCAGGATATGTTTTGTTTTTTTTTTTTATTCAAGCAGTTATGTTTAGTTTAGTTAAGACACTGAGAATTTGTCTAAGTAAATTGGCCGTACCAGACTAGCATATTCCAGTGTTTCTTCTACGAGCATGATTTCTGATCATTCTTCCTGTTGACTGGTTACAGTAGAACAATTGGACTGATTAATTTTGAATTCCAGAGGACTGGAGCACGTATAATTGTAACCAGAACGCTGAAGCAAGTGCAACCCTTAGGTTTTGTTGCTTTTGACAAGTTCGTTGCTCACACAGGTAGTATCACACTCTTTTGGTCAGCGCCTACAAAGGAAGTAGTTGATATTCTTGCCCCACTGAAGTCGATGGCAGTACTTGTGAGACATTTTGAGAATATCAGAGAGTAGATTTTCCTCCTTGAAACGTAATGTCCACTTTTGTGCAAATATAATTTCCATATATGTAGTAAAAAAAGGATATTCTGTAATATTTTCTTCTAAGAAAGACAGACTTGATCTGCCTCTTCAGACCTGGTGTTTGCATAACTATGATACCCAAAGTGAAAGATTAAATTCCTTCTTGTATAAAGTCACTGAAAGGAGGTGGAAAGGAATGCCTTCCTCACCTTGGAGATGTAAGTTTACTTTAAAAAGAAGTACATTCTATAGGTGAATATAGTTTCTGATCTCGTATGACAGCTCTACTTGAATACAGGGAATGTTTAACCAAATTCAGCAAATAGGTGTGCGTTTCAGATGAGCTGTTTTACTTAAGACTCACTAATGTTAGCATTCAGGAGGGTGCTGAATACTCAATGCTGTATGTGGTCTCTTAGTTGAGTCATCCTCATTAGTCAACCCAACGACTAATGCCAGCCATGTGGTTCATATATTCCACCCAAGCGCATCCCTCTGACCAGAAGTGTTCTTTTATTCAGCAGTGCGCCATTTCACAAAACATTTATTTCAGGGGAGGTGTATTGTTGTTCGCAGGAAGATGCCTTAGTTAAGCCACAGAGCTTTGCTGTTGGATATGGGATTATCCAGCATAAACTAGCCCTAAGATATTTTGTACTTTTTTTCCCAGAATTCATGCTTAATGTCAATTTTGTGTTTTTTTCCCCTCATAGGAAGAAAATGTAATGATAAAATACCAATAAAGAGCCTTTGTAGTAGTATGATACTAAGAATGCTGTGTCTGGTAACCAGAAAATTTAATGATCTCCTGCTGTTTTGGTAATTGCATGAGTAATACATCAGACTAAATCACCAAAGCAGTCTTAGGCGTGCTTTTCATTCTATTTACCTATCTACCAATCACAATGTTATACTGTAGATATCATTGTGGTATCTGAACATCATAATCCTTTGAACTTGATAAAAATCCTTTTGGATTGTTTGTCCATGCAATTATAATTAAGTGCACATGAATCCAATCATGGATCACTCTCCTGTGAGTGACCGTGTTCCTATCCATGCCCCTTTGGGACCTACATATGCAAAGCAAAGTTCTTGCAGTACATTTGAGGCACTAAACGTATTTATATGTTTTCAGACTTCCAGAAGGTGTGGCTGTCTTGCTTTCTTTCAGCTCATCAGCAATATCCACAGTGAAAGCTACAGTATTTTGGGGGCCAGGATCTGTCATTTCTGTAGCTAGCACATTTTAAAAATAATTAAATACATGAATAATAGTTAGTTTGATACAAGCACGTTGGCAGCAGTGCCCACAAGTAACAGACTGTTTTGCTTCTTGGCACAGCAGAAAGGACGCTTAACACACACACACACACACACGCGCGCGCGCTCTGATCTGTAAATGCCACTATTTAAATCTTTTCTCTACTCGGCAAGAAAACTGAAAGTAAATAGTGTGAAGGTGATGGAGCTCTTCTGCCTGCGGGTCCTTTGTCAGGAAAAGAGGTGTTCCAGGGTATTCCATCAGCTTCTCTTTTTTCTGAGAAACCACACGAAGAATTACTAAATAGATCATAGATTTCAAACCAAACACAAGGAAGGAAGGAAAACAGAAAATCCGAGGAGAGCTTTACACCACCTTCCGCTTTCCTCAAAATCTGGAGTCCTCCAGTGCTGGTCTCGGAGTTGTTGGCGCTGGGGAGAGCAGCACTGACTGGTGCCCAGCAGACAGCTCACCTGACTCGGGCACTGACGCTAACCTCGACTTCTTGCTGTCCATGTATAAGGCAACCTCTGTGGTATGTTAATGCCATCAATACCACATCAGCAAAAGTCGTATTATTCAAAGAGATTGTAATTAATTAAAATATTTCGGTGTTTTAACTTCTCCTGCAAAAAAAAAAAAAAAAAAAGTGTATGATTGCTACTTTGTCATTGAAAATAAGGTGTTCTAAAGGCTAAAGGAAGATGCAGTCTTCTTGTAGTGATTTTTCATAGACGTTAGTTCTTAGAAATAAATACAAAACAGATATGCAGTCAAGTTAGTAACTTAGATGTATTCTGGCCATATTTTGACAGGCTGGGCTGGAAAGGGGAAGTACTGAACACTAAGCAAAATTTCAGATCTTAGGACTAACAGAAGCACAAACATCAGAGCTACCCCAGTGGAATTGCTGTAGAGAACATTTCCTAATGGCTTTTATTGGAAGGTAGATAAACTGTATTTATAGATCTCTTATACTCTCAAATGTTAAAAAGCAGTAAGATTTTTGTAAAAATCTGATATTTTTAAACATAATTAACATTTGTTTTATTTTTGGTGCTTTTTTTTTTGATGTAAAAGAGATTAGTGTTTGTGTTCTTGTTCTTGTTCTACAAAAAAAAAAAAAATCAATTTTCCCAATTAAAAATTCAAATTTTCACATAGAATGATGAATTCATAATGTTGGACTTTTAAAAAGCACCAAATAGTCCAGGACTCACTACTGAAATATAGCAACATAAGGCTTGGGCTTACTATTTACACTGCCCTGTCATTATGCTGATTATTTTATAAAACCAAGGAGAACACAGTTGCTATTTTTTCTTAATTTACTGTTTAAAAAGACAAGTAATGCAAGTCAGGTTTATAAGCCTTCACTGATTAGAATCTATGCAGCAAATTCTTTTCTTATATAAATCGTGTTAAGTCACTGACAGTTTACGCTATGTAAAGATAGATGGTATCTCCGACAGCTGTATGGCTTTTTGAAGAGTGGAAAGCATGCTCAAAGTACAGGATATAACATCACAGTTTTCTGTTTTATCAGTATCTGTTACTTTGCTTAGTAAATACACTTTTAAAATATGCTGAATCTAAAATACTGTTTTGAGAAAATCTCTTAAGTGAAATAAGATCAAGAGTGCGATATATCTGGATTAAAGCTTTGTACTTAGAATGAGACTAGAAGTCTTTTACTATGACATATTTTTCCTTATTTGTGACAGCTTTCTTCAATTCAGATGTAAATTATCTCAAAGTTTATTCAGCTAAACCAGATCTAATTGCATATATTTCTGTGAAGTAACCCGACTTTTGTTTGTTGCGCCGGTTGGGCATATTGTCAATATAACCCATAGATATTTCGATATGTGGAAAGGATTCACTGTATTTGTTTGTGTCATTCTGAAAACATAGTTTTTTAAACAGATCTGGTACTTTACCAGGTGTGCCTTTAAGTAATTTCTATTGCATTTATACTTTAGGAGGATTAGGAAACAGAGTAAAAGAACTCTTTGTCTGTTAGATTCATTAAATGTATTCATGCGTGTGTAAGTGGTATAGAGGCTGTGCTACTCAGGAATCAGATCCTTGTCCTAGGGTGGAGAGAAGGGTGAAGGGTGTGATATTTACTGCTTGTGTAAGTGTCATAATAATTGTGTATTCGATTCTTTATTTTTAAATGACCTTCCTGGGCATTAAGCCATTTTTTTTGTCTTTATCTTTTCCCTGCAGAGTTGGGAAGGTAAGGAACCACACCTTTGAAATGGTAAAAGTACAGCTGTGCAGGATGTGAGCATGTCATTGAACAGATAGGTCAGCAAAGGTGAAGACAGAAATAACACAGAAATGATTCTAGAAGGAACAAGATGTTGCTACAAAAATGTATTAAAATGTTGTTTAAACTAGTAATAATTTTCACCATTGGGTCCTTAAAAAAAAAACAAAGAATTTGTTCAAAATAAAGTGTGTAGCTACTACATTCTTACAAGAGGAATACAAGAATTAACATTGCTATTTTTTGGTTTTGCGCAGCCGTAATTCATTCAAAGTGCTGCAGAAGTACTTTAAACCAACTAGCTAGCGCTTAGTTGAAATACTGACCACAGAATTCATTTAAACAAATACCTGTTACAACAGTACATTTCCTGTGCACCAATCCAGTATAGGTTATGTAATGAAGCTCTTTAAATGAAAAGATTAAGTTTTAGCTCCAGTGCACCAAAGCATAAGGCACTGTAAAACTGTGTCCATAGTTGGAAGAAAAATACTGTTTTACCAGCTGAAACGTATTTCAATGAAACTGAAACATTTCACAGCTCAATGGCAAGGTGGAACAGGGACACAAATATGGTCCTGTTACCACCCTCTGGTCATGCTGCTAGAAAGTCTTCCCCTGAAGAGCGTGTCAAAGTTTGTGTAGAAAGTCATTTGCCCAAAGGTGAAAACTCCCAAGATACTATTTGCTTTGGCTTTGGGACAATCATAAATACACGTGTTATTCTACATAACCCTGTAAGCTTGAATATTTAGCAATTTTGCTGTCACTTAAATTATACTCCCTCAGGATCTGAACATTGTGTCTTTCCTCCCCCACCCTCCTCACTATGCAAATCTGGAGCAGCTTAGAATCCCTTTTTAGGGAGTTTTATTTTACTTTTCAGTATAATATAAATATAAAGTATTCACCTTAACAAAAACACACAGATATATTTTTAAAATACATTCACCTCACCAGCGGTTATCACCGTGGGACGTGTGAGCAGACTCTGAGAATGCATGTGTGTGACTGGTAGGGGGACAGACACTGTAGGACTTGAAAATACAGAGAAACATTAGGCTTTTGGCATTTGATTAACAAATACTGAATGCTTAACTTGGTGAATTTTGCAGCCATAATCAAGAAAGCATGTAGCTGAGCACCATGGGTACCTATGTTATTAGTGAGTTCAATAGGATCAAATTAGATTCAACATATAAACACATGCTTAAATGATTTCCTTTGTAATTGCCAATAATATAGAAGAAAGAAATCTTTAAATAAAAAAAGGTATGGGGGTTTGGGGCAATGTGACATGTAATGTGCAGGGCTCTTTAGAAAGAGCACCATGCAATGACATCAGAGCAAAGCACTGTCAGCACTGGAATGGACTCCAGAATTTGTCCTAATGCTAATGAAACAAAGTAGACAAATTTAAATATGCAGATGCTCTAATACTTTCCGTTATGAAGTAACCCACATAAATTTACTGAAGTGAATACAATTCATTAAAACACTACGCTGGACACACCTTCGTGGGTTACAGCTCTTCCATGGTCCTTTGATCTCTGTTATGTGTTGTTCTTTGCTTTCTAAGTCTGTTCAAAAATACTGTAAGTTACAAAGCATCTTAGGTCTTATATTTCGTATATTTACAAGAGAAACCATTTCTTTTGGTAGGAGGTGGATTCACTAATAAGGCTGCTATTCTTCGTAGTAAACATCATATTTACAAACCACAAATAACAAAGTAGAAGCTGCAGAAGGGTTATGGTGTGATAATTAAGTACAATGGAGACCCATATGAACAGAAAATGCCAAGGAGCTAAAACAAAGCAACAACAGCTTTGTTTGTTGACAGATGCAGGAGCCATATTGTTAGTTAATTGGGTAATGGTGTAAACATTTGCAAACTCTGCTGTCCCTCAGTGAATTAAGCAGCACACTGAAATTATGGTGAAAAGCTGCACAGTCCTTTTGCTGCAGGTACTCCACAGTGCTTTTAACTAACCTGCTAAGCATAAAGACTTTGAGGAAAGGACATCATGCATTGTTATTAAAGTACTTGAAGTTTACAAACCTTAGAGTTCAAACTAGGATATGCATCTTGAATTACACTTAAGTGAATAATAGGTTTCCATATGGTTACAGTCTGGAAGATTGTGTTCATTGGCTGCGTTTGCTTTTCCCCTTTTTTTTTTTTGGTCAAATGTAGAGAAGACTTTTTGTTCTCTCTTTCCTACTTTTTCTTTCAAAAAGAGGTTGCAGAGTTTGAAAAAAGAGAGGTTTAATTAGATAATGGCTTTAACTGAAGAGAGAAGGAGAACTGCTTCTCTCAGGTGCACAATCCCTTATGTGCTGTGAATTGCAGAGACCCCTGTTTACCTCCCTTTCTGTGCTGAAGTGCAATGGACTGTAGCAGAATACTAAAACATTAAAAAATGCAACAAGATACTTAATTAGCATACTTCTGTAATCACAAACTTAAATGCAGTACTTTGGCAGTTTTTTACGTAACAGATTTGCTTTCTAAGATAATAACCTTTCAATAATTTAAGCAGCATCTGTGCAGGAATGCATAATTGGACTGTAGATAACAGGAATCTAAAATTGAGTCTGGTGTTTTTACAAATTATTTTTCTCTTCAGTCACTTAGCAATAGCTCACCATGGTACATGAACTATAAGAAAATATTCCCTGCTTTGGGAATCAAAATAATGCATCTGTTATTAAAAAATAAAAAAATAAAAAATTCTGTTGCAGTCAGAGAGGTGAAACTATGTTGATTTCAATGGACTTAGGAAGCGATAAGCTCTTTATATTTGTTCAGATAATGAATTATCTTTAATTATCCAATAAAACAATGGAAATACAAATACGTTTTAAATTTGCCTGATTTAACTGGGGAGAAGAGAAAGGGGCACAGTACTGTTTTTGGTAATTGGTAACAGGATTATTAAATTACGCTTTTAAGAAAAAGAAATACACTTAGCATTTCTAATATTAATTCCTAAAGTTTGGTTTACTTGACACTTTATTTTTTTTGTTCAAAAAATGATTTTAGAAAGCAGTGACATGATATGGTCATAGGCATAAACAAATTTAACTTCAGAAAAAATGTTTATCAGTATGGATTTGCGTTTATACCCATAATATAAAACTAATAATCTATTATTGACAAGCAAACTTCTGATAACTAGTGTGCTTGCACAGCCAGAGAAAATGGAACAGAGTTACTAGGGAAAATAAGTTTAACAATGAAAGTGAGGTATTTCAGAAAATGGTAAGATGGAAAAAAATAACGTTCAGCTTTCTATGTGAAGCATTGCAATAGTCTTCTGAAAGATGTCAGTGCTGGCATGTAAACCTGAATGTCTGAAGGACACAAGGACCCTTATCTTCATTATTTTGTATGTATAAATAATAATATTATGTACTATTTACTATTAAATTTTCTTTTAATAGAAGAAACTTATCCCATAGGCAACAATCTAGTTTCTAAACAGAATCTTCAACAAAATTTTCTGACTATAAACTGGGAATTGCTCGTGTGCCTAAAGTGAAAGTCAGTAATAGTTAAGGATGCTGAGCAGCTTGCAGGGTTTGGTGCTAAGATCCAAATGGTGAGGAATTTTGGCAATAATGGTGCAGATAGCGCCTGTGTCATTATTTTCCAAATTGCACAGCGCTTAGCTCTCACTGGAATTCTGCTCTGTGCCCACCTGCACAATGATTGTCTGCATACCTTTACAAATCCAACAAAGAGTCAAGACTGTAGTGGACAATCCGATAATACATACATATGTGTAACTGATGTGTAGACACATAATACTTACACATATATACATAACGTACATACACGTCAGTAGTTGGGTTGAAATGCAGTTCTGCCAGATGGTGAGCTGATGTAGTATCTCGCTCCTAATGAAAGGAGGAGGGTCCTGTTCTCTCCCTTCTGCTAACTGCATAGTGCTTTTGCCACTTTCCCTGCACTGGTTTGGTGTTCACTGGACTTGTGTGTGTCAGTTCTACTCATTAGTGTGACAGCAAAATAACCCAACAAATAAAAATGGATAGTTTTCTGCCAGCCTAGGTTCACTGAGGTGGCTGGTAAGCATCGAAGTAGGTGAAAGTGAGGCACCACATTGCTTGGAGCAAGAAAGGGAGTAGCAAAATAAAGGCAGAATAAAATTTCCCCTTTCATTGGGAAGATCATGTTGGATCGGCTATGCTGCTTGCACCATCAATTCGATGGAAATTTTAGGATACTTATCTGGGACTACAGTTTGATTTTTCATCTTGGTTTGTGTGTTCCAGTTATCCTTCCAAATAGTGTTAACTTTAACAAAAATAGATACATTCACACATTGGTTTGTGGCAGAAAAACAACCCTTCTTGGAATTAATGTGATGAATTCTGCTTAAAACACAATATGCAAAATAATAACATTAATAACAATAACATAAAATACAAAATACAATGCATATTTCTTCACCACATTCTGGGAATTCATGCTGACAACTTCTGCTATCACTGACTGGAGACACTCAAAATTCTCCCAGTGAAAATCTGCACTGTGAAGTTAAGCAGTTCCAAAAAGTCTGCTTACACATACGTTTTCGTTCTTATCTTTACAGGTGACCCAGTTGGATCCAAATAAATCATTACTAGAGGTAAAACTGTATCCTCAAGAAACCCTTTTCCTAGAGGCAAAAGAATAGATCAAACAAGATTGTAGGACTAACCATCCTTTGACAAGCCAGAGGCACAGCATCGAGAGGAACACTTCTATCAACACCATCTTGTACTATCATCTAGCTCAACTCAGTGTCACAACTTTGCCTCTTGCAAGAATCCTGAAAAATTGAGAAAACATAGCTACTTAAAGTTTCACACACATGAGTATATGTTTCCAACCTCGTTTAAATGAGCAGAGGATAAAATACTGCTATGAACTCTGAACATTATGACTATGTTGCTCACTTATCATCCAGCTTTTGTTATAATTAATGCACTGTTAAAATGTGAGTGATTGTTAAGTAGAATTTTTACTCCTCAAATGCCCCTTTTTCACCAAGAAATCTTGGACATTTCTGCCTGTACTTTTGACACTAGAATGCTGTATATTTGATATCTCGCCGAGCCAGTGCTCTCATATATATGCATTTTATTTCTGTGTTTGAATTTCTACTTTGTCACCTAATTTAAAAAGGCAGAAAAAATTAACGGGACATTCTCAGCCATGAAAATTTAACAGTATTATAGTAGAAAGCATATAATTTTTGTTAGTACTTTCTGACTTCTTTGATAAGATGTAAGGTTTTGTTTGAAGAATATAGTTTGACATATATGCAAGGTATTTATTTACTGGTTCTGCTTTGGGTCTCAGTTCTGATTCAGTTTAGGAAGTATTTTCCATTACATGGCAGTGTGTGAAACTGCTTACTGCATGATGTGAATATTTAAATAACATTAGAAATGGCCAGTACCAGAAACCTGGTATCTTGCCAATGCTTCAGGAATCAGCTGATATTGAATATCAGCTGTTAAAAACCTTTCAAATACCAGATACAAAAGTTCTTTATTTCTCATTGTGAAAGAAATGGCAGTTCCCATTTTAGCGGTTTTCCTTCATTCTGGCACTTGTTTGTATCCTATTACTCTGCTGTTTTAAAGCACCTTGTTTGTTTTGTCAAACAATGAGTATCTTAAGAGATGGTGTAATAAGAAATCTGCCTTATTATTGCACACTTCAGACATTTTAACAATAGATTACTGATCCCGTCTCAAATTAAAGAAATCCTAGTTCTGTTGTCTGAAACGTATGCACCAACTCAACTACCTACTATTTGATGTGGAAAAATCTGGTACTTTAAATATGTCAACCATAGAATGAGCATACTGAGTCTAAGATCATAAAGGACATTTGATGCCAAACCTGCATCAAAAGGTGGTTTGTTTTTGTTTTTTTTGGGGGGGGCTTTTTGTTTGTTTGTTTTGTTTTTTAAATCTGGGCTTACAGGATAGTGCACAATAGCACTACAGAATCGTCATCTGCTAATCAAACTTTTTTGTAATGCCTGGCATGTTGTTTTCCACATGTTTATATGTAATTCACAGTGCTTATCATAGCAAAATGAGTTCTGATTTGAAAATTTTATACTAAGCAAAAACCAACTGCAGACATCTTTTAGTCTTTATTTTTTTTCTTCGGAAGGATGGTGATATAAAATTAAATGTATGCCTATTATTAGGGTGTTAGTGAAGCTGATATATTGTTACCTTTACCAAAAATGCAAATTTCTGAGCAGGGGAAAGCCTTATTCTACCTTTTGTAATTCTGTAATTAGTGAGTGCTACATCAGACACTTTTAGAAGTGAAGTATCTATGACAAACAAAAGGCTTGGAAGTGTAAGCAAATCCTAATCATTTGCAGTTCACAAATAAAAAAATTCATAGCCAATAGAAAGATAAATGTATGTGTACTGGAAACCTGAATGCAGGTGCTTCGTTCTCAACTTTTGTTTTCCTATTAAAAAATCTACTGTGTTTATTAAATAAGAAATTAGCATAGGTTGCAAATTGGGGTGACACTGTTTCTTCAAACAATCACAGTAACATACAGCAGGATTTTATTGTGATCCATATCTTTTTTTCAGATTAGCTCTTCCTTCTAAGCTGGCTATTGAGGAAAGGAGTTGCTGAAATATTGCTACACAAGCAAAGCAACCTTTCAGCTAACTTGTTTATATTAACCTCTTCTGTTTAACTTTTGTTTGATCTCATCAGGCTGTTTTCTCTCACTCAGCTTTATTTCTCTATTTTGACTATATATTCTTTACTTTGATACTAGTTTCATAAAGTTATTAAATGTGGCTTGAATATTTGCTGAACTTGTTGAAGTCAGTGCTCCCAGGGTTTATTTGGCCTTTTTGTTCTAAATTCTGGTTTTGGGCTTTTTTCCCCGTGTTGTTCATATTGCAAAATACACTGTCATTATCAAAATGTTCTGGTGAGAATTAAGTGGAAGTGTTCA
Source organism: Chauna torquata (assembly GCA_013399475.1). NCBI lineage: Eukaryota > Metazoa > Chordata > Aves > Anseriformes > Anhimidae > Chauna > Chauna torquata. The sequence goes on along the minus strand of VXAL01013326.1, from coordinate 7,107 downwards.
AACTGGTGGCATTACTGCCCTCTGATACAAAGATATCAAGATCAGTATATAAGGATCATTCTGCCACAAGTGTATCACGCAATTTAAATAAAGCATTTATGATTTTGGTCCTTAAATACTTTGGGCCTGATTTCAAGAAGCAACCATCTAGTCACCTTTCCAAATTACACCCTCAATGCAAACCAGTCCTTATGTAGAAACATTAATATTCTGTGCCATCATTTTCTGCTCTCCTAAACCATGGTATTCACTTCATGTGCTCTGCTGACATGTTTAATCCTCTCGTCATTCTACAGACTAATTCTGTAATTCAGTATTACCCTAAAACTGTAACACTTACTACAGAGCATATCCCTGTTTCTACATTTTTTTTATCTCCAGGTTCCTCACATTAATGGATTATCATTAATGCGATTAATGCATTAAGTTTTAAGTCTTAGGGAATTACTGTTAATGAAGAGAAGGAATCCTGTATGACGTGTTGGCTTTTGGTATTGGCCTTCAGAGCATGATGGTGAAGGTGGGATGCTCTCTGGCTGTTGAAGAAACTTCCTGCCTGTAGACATTGCTGTTCTAAATCTTTGTTAGAGAATGTGCAGAGCACAAGTGTTTGCTCTGTATTCTCTGCGTACGCACTCTTAAATTTAGCGAGAGTGTTGAGGGGGTTTCTAATGGAGCTATGCTGGGGGTTTGTTTATTCTTTTTAATGTAGCAGAAAAGGACTTTGGCTTTCATAAACTGTACGTACTCAGTGACATTAGAAATTTAAAATAAATTTTTCAATTACAGTAATATTTCTACTAAAAAGTGATATGATTTCACTCTTCCATATGTGGGGAAAAAACAAAATCACCATGACCTAGATTCACAGAGGACTGAAGCACTTCATTATCAGAGCCTGGTGGTCAGACTCCCTAAATAATTCACAGGAATATTTAGAAGCCTTAGAATGGGATCCACAACAAACAAAAAGTAAATAGCTCTCCAAACAAATCCAAGTAAAAACTGCACAGAATACCCGTGAAGAGTCACTGCCAGGCAGAACTAGAAACTGGTTACACTGGCTGATAGGAAATGCTAAGGATGGAGATGTCTGGCAGATGCCCTTCCTCACTGAAGCTGAGGCTTCGGGCTCTAGCCCAGGGTGCCTCCTGCCACTCGGGCCTCACGGCATGGAGGTCTTGCATCAAGGTAAGCACCTCATCCTTTCTTCCAATATTTGACAAAGCACAAGGTACACCTTTATTTCAAAACAGTGGCGGTGGTCTTTTCCTGGGTCTCCCCTGGGGTTTTTAACCAAATTGTTCTTCACACTGAAGTTTTCCAATATTGTAGCTAGCATGGGCCTGAGGAGAAACAAGCCCGAATCTCAAATATTTCAGAAGACTTCTGTAAGACCACTACAGCACAGACTACTTTCCACATGTATACTCACTCCGTGATGTCAGTGCTGTTTGACTGCCAAAGGACTGAATTATTTAAGCTTGTTCAGAGGGAACGTGCAAGCAGGGGCGTGATTTTTCAGGTAAGTGGCTGGGGTGCTTGCCTGGGATGAGCTCTCCAGTCCTTTTCCAGCGACCGTTCATTGCAGTCGGTGGTCTTTGCAGACATGCCTGAGGAGGAAGTGTAAAAAAAAAAAAAAAAAAAAGGAAATACACAATTTTTGTTTCAAATCTACTAGTTGATTATTTTATCAGATACCCTGATTTCTTACTGTGAGACATAGTGAATAGTCACTTCCTGTTTACTCCCTCAACACCATTTGTGATTTTGAAGACCTCTGTTAGACCCTCGTATTTGTCCCCCCTCCAAATCTGAGGAGCTCTGGGTCAGTGCTTATCTTCTTTAAGTGAATCTGTTTTATATATTTGAACATTTTTGTTTGCTTCCCTGTACCATTTCCATTTCTAATATATCCTATGTCAAGTGAACAGACTTCATGCCATCTTGCAGGAGAGACAGGACTCATCAGGGGCTTACACGCTGTCCTCGTGACATCTTTTTATTCTCTGTTCCTTCTCCAGTAATTCCTTATTCTATTTGCCCCTGGTTACTATTGAGCCTTCTCACAGAACTGTCCATGAAAACTACAAGATCTCTTTCTTAGATGGTAACAGCTGGTTTAGGAGAGATGCCCATCTGTAGAGTCAAAATTAGTTAGACTTTCCCAAACACGCAGGGTTTACACTAGCATGTTGCACAACTACTGCACCTCAAAGTATTTTTGGAATGTCTTGTTATTACCTTTAAATTTAACATTCAGTTTTGAATTTCAAGCAAATTAAACAAGTGGTATTAAAGGTTTTGCTATCTGAAGTTTCTGTAAGTTTTGTGAAAGTAGGCAGCCCGGATGTTGAGAAATAGGAAGCCAGACTGGAGATGCTGTGTGTCTCCAGCGAGAGCAAAGCTCACTAGATCTAACTCTTACCAGTCATCACAGACCTGAGAAGCAGCCTGAGTTCCCTACCTGCAGAAAAAAAGTTTCAATGGGATTTGATGTCTCATTAGATACCAGAGAATTTGCACCTTAGTCAGGGCTTTTCTCTGTGGATTCTTTTATGTGTAATGTAGAATCTTAGGTCACGCTGCAGCCTTAATATAATTCAATTAAAATGTCACTCAACTGCTGGTTATAAAAGTAGGCTTCATTAGTTCTTGTGCTCAAAAACCAGCTGGTTAACACAATCATTATTTTGTACTTACTACCAATGAGTTTCATTTACTATCTTTCCAACTTCGTGTTGTGGCAGTCTTCCATAGTTCATTGCTATTCACTTTTGATCCAGTCATCTTGCGTGAATGATCGTTCATTAATATCATCACTTCACTGCTGATAGCTTTTCCCAGGTATTGTATCATCACATGGAATAACACAGGTTCCCACAGAGATCCTTGGGGACACTGCTGATAACCTTTCTCATGATGAAATCTGGTGCTTACCGCTTCCAGCTATTGATCTCCACGTAACGCTCCCTTTTCTCTCAAGAAAAGATGTTTCCACCACAGTAAACATCACTGCAAATGACTAGCTTAGCTGTCCTTCAATTGCCATACTTTCATTAAGTTCTCCTTTTACACCCTGAAAATATGCGAGTCCAATTATCTTTGTCAGGCTTCCTGTTTCTGATATCTTTAATTATCTTTTACACCTTTGGCAGTTTTTCCTCAAGGTCTGCAGGTTGTTTGGTTTTGCTTTTGTGTCTTCCAAAAGTTAACGGTCACGTTCTTTTCTGCTCCCCTCGTGTGAGTGTCTTTCAGTTGCATCCCCCAGCGTGCTGGCTGACATGGCTCAGGTACTTCTGGTGGGCCTTCCGGAGACTTTTTAAAATAAGATGTATATGTACTCTGAGGATCTAAGAAAGTATCTTCAAATAGGTTTGATGACAAGCTTATTCTTTTAACTATGATTTGGTTCTCGAGTGTCTTTCTCTTCACATAGTTTTCTTCTATTGAAAAAGTAACTATGCTGATTTTTTTTAAAGTCAAATACTGTATGTTCTAATTTACCATAAAATGTGTTTGCTATCATTTTGTTTGCATCTGTACTTTATTTAAGCTACTATCACAGTCTCTATTAGCATGACTTACTAACATTGGTAGGTATGTTATACCTTGTAACTACAACATCCTATCCATGATCTTGCCTTTCCAGAATTTACTGAGATTGCAAATTTGTTGTTTGAAACCTCCCATTCTGTTTAAGCCATTTTAAGAGTTTAAAAATATTCTGACGTGTACACAAAAACATTTCTCATTTTGTGAGCTTTATTTGTCCTTTTTATACACCCTGAATAATTAGGACTTTCGCTTGCATAAGGAAAAGCATTTCCAAAAAGTGGTGGCAACTGAGAAGGGATTTTTGGACCACAATTACAAACTCACATCTATGGAAGAACTTAAATTTTTTTGTGAATCTATTTCCAAAAATCTAGTTTTTTTTAATTTTATTTTTTTTGTTGTGTTTCATTTTGTTGCCTTTTTTTTCTTTGTTTTGTTTTAGAATTTAAGTATTATGTGAGAGGTGCAGAGAGCACTTAGTTACTGAAAAATACTTCTAGATTTTTATGGTTTAGATGAAGGTGAATAATAAGCCATTGTGTGGCTGTTGCAGTATCTTGAAACGTAGCGGAAAGAAAAATTAACTGAGGCTTCAAGATCACAGTTCCTTGTAACGTTTGTTCAATCCATTCTAACTTTTAGTTTACCAGTGTTCACCACTCACATGTAAAGAGGCTTTATGCATATGAATTGAAAGCATTAACATACTTTCAACTGGAAATTCTTAGTAGATACGAAACATTCCTTTCATTGTATGAGCAATTTCAAGGCAAATGTGCACTTTACTCCTTCGGCAATTATACTTCGGCAGTACAGAATTCCTTCATCACTCCATGTGTTTTAGATGTTTTCAAGTGTATTTTTTCCTTCAGATAAAACTTATTTTCATATTTGCCTTCTTTTCATTAAGTAATCACTATGCAGAAGCAAATTTCTTATCAATCAAAAAACACCAGATTCAGTAGGATATACATTCTAACTGCTTAACCTTTTGAGAATTCCTAATTCTGCTTCAAAAACACCTTCCTGGTTTTATTAGCCTTTATCCAGCTCCTATCATAGTCTGCTTCTGGAATCAAACCAATTCCTTCTGTGTAATTACCATAACTTTTCCAAATGAATCTAAATCCAGTAACGCTACTTTTTATTGAAACAAAAATGCTACTAAGAAGAGAAATAATTAAGCAAAGAGAAGTTATGTTACCACCATTGGATTCCACAATCTAGTGGCCATTTGATGCCTGACTCACTGAGACCAAATCAAAAACTACATACACTAAGATGTACTCAGCTGCTACGGTTCTTTAGAAATGGCACGGCAGCACTGACCATCCTGCACTCAAGTCACGCTCTCAGTGCTGGAAGAGGCGGCAGTACTAAGAGTCACCCTGTTGCCTTTATACCATCCTGTAGTAAACTAATTTCCCATAAGCAGACCTCTCTCCTTAGGAGACCAATTAAAATAACTTTATGGCAGCCATGCACTACTGGGTTGGTGAAAAGGGGCTGGTCACAGCAGGGTAAGATTCAAGCTCATAAATGAAGAGCAACCAAAGCAGAGTAGTACAGAAGAAGCACAATGGAAATTATACTGTCAAAAAACTGCTAAAGAATAAAGTGTTGTTACAGAAATATTGCTTGATCTTTCCCTTTAAAAAAAAAGCTTCTGATGGATTTCTTCTTTCAATGAATGGTTAAAACCATAATAAAATGAAGATTTTTTTTATAATTTCTTGCTTATGAGAATCTTATAACATGGAATTTATTGTCCAAGAGAAAGTGGAATTGGTTGCCATCAAAGAGTATGTGGATTCTTTTTAAATCTTTCAGTTACCATAATCACAGATATTTTTAATTACAGCCAATCCACTTATTTCAAACAGAAAAAACGGATTTTTAGGTTATTTATATGCCACTAAGAAAAAGGACAAATAATTATTAACAAAGTTGATGGGATTCATATGATTTTAAGCACAGAATAAGCTTGAAGACTTTATACACTGTACACCGTAACGGTATATACACCATTGTTTAAGCACTGCAGAAATTTGTTATCTCCTCTCAACTAAAGAAAAAATAAATGATTTTACATAGGAGAAATTGTTATTTGTAACGAAAAAGAGATCCTGTTCTTACAAGACAGTATTAACCAGAACTGGAATTACATGAGAAAATTACACTTAAAGACATATCTACTGTAATATTATTCTCAATGTGAAGGATAAATTCTTATCCTGTTATCTCAGGGAAATAAAGTCTCTACTGCAGCACTAGTCACATTAAAAAAAAAAAAAAAAAAAGCGCACCCTGCCTTTTGATGGAGGACTTCTTGGCAGGCAGTTTGCCCTGTCTGAATTAAAGGAAATCTCCAGAGTCATGACAAATAAGCTTAACACTTCTTCACCTAAAAGAAAATGAACGAAAAAAAAAGTTCGCAGGACTTCAAGTTCACCTCTTCTGCTTTTGTTTTGTTTTCTGTGGTGATAACATTGTTCAGTGTCCCATAAATTCAGCCTTTTTCAGTAACTCTTAGGTAGTATCGTGTGCTTAATGGGAGAGCGTAACCTGCATGTGAAAGCTGTAACCATTCCCTATTTTTTCATCCCATGGCTTCAACCTGTTCCATGTCAGACACCACCTTTCCCGTTCCCAACCTGCAGAAACCAACTCCATTTTCTCCCTCAAGCTCCTCCTCAGTTGCTGTCAGCAGCCCCACGCACACTGTGGGCAATTGCTGTCACTCGCAACGGCACTTCCGTTTCCACATCTCCCGAAGCCTCCCGTGTGCTTCAAAACCCAGCCAGGACTGGCCTCCTCCTCCGTGTTTCTGGGGGCTGATCCCAAGTTTGCCGGTGGCCCTCACGGCTGCCGCCGACCAGCGGGTGGCCCAGGCCGGGCGGCGGCGCCTTCCGAGGTGCGCAGCGGCCTCTCCGTGAGGGAAAGGGCCCGCCCTGAGGCGGGCAGCACAGGGCAACCGCAGCCTTCCCGCCCCGCCGGGGCCGCTCCGCGGAGGCTTCCTCAGCTCTGAGGGAGGAAAGAAAGGTAAACCGTGACAAGAGGAAGGCTGATGGCTTCTCTGCCGGTTACAGGTGCAGTTTGTCCGCCCGCGTCCCCCGAGCACTGCGGGCGGAGCCGCCACCGAGCCCTTCCCGCCCTCGGACGGTGCGAGGCCCGGTTCTTGTGTGAGGGCTCGACGGCGGCGGGCACCTGGCACGGGAAAGCGGCCCGGGGAGCCCGCAGCGACCCGAGCTGGCCGGGGCCGGCCTGTGCGTGACGGGCGCCGGGGTGGCCAACGGCTCCCTGCTCGCCGGCCCCTCACAGAGGCGCTGGGCGGGAAAATCTCGCC
>VXAL01013323.1:50729-94447 GCA_013399475.1 Chauna torquata | reverse complement strand
AGATGTTTTCAATAATAATAATAATAAGGATGCCTGTGTCCATTAGGAAATAGGTGAAAATTGCATTGCAGTTTAATGGGCTGCTAAACAATTGAAATGGCGATAATGCTAAACATTTTGCCCCCAGATAGATTTCTGCCTAGAATGGTCAGCAAGAAGTCTGTTTGCAGACTTCTTGCTTCCAGAAAGCTTCCAATGCATGCTATGGTATAGGGCCTCACAATGCCTGCGATGCAACATCGCCTCAAGCTAACAGGAAAACTGCAGCAATGCACTTTTTTTCTTTTTTGTTGTTTAAAGAAAACAATGTCCTCATGGTTCAGGGACACAAATGAAAACCACAGCCTAAATTCAGGCTGCACTTTTAGTACCACCCTGACCAGTATGTGGTTCTTTCAAAACCTTTAACTCACAGAAGGCCACATGATCCTGGGTATGATTTAGCTTCCAAGAGGTAGTAGTTGGGTTTGGTATTGGGAGTGATTTTAGAAATCAGGAATTTCTGACATTCATTGAAAACTATGCTGACTTTTCCAAAAACGAACACCATCACTTGGGCTTCTTAAAACAAAACAGTAAACCTGAAACATCACGACAGACCTCAGGATGATGGATAGTGTGCCTTCAACCACGACAGCAATGGGGAAGCCACATCTGCATTACCTTCTCCTTCCAATAACAAGGAGGGAAGGTGGCAGCAGTGGGATTACTATGCTGTTTTTTCTAGGTAGATTCTCTCTTTACCATTACACTGTCTTTTAGACTACTGGCTACCATCAGCTGACCCTTAGGCCAAGCTGTGAATCGTGGAGTTCAGATTCAGATCTGAAGGATAACCTGCCCAGAATTTGAATAGGGGCAGCTTCACTGTTTCACTCTGGCCTTTCGTTTATAGCTATCTGCTTTTTTTATATATTCATAACATTTCTTTTTAGAGAGTATTTATTTTAATTAAGGGAGCACACAGGAAGATACATTCCAAATCCCAAACAGTTTGCAGCAAACTTTTACATATGATGCAACAAGCTCACATAACAGGAATCATTAAGAATAGGAGTGAGGTGGAATATAAGAATATACTCAGTGTATAGAACAAGACTTCACTACTCAGAATGGTCCTTGGCTTCCTTTGAGTTTCTAGATAAGCATGCTTCAGTAACGATCTTTCCAGTTACGCTGCCATCTCTGTTTCCCCATCTCCTTTTCCTAGGAGCTCATGTAAAACAAAGTTCATAATACCACTCATATTTTGATCATAAATTAACCAGGCATTATCACATGACAGACTCAGTAAGAAAATTTGAATTATTTTATGCTTCAGCACTCTAAAGTCAAAATACTTTTTAGAGTCAATATGTTAAAGACAAAAACAGGTGATGATGAAAGAGCCACAATCCCACTGTATGCATGTGTACAGCGTTAAATGATTCAGGGACAGAGTCTGTTATCTTGGAAAACAGGTATTATGTATGATAAGGAAGACCAGAGAAGGGAAGTGAATAATGAATCTCAATGCCAGGTGCGCTATGGTGAACTAGCATGTTTTGACTATTCTGCGCAGCTCACATACTCCATATTTTGTCATGTCTTGATATTTCTACACTAAAGGTCTCTAAATCCCGGAGCTGAATGTTGGCCTGTAAAAGAAGTTTTTTGTTTTCTGTCTGTGAAAATGAATGAAATGTACTGAAACCATATGGCTAATCTATTCAGTATGTTTTTGAAATGTGTTCTGGTTTTTCTTCCCTCAGTCATGGCTAGAGAGGTGTCCTTTCAGCCTAATCTCTCTCCTCCAACCAGATGTACAAACATGCCTCTTAGAAAGCAAAACCGCTGGAATGGAATGGAATGGGAGAAGGTTAAAAACACACATCAGTTTTCAGTGTTTCATCATTTTCCCTTCAATGACATACTTCTGTGGAAGTATTTGTGTATACGGCCTGTGTATTTATTAATTATTATTTATTAATTTGTTTATTAAACTCCCATCCTCCCACTTTATTGAAATTCCCTTTTAACCAAAGTCCCCAGAATAAATCACTTCCTCAGTTCATCATTCGTCCAAACTTTGCAGTTCCTTCAATATTTTAAGACCTTATGGTCATTCTTGGGCACATACACAGTACGTTCATACTAACCTACAGATAGTCAGACCTGTTTCTTCCCTGAAATTTTTCAAGGGAAGAGCCAACCTAGTATGATCCTGTTGAGCTGCATGAACAATGGTCAGTAGCATATTAATTTTTTCTGTTATGTTATTAATGTAAAGACCTCACAATCATTTAATATTTTTTCTTCAGCTAAATTAAAATGTAACTGAAGACAAAAAATTGTCACTGTTCACAGTTAATATTTAAAATATTAGTCCAGTAAACCTAGCATGCAGAGAGCTGTACTTACTGCTGATAAATAGGTACACTTGCATTAAAGTCGGAAACATTACACCTGTCCATGCCTACATTCTGTAGTATTTGCAATGCTTTTATCCCCCAAATATTTTATGTTTGGAAGCTGTTGAGAACCTGAGACTCTCTGTAGTGCTAGAATTAAGCTGCTGGTCATCAGGGGCATTTTTAAGCTGAACTTAGATATTTTACTCCTTAATAAAATTTATGCTTCTTTTTATCAGTGTAATCCCAGCACAGTCATTTCCACTGGTTGAAATGACAGTTTGCAGGAATGCAGCTGAGGTAGAAAAAGGCTCCTGATTCATACAGCATACCTACATGACCTTGGCAAGGCTTTGAAATGGAGAACAGAGCATGGTCCAACAAAGCACTAACTACTTAATGTCAATTTAGTCATTTCTTAGATTTTCAAAGATACCTCTTTAGACAGAATTTTCTGCTGCTGCTTCACCACTATGTGAGATACTGGGATAAGTTCATTCTCAGAAAAATGTGAGCAATATGTGAGAGGGATAACATACCTTTTCCTACTTTATATCCATGCCATCATTTTTCTGATTTACGATAAACATAAGCTTAATAATGTTGATTCTTCTAAGCATTAAGAAGTACATCTTACCCTTCAGAATATTCCATTACCTGTAACTTGAATATATAGAATGTGGGTAACAAGGAAATATGCTTCCTCTCCATTTTGTAATAACCTAAGCCTGTTTGTAATATATCTAGGAACTGGCTTTGGACTCATATAAGGTGCCCCACTCTTTCTTTTTTTTTTTTTTCCCCCAGCATTGCTTTGAAGGTGTTTAAATTATACAGTATTTATTTCATTTCTATATGAAAGGGTATCAAAGTAAAATATAACTTTGAGCAAACATGGTAAAGATTAGAAGTCTTGTTCCAAACATCCAAAATCAATGGGAATGTTGCCACTGGAATGGAAGCAGCTCATACCCTCTAGGAAGGAGCATTTTCAGTGATGGCAAAATAAGGGTGCTTTAAAGGTGTAAAGTAATTAATTTTGAAAATAGATATATTTTACATGTAATCCAAATATCTTCCATGCATTATAGAATTCCCTCTTAAGAGGGTTCCCTGGAATTTACCAATGTGATTCAAGCAGAGACAGATGCTGAAGCAGACTTAGCAAGCATATTATGCAGCAACCTTAAAGTTGTTCTCTGAGGCATCTGATCCTTTTGCCTGCCTTCCCCTTCTATATGAGCAACATTGACAATGAGTAAATTCATAATAATAGATCATTTCTATCTGCAGATCCCAGCTCTCCAGCTACAGAAGTCAAATACTACCTGTGGACTGTACAAGAGATTAGCACAGTCTTCAGCTGTGGCCTGTCTTTTACCACTTAAGTGAGTCTCTGACCTCACCTAAGACAAGAAGCAAAGATACCAGCTAGTTCCAGCAGTGGTTGTCCTTTCTGCAACACAGTCATCTGAAATGACATAGAAACTTGACTGTGAGCTCATCTATCATTAAAAACTTTAGTCATTTCCATGCTGTGTTAAATTTGAACTGTGATCTGGAGGGTAGAGGTTCCGCATTTCCCAGAGAAACAACCAAGCACTGACTGTTTGCAGTCTAAAATCTCAAAATTCATGGAGTCATCTTCACTCAAGAAAAAATTCAACTGAAAACTCAGGTCCTTCTGAGGAGCAGTCAGCATCTTTGTCACTGACTAAAACTGTCACTGTAATAGATTAAAAATGAAATTTGATTTGAAAAAGAGAAATTAGTGGGTGAAGGCATGGAATTATTCAATAGAGCTCACTATCTGATAGGCACATGCTTTTACAATCTTTTACAACTTAACTGATGTCATCAAGAATGCGAAATTTATTGAAATTCAGTACAGGCCAGACTTGGGTACCAAACTAGCAGAAATCATCACAAAGGTGGCACAAGCAGGATGAAATAGGCTGCAGCACTTGATTTTCAGAACCTGAAGTTTGATGCCAGCCAAATCTACTTGTCAGCTTTGCTGAAATAAACAGGACACATGAGGTGTCTTCTTTTGCCAACTGTAAAAATTTGTACTCAGAAAATGATTGCTACAGATCACAGAACATAAGGAACAAAAATCTTGGATTTTAGATCTGGATTTGATTATATGTCAACCAGAAGCCCAGAAAGAGATCTGTCTTGTAATATGGACGACTTGACCTAAAAATAGCTTTCTGAGTCTTAAAAACATATATGCAAATATAATTTCATTTACTATTCAGCAATTTCTTTCATAGGGGAATGAAGACAGGAAACTTGGCTCAAAGCAACTAGACATAATCATCTTGCTTTTTAAAAGAAAGAAATGTACTAAGCAAAGGAAAGAAAGAATTTAAAGTACATGATCTCCCTCTGTCTTCCATGAGCTGTGCTGTGAATTCTGGCAATCTGCTTTTAGTTACTGGATATTTATGTGATGCAGAGTGCCATCTTTTCTGTTAATATATTTCTCAATCTATATGATTTGAAACAGAAATTAATAACATTGCTCACTGGATTCTTTTATTTCCATGAATGGGTGAAATTGCTTGTATATCCATAGCCATGTATCTATACTCTTAAATAGTATCATAAATTCTTTAAGTACCCCACTTACTCAGAATATCAGTATAGATAGTAAATATCAACTATGCTGGATCCTCTTCACAGAGTCCCAACAGGAGGTCCAAGTCCTAGTCTGAAATTTTATTTTAGCAATGAGAAATAAATTTGATCTCTGTAACTCAAACCAGTAAACCATCCAAAAAAGGTGCAAGTTTTCATTCTGGTTTTTGAAATGAAGAGTTCCTTCCAATCTTAAAAGGACTGAGAGGAAAAATCAAATAGAATATATTTAAATGCCCTCTTAAGGAATCACTTGTATCTGCTAGATTCTCATTACAGTGGTGTATCTAAGTATGCAAAGGACCCAAGAAACCCATCTTGCAGACTTCTTTGAAACAGGACTTTATAGGAACTGGCAAAGCACCATGTCCTTGCACCATGAAAAGCAGAAACCCCACCTATGGAACTCATGACCCCAGGACCTGCAGATCCTGTGAAATCAAATAGGTTCAATTTTCTTACAAAGCTCATAATGGACTATTCATAGGAGATGCTATGCACTCCCCCGATTTCAGCGAGACTGAACTCATGAGAGACGGCATGAGATTTCACAGGATTCTCTTACTAGTGATATATGTAATTCATATAATTTGTGACTTTTATATTATTTATATAATTTCTAACACTTTTAATGTCATAAACACATCAGTTTTGTTAGCTGTAGCAGGAGTTTCACTGAAGAAGTAGAAACAAGCATATGTCGCATTTTATAAAATAAAATAGTGGGCCCAAAGCGCACTCAAAGAAAACAGCAGTTACCTCGGCAGTTCAGACTAAGTCTGTGCAGTCTAGCAACATCACATTTTTGAAACAAATGTCCAAAGTATAAATGAGAAAACAGAAAATGCGTTACCACTAACATAAGATACACAAAAAGCCAAAAGTGAGCAGAGATGTACCAGTGATGCAATGGGATTACTTATTGGCTGGGAATAGGTAAATCTTTTCAGCAAGACTGCATTTCCAATCAAGTAGTTCGGACTCCATATTTAACTGGTATTTCAAAGTACCTAGAAGCATTGCAAGGGCATCTGATCTTGCCAGTTTTATAGTGAAATCCACATTCATTCTCTGCTATGGAGGAGTACGAAAGAGAGAATCCTCCTTGATATTCAATATTCATTCTTTACACAAAGGGGGGTGGGGGGTGCTTCAGGACAAGGTACAGATAAAATCCCTCATTATTTAAAAAATAACAATTTAATAGAATTCAAATTTTTCATTTATATTTTAAATTATTTTGCATCTTTCATCTTTTTTTTGATATTTTCTGTACTTTTCTTTTTAGGATTTGTAAGATAAGATTTTTTTTTTTCAGAGAAACTAGTATGGCTGGAAAAAAACATATAAAAATAAAACTTTTTGCTGTATTAGCTGGTCAAACAAAAGCTATGACTTTGTCCTGCAGATCTGGAATCATTTGTATCAATAGACCGTTGTGGTTATAGCAGGAGCTGATTACTTGTTTTAGAACAGGGGCACAGGATTTATTTAAAGAAATGAGGATCTAATTAACAAATCAATACATTTCTCTAAACCATCATGGAAAACACTTTATAAGGTTTGCCTGATGATTAAGCCATCCTTTTTGAAAATGATCAACATTTTGGCATGCAGAAGAAATTCTTTGGGAAGAAGTTAGCATAACTTGGTTGGAGAATTCTGCGATAAAGAATAATGCCTATTCTGCTGATCTAACCAGTAATATTCATGCAAACCTTCTGTACATGAAGAAGCAGACCAGAAAAACACTGACAAATTCAAAGGAAACATCTTTGTCTCAGACTGCATGCCATTAAAGATGCAGAACTGAGAGAGGCCAGCCTAAGATATCTCAGGCACTTATCTTTAACCATTGGAACTCAAAATCTTTTCCAAAATGTAACCACAAGACTCTATACTCATAAAATGGCATAAGGAAAACACACCAACTCCAGAATTTTCTGTTGGGTACAGGTACAATTTTGGACCTTCTATGCTATATAGACCACTCAACATACTCAGCAGGACAGGCAGAAGCAGAATTATCTGATTCAGACTGACACAATTTGCCTGTGAAAATAACATCGCTGACACTCACCTCACTGCCTCAGCCAAAGGCAACAGGCAGTCCACCTGTTCAGAGTCCTCAACACATTGAATGGGAGGAACCTATGCTTCAGGAGTTAATGAAACCAAGAAAAATATTTGTACAAAACGTTCTTCCACGTAAATGGGCAGATCTGGGTCACTGTTGAAATCAGTGACTCATCTGGATTTGTAATTTGCTATGAAATATTCTTGGATAAAATTGCAGACTCAGAAAAGAGATGATAGATGGGAGCATGTGTACTTTTCTGTAAACATGAACCAGGAAACCAGGACATAGTTGAGGAATCTGCTGGCTACTTACTCCAAATTGAAAAAGAAGGAAAGACAGAGGTCATGACTTTTTCTTAGTAAAAAACAAAACAAAACACAAAACAAAACAAAAACAACAACAACAAAAATACCCAACAACCTGTTATTCTAGTATTAGAAAAAGCAATTCTGTGATTATTGTCAATCAGCAGTTATATTATCCTCACACACTTCCAGGAATGTCAGACTCCATTCATGCTGTGCATCTTTCACAGCGAGGGACAGAGGACTATGTGAGGTCTCTGACTGCTTTTTTGGGTTCTTTGGTTTTCATTGTGTGTGTTTACGCTGGCTGAGAGAGATGGTCTGAATAGTATAGCACTGCAAAAAGTTTCCACTCGGTTGGGAATACGAAACAAAGGACTTGATTCACTCACCAGCATTTGTCTTACCACCTAGCAGAATTCATATACCAAACCTGGAAGCCTGTGTTAAGCAGTGGGAGAAACAGTTGCCTATGGGTGGCCTGCAGGATGCTGGAGTGCTAGGAAGGGTCGGCTGCGAGGGAACGGGTGTACTAAGGCTCCTGGATGGTCTAACGAGTGCATACACCAGTGCTGCCAGGTCTTACGGGGCTCTGCCGCAGATGTAGCCACTGGAAAAAAAAAGCTTTATCAGTGGAAATGTGGGATTTATGCCCCTACAGTTCTAAGCAGTAGCTGCATGAGAGTTTTATGACTAAAAGAAGCACCTTACTGTTAAATTGACACACATACATGCCCTCGTGAATCTGGCCAATGTTGGATAAATTTTGGGCATTTTTTCTTTGAAATCATTTACAAAAATCAGTGTTGCCAACAATCCTTCTGGAGCCACTGAATTATACATTTTAAGTAAATTCAATTAAACTAAAGCCCCTTTATTCCTAACAAGAAATAGCTGAGTTCTTGAGTAGCTGACTGAAGCACATACTGAAAATAATAATTCTCCGTCAATGGGATCATATGTTCTGTTTCACACAATCTGCTTTGTCTTCCAAGAAAAGGCAAACTACTTTACATTGTAAGAAACCCCTTAATTGGGTTAGTGATAGAGAAGGCAACCCCAGTGCATTGCTGTAAGCAGCAATGTGTGAATTTTCTATTCAACACAGCAACAGTGGTCTATTTATTCGGCTTATGTGCATAATTAGTAGTAAAATTACGCAGGTTTTTTTTTTTAACATACAGTAGTTATTCTTTATGGGTCTGGATTCTGAACAAAAATATTTCCTTTAGACTTTATTAGAGTAATGCTTTCTTAAGGTGAGCTCTGGCAAACGCCATAAAAAATTATAAATCTGGAAACCTAGGAAGTATAGAAAGGGGAAGGAAATTACCTCAGTTTGGCACGAGATACAATGTTACTTTCTTTAAATAAAATATATCCTCTGTCCTTAGGAACCCCTTACAGGCTAATTTAACATTTCATTGTACTCTGTCACTTACCCTTGCTGTTGTCAGGCCCACACAAGGCAGCTGATATTACTGTATCTGGAGTTACAAAGAGCCTATGTTTATACGTGCTATTTTTCACTTCTTTCAGAGTACATGGTAGTCTAGCACCTTTCTGATTTAGTCTTAAATGTTTTTTTCTGTACAAAAGTAAAATAGTCCATAATGGAATGTGCATAGCTAAAAAGACTCTAGGTAAGATATCATGTGATTGTCACCAAACTGCAATTTAACCGGATGCATTACCACATTAGCCATGTTTTTATCCTTCAGCTATTCTTATCTAAGCAAACTAAAAAAACAGTTTTAGAAAAAAGCTATGTGTGAACTGAAGCCCTGGAAGGAAAAGTATGCTTGACACAGGTTATATTCTTAAAAGGGCGTTTTAATATGCGATAGGTACCATATAGGAAAAAAGTGTAAAAGCCGATAGCACTGTTCATGCCAGTTACTGTAACTATATATAAAACAGAACCTACAATTTGATCCAAGATTCCAAATACAGCGTCAGAGATACCTAGTCTGATACAATATTTAAGTTTTCTAAGAGGAATTCAAATGAACAAAACACATACAAGATCAGTTTAGAACCAGCTAACTGATAAAACTCAGATCATCCTTGCTCTTAAGTACGCAGCCTCCAGTGAAGACATTTCTAGCAAGGTTTTGAATGGTCATGGATCTTTGCTAAACACTGTTCAATATCTTTTATAAATTATCTGAGCAAAAGACAAAATTGTATCTAGTGAAATTCAAGAAAGAAAGATACAAAGACTAATAATATGATATGTGCAGAAAATGACGGGTCACTTACAAGGAGTCATATGAATGGTTTTCTCAACCTACTTTATGGGAACTCCATGTTTAAAAACACTAACAGATGGAAACATGCAACAATAGTATAGAAGGAAAGTACTCATGCAGAACTGTGACCTGGAATGTATGCTGAAAGGCCATGAATGGCCATGGTAGATAGGTAAATGAACACAGACTTCCACTTGTGCTTTTCACATTTTAAGTTGCATGATAGAAGAAGAAAAGCACTTTCAAAAGACTAAGTATGATGTAAGACCTCGATATCATGCCAATTCTGCTATTCTGTAAGATCCAGAAG
The DNA here is from genome assembly GCA_013399475.1 of Chauna torquata. Taxonomy (NCBI): domain Eukaryota; kingdom Metazoa; phylum Chordata; class Aves; order Anseriformes; family Anhimidae; genus Chauna; species Chauna torquata. Next base: position 84,467 of record VXAL01013323.1, on the reverse strand, counting down.
TTGCCTTTAAATTAGGATTCACACAAACTAAAAATTGCTGTTCTTCTAATTACAGCCACACTCCCTAGTAATACTTCTCATGCTTAACTTTCTTAACAAGAAAAAGTCACCTTTCTCTGAACTCCTCACTCGTCTATAAGGGTAATTAATCAGTCAAAAACACTCAAGTATAAAGTTGATCTGACAAACTCCCTTGAGAACATGTGCTGTAATTTCCCTGAATCCCTAGTGCAGAAACGAGTGCTGGCTAAGCCCAAAGGTTTATCAAAACACAGTGATAAATCCCAGATGTGATCTCAGCTTTTAATGCTTTCTTTTTTGTTAATGTCTCCAAAACCACTCGTGGGATTTTTGCTGGGTGTTTTCTTTCTTCCCCCTGCTTTCCCAAATTCAAAGTAAATTGGTCTGGCTTCTGGTACCTGGCACGATGGCATGCTTCCTCTCAACAACTGTAAGCCTGTCTGAAAAACAGAACAACATCTTTGAGATGGGGTGTTTATATGGGCAACTTTCAGCCACTGAAGTGAATGTGGCCCCACCTTCAAAGAGACTCCAGAGCACTGCTCACCTGATGAAAGCACTAACTGTTTTGGGTTGACTTGATTTACATGAAAGCAGCCAGCTCATTAGCTGAGCTGAACCCAAAGAAGTAAATGTAATGCACATGCACATGTTTTTCTACTATTTCATGTTGGTGTTGCTGCAGCTTTCCTCAGGGTAAGAGTACAAAGACAGCAGTGATAAGGCCTTGCAGAATCCCCCAGCAGCTGAAGGAGAGCAAGCTGTTGAAAAGATTTACATCAGGCCTACTGAGGTCAAAGAAGTTAAATTAATGTAACCAAATCTTAGTGGCTAATATATAGGATTACACTATACAGGATTGCGCATGCAGGACTATACACGTATTTCACAGAAATAATAATTTAATATGACCAAGGGGTAAGCGGAGAGCTTGGCGTTCACATACTGATCCCTAAGAAATCTACATTTTTTTTTCAGGTTCTTTAGATGTCTAAGCTATATGTAAAGTTGTACCTAGTTATTTATATATGTAAGACTTCTCTTCTAGAAGTAGTCTTTCAAATGTTAAACTCAGATAAGCTATATTTCCTTGGCCACTAGAAAACAAGTTGTTCCTGCTCAGCCACTGCTCTCTCATTGAATAAGAGAGTTTAAAATAATAATCTAATGAATATTTGAAAAGGTATTCATAGGATGAAAAAAAAAATCATTCTGCAACAAAATGAAAATGGATAAGCTTTAATGAATGTAATATTAGACTCTATTCCTAACTAACATGGAAAATGTTTCCTACTTCTCACTTATATGTGAAAGCTGCTTTCTCCTGTGTCTCACTCACAATCCTCATTCAAATTGCACCTCAGCATCCTTTCTCAGCTAGAAAGCTTAATAGGAGCTCCCTATTACGGCTGCTTTTGCTGACTTGGTCTCAAATCCTCACCACAGTCATAACAGCTAAAGATTAATCAACCTACTTTTTCTCTGTTCATTAATTCAGCTACTTTGTTCACATAATCTGTGTGGAATCTGATGGTCTTTTATTCCTATTGCAAAAGATTATACAATTTAGTTAAGCGTATATTAAGAATATAACATCTTCACTACCCTATAACAGAATGTCTCACTCATCACTTTAATTCTTATATTCTACTTGTACTCTTTCTGAGATTTTTTGCTTTTCAAACACTTGTCACATATATTTGGACACTGGCAATACCCAACTTTTTTCCTCTCCTCTTCGTCGTCTGTTTACATACGTTTGCATCTTATTGTTTCCTAGATTAGGATTATGTTTATATTAGATTTGTAAATTATTTTTTTCCACCATTGTCCCTTTATTGATTTAGAAGACAGTATAGTGAACAAGGCAATGTGAATGGTGTGTGTGTGTGTATATATATATGTTTTAAGTGTAAGTATATTTAGTTGTACTTGTGCACGAAATTCATTGGCTTCTGCTTTTGTCTAGAGATCCTTATGGGCTTGTTTTCTTATGAAGTTGGGTAGGGAATGAGAATCACACAGAATCACAGAATCACAAGGTTGGAAAGGACCTTCAAGATCATCTAGTCCAACCGTCATCCTATCACCAATACTACCCACTAAGCTACTAAACAATATCTTGTAGCACCTTGTCCAGGCGCTTCTTGAACACCGCAAGGGTCGGTGACTCCACCACCTCCCTGGTCATGCCGTTCCAGTGCCTGACCACTTTCTGAGAGAAAAAGTTTTTCCTGATATCTAATCTAAATCTCCCCAGGCGCAACTTGCGGCCATTTCCTCGAGTCCTATCATTAGTTACCTGGAAGAAGAGGCCGACCCCCTCCTCATCACAACCTCCCTTCAGGAAGTTGTAGAGTGCAATGAGGTCTCCCCTGAGCCTCCTCTTCTCCAGACTAAACAACCCCAGCTCCCTCAGCCGCTCCCCATAAGACTTGTGTTCCATACCCCTCACCAGTTTCGTTGCCCTTCTCTGGACACGTTCCAGGGCATCGATGTCTTTCTTGTAGTGAGGGGCCCAAAACTGAACACAGCACTCGAGGTGCGGCCTCACCAAAGCTGAGTGCAGGGGGATGATCACCTCCCTGCTCCTACTAGTAACACTGTTTCTAAATTTCACTTGAAATTTCACTTGCAGAAGAATTTAGATCTGTGAATATCCAGCATTAATCAAACAAAAATCATAATGGGTAAATGGTTAAAGAGAGAGATGGCAAACCTGAGAAAACAAGGAACAGAGCATGTCTATGATTTGTGGTAAGCACTGTGTACCCAAAGGCCTTGTTTTCCCACTTTGGAGACAAGCAATTTAAAAAAAGTCAATGTCAGTTACTTATTTCCAGCGACAGAAGAATATAGTGCCCAGGTAAAAGTACCTTACAACCTAAATTTCAGTTCCCAAATTGGCTGTTCAACTGCAGCCTTATAACTACTTTTCAGAGTTTACATTCACTGCATTTAGTCGGTGGTCTGATGGTCATAATAGGCTACTGTGCAAAACCATATGACTTTTCCTGACAAATGCTCTTCCAGTCCTGGACGGTCACCATAAGAATTTTGTATTATCAAATTCCAGGAGTGGAAATGTCATTTTCCAGTGTTCATACAGAGCAGTTGTGCTATGTTTCTTATCACAGTGCAGACTCTTACATTTCTGTAAGGGAGTTTATTTGGGCTATACCTACATAGATATATTCCTTTATTTTAGAAAAATAAGTCAAGATATATAATAAAGTGATTAATCTTGCCACTAGCTAATTATGCCAGGCAGTAGAAGAAATATCCACGCCTTCATCTTCACATTCCAGTCTGAGTTTGTAGGCACATGATTTGCTGGCATGCTTTAGTGTGTCACTGTATCTTCACAAGAGTCATTTTTGTCCTTCAGGTGAAGCCAGAAATAACTTCTTCACTCAGCCTATAATTAACATTATATCTGTAGTAAGCACAATAGCAGAGAACTCTGAGCACACTTTGTAGCATTTAAGCAGAGTGAAGGGCAGGGAGGGAACTGCAGAAAGAGTATCAGCTCTGTGGTAGTGGAGGTTCCTCTGAAAATTTAAAGTTCCTTTTCCTACTTTACCAACTATGACAGCTTTACCGGTAAGGTTTCTTTTATTAGCTGTTACAAAAGGCCTCTATCTGAGGTGAAAAATTGGACTGAATTTTCTGTTCCTATAACTTTGGAGAGGGGGCCCTGTTAGGGCTATGGGTCTAGTATGAGATGAACCAGAACTACTGTATGTGCATTGCAGACATGTTCTGCAGGTGTGTAGAGGATCTCTATATTGCGTGTACATTTGCTGCAGAGTCTCTCTGAACTGTACCGTGACACCGCAGAAGCCATCAATTAACGTCTTACATTCCCTTGCAAGGCCAATATCTTGTCTTTGCAGACAGGCACATGCCAAATCAGTCTTCTATTTCTCAGCATCTGACATAAGAGATCCACAAACAGGGTATCTCTGGTGTTTATCTAGCATAGAGGAGATGGAGTATTTTTTCAAGAGTAGATACAAGGAGTTTCTCTGATATCATTCAAGCGGGGATAAATGTAGAGTATAACAATTAGTACAATTCTACCTAAATGTGGAGAATATTAGGCCCATTACGCTAAATTTTAATGTACTTGTAAAGTTAGTTAAGCCTTTTCCATGTTGCTCCACCATATCCTACCCAATATCTATTTCATTATTCATTCAAATTTTTAAAAATCCAGGTATCTCATTCGTTTTGTTCATTTTACTGCCATGAATATCAGTGTTTATCTTTTCATTTTCCCACACTTCATGATAGACTTGCACAAAAGCATTCTAAATTAAGAACTTTGCATGAAGGTATTTTTTATAAATGTTATTTCATAGGCTAGTCCAGCAGCTGAGTGAAGCATTTTGTTAAAGACTTTATAAATACATAGTGCTTTATTCATTCCTTTTTTAAAAGTTAAGAAAAAGAGACAGAAATATTTTGCTGCCAGAAATAGAGTGATAATTCAAGACTCCAATATCATTTAAGATTAGTACATTTTCCTCCTCAAAGAGTCTGACCTGGGTATACCAGAGGAAGCATTTTGAAGAAGCTGTGTGTTAATTCAGCTGGCCTTGAAAATCTGGATGAAGCTGGTTCTTCTTTCTTACCCACTGTACACTGAGACCAGAGTACCACAGGCCTCTCCTGATTTACACTACTGTGTCTTGGAGGAATACTAGGATGAGAGAATGGGGTGTTGAAGGAAAGGTGAGGTGGCTTTTAAAGTTAAAAAGAAGGAACGGAATATCAGAGTGTCTAATGTAAGGGAAAAGTTACTTCTAAATATGATCGGCAAGGAAGAAGCGGGGGGAATGCCAGACTATACTTCTGCCCACCCCTTAGCCAACTACCTGGACTTCTTCAGCTCTCACTCATGCTACCTGTCTGTCCAATTGCCTTTGTCTCGCTCTTGGATATATTGCAGGCATAGAAAAGCTCAAGCCTGTGTGGGAAAACTGTGATTACAGAGCTTGTCAGAAATCCTACCTTTTTGCCACAAAGCCCTGCTCCAAAAAGTAAGTTCTTATATATGTGCCACATGCATGCTTACAGTCTTTTTCTCTTCTCTGACTAATCCTTCTTTCCCATATAATTGTGGAGAAAAAAAAAAAAAAATATGAACCAAATGTATACTGATATGATAGTATGTTCAAATATTCAAAATACTCTCTGAAAAATTTATTTTCAGAAATACCATGGTGGAAAATATTTTTCATGGGAAAGAAAATAAGTATTTCATCTAGAAAATCACTGGCAAATGGCAATGGATTCAAAAGAAAAACTGTGCTAAAATTGAAAACTCAAAATTCTGTTCTAATTCTATTTCCCTATTGAGTCCCATTTATCTTATCTGTTTACAGGATCGGGACTAGCATTCATTCATCATGCTATGAAACAAAGAGAATCCTTGCATTAGTTAGAAACCTCCATGATGGAAAGATGGAAGTATTTCTCATCTTTCTCTAACTCTGCTTTTGGCATACTGGTGAGATTATAAATTTTCAAGTTTAAAAGAACAAAGTCTTCTTTTCTAATTTGAATGATGCTATGAAAAATTTCCTGTCCGCTCAATGCACAGAACATTAATATCCAACTTAAAATAGAGCATATAGGCACTCTTATCCTTGCCTCTTACTTCATTTTCACCTTCCACCCTCACCTTCTTATGTCTTTTCTCATTCATTTCTTAACGCTTTACTCAAAAGCTTTTCATGTCTTTAACCTTTCACCCTCATCTCTTATTCCTCCCTGAATTTGGACTGGGACCATGGCTAAAACATATAAGTAGTTTATAATTTCCTCTTCTTCTTCTTCTTCTTTTTTTTTTTTTTTTTGTTTAAATTTTCAACATCGTGTTGCACCTTCAGAAGCAGTGCTCTCAATGAAGTTATTCATAAAACATTCTGTGTTTAGCTTTATAGTCACGGTGCTGGCTGCCTCTCTGTCTCGGAAATGGTGTGAAGAATTGGGTCTTAATAAAACTCCTGACTGAAGATTATAAAGTCCTTGATGGAAGGGCCTTCTCGTACCATGTGTTTGTATGGCACCTAACTGAATTGGACTCAAAGTCAGGTTTTCTAATTTTCTAACTTTCTTCTTGCTGTTTACATTGTTAGTAATAACAATAACAGCAGAAAACCAAGCAGAATTATTGCAGGAGGAATCATTTCTTCTGCTTAGCATATAAGCTATATACCAAGATTATTTGTATATGTTTGTTTACCTGCTTCCTACATAGAAGTTCAGCCTCAAGTCCTAGAACATCCAACAGGAAAGCTGAAATCTTGAATTTATGATCACTCATATCACCGTTTTCAAAAATTTATTTTCTTTCTTTGTGTACTTTAAGTAAATATAAGATGCTATAGTAATAATGTAAAGGACAAAAATGGCTTCCAGTTGCAAAATTCATATTTAAACTTGCAAAGGTTGTTCAGACTTAGGGTTTAGTTTGGCTATTATATATGCATTACATATGTCAGCACTGCACCTGCATATAGTAACTCAATATTTAAATTCACAGGTTTCAAAACCAGCTAAAAAGTAGTGTCAGGGGGATAAGCCTAGAATCATTTAGGTTGGAAAACAGCCGTATGAGCATCAAGTCTTAACGCCGAAGATGAGAACAAACATTACATAGCTGTGAAGGTGCAAAGGGCCCTGTGCTGACCCCAGAACTGGAAGTTAGAGGACCACAGTGACTAGACACCTGCTCCTACAGGACAAGAGCCACCACAAGCCAGGCCTTTGAGCCATGTTGGTCCTGAACTGCATCTATTTTAATAACCCTACCTGACAACAACTCCATGGCAGAGCTGGGATTAGAATATAATCATCCCGGCTCAGTCATGTGCATAGATCATTTCTAAAACTTCCCTCAACTTCCCATAGCCAATAAAATATATAAAATAAAATTGCTCTCTGTCTTCGGCCCAGAGTAGAAATAAGGTTACACTTCAAAGATCAGAATTTCAGAAATAAAAACAAAATTTGCATGCATAAGAAAAGATAATTTTAAATGTTATAATGTATTTCCCAGTATCATGTTCCTGTTCTAGAGATCCTCGCTGAACTAATGGCAGCTGTTACATACATTATCCACAGCAAGCCAGCCCTCCACAGCTCTCCATCAGCATTTTGCTACATTGGTAAAACAATATAAAGCAAACAAACAAAGTTTTTTCCAAATCTGCTGCTTCTATTTTCCTCTCGTTTTCTCAAATTACCTGATTTATCACTGTTGTCTGCCCTCACCCCTCAGTTCTTTCCATGCTGAATAAGCAGAGCCATGATTTTTAGCTTTAAAAGCATTAGCTATTGTGGTTAAGAAAACGTTTTTCTAATTTGTGCAGCAAATGGAACAAAAATGCTTTAACTAAGCTGCAATTGTATTTTGCTTCCTCCATCTGCTAACATCCAGTCACACTTCCATTCCTATTATTTGTAGCAGACTTTCAGAAAAAACTTCCAGAGACCCTCAGACACAAAGGAATTTGGTAATGCGATTACAGGCTCATCTCCATGAACATGGAGGAACAGAGAGGCACAGTGGCAGCAGAGGAACCCCAACAACCTGCTCAGAGAAAGGAGCCCCTGCCCGACCCCTCCTGGGCTGTCACAGGGAGCCTCAGCCCCACGGGTCAGGGGTGACCCCCATGGCCTGGGTCTGTGGGAGAGGCTCTCCGGGTCTCCTTTCAGACTGAGGGCATCAGTCTTGGGGTGTGGGAGTCACCCTGGGATGCAGGGGGTGAGCATCTGGGGAGTGTACAAAAGCATGGGTCATCAGAACCCACGTATCAGGGGTAGCAGCAAGTGAAGACCAGAGAGTGTACATTTGTGTGGGTGTGTATGTCAGTGTGCATGTGCGAGTGAACACCAAGCCAGACTAGCCAGCAAGCAGGCTGGATGCTGAGGATGCAAGTACTGGCATGGCCATGAGTCTGGCCAGAACACTGGAGGGACGAATGGAAAGTAATGGACTTCTATCCTGAAAAGTCATAGGAATAGGAGGAGGCCATTGGTGCTGTTTGTGTTTGTGTGAGTGCTGTTTTCTCTCTGTTGATCTGTGTGAACAGCCATGTATATCTGTATGTATGTATTGTATGTGTTTGTGTTTCTATTGTGATTACTTGTTTAGCCTTGCTATCAGGTGGACCTGGGAAAGTGGAGCTGTGGCATCTTCACTTCTGTTGGGCTACCAGATTTGGGAGCTCCTAAAAAAAAATTAGTAAGGTACCTCTAAGAAGCCTCAGAAGCTGCAGAATTATCAGACAATAATTCTCAATAGTCAGCTTCTTCCAAAATGATTAGAGGGTCTGTGGAAATGAAGGTGAGGCTACACAATTGTGCTTTCGTAATTCTTATAACATTCAACCGGCAGCTAGAGTCCTTCCTGACAGGTAAAACAAAAATCATCTGGTTATAGTAACATGCAATAGCAACTATGGAATTACGAGTCTGTCAATATTTTCATGATAGATGTTGAAATGCTAAGACAAACCAAAACTGAAATGCTTCTCTGCACACCCAGAAGCAAAAAAGTAGTTATCTGGGGATTTAGGAAATTACATGAATAGCTAATGAATTATATAAGCAGTGACTAAGATTTGGAAACCACTGTTTTGAATTTGATTCTTGAATTATTCTTAAATTCCAATCCTAGTACCTAAGCTTTAGTATTTACTAAAATGTACTGTGATTAGGTACACCAATAAGAATATCAGATTAAATATAATAAAGAACTATAAGAAAAAATAAAGGAAAAAAAAAACCACAAAAATACTTGACTGCTCTGAAAGCAGAAATTGGTCAAGAGAAGTTATCAATGAGCTACAGAGCTTGGTCACTGGAATTTGAATCCTTTTTTGAAACTGGGTGGCCTATGCCTAACACTGTGTTTTGTATTTTGGTCTGGCATTTGCATCGTTTTTGCAGCAATACTCAATATATTATTGCAAGTTAGCAGGACTTACTCAAATGGAGAAACACATCCCATTTCGTTCTTTTCTTAGCCTATAGTTTCCTACAGTGTCACTTGTTTTTGCTCAGAAGAAACCAAAATATGCCTGGAATTGTAATTTGGAAAAATTTTGTAGACTTGTGGTAGTAGTGGCATTGACTACACGCCATAAAGCTCTTTAATGAGCTTCACCATCTCCATATCAAGTTCTGCAATGAATGCACTCTGATCCCCAAAGAGCCCTTTTCAGAAACTGTGTAGCCTTTAAAGGGCCACGTATAATATATTAACTCTATTTTGATGAAAAACAAATCTGCTAGATATTTAACAGACTTCACCCTGAAGTAAAAGCTGGTATATGGTGTTGTTCTTGGCAAAAAAGCCTCAGCCTCCTTAAAAGCTGTGATTTTGTATTACCATCCCTTTTCAGTAAATAATGAACATAGGGTAATCAAAAACGTTACATGCAGGAAAATATAGTATATGCAGGAAAATATAGTATATGCAGGATACATTATTCTTCTCATGCAAAGCAATGAGGACCGGGTCCATATAGCTATAAATCAAAGCAGCACCACTTAAATTTATGGAACTATCCCAAGTTATATCAATTCAGGCCTCGGGATGGCAATCTACTTACTAGCACTAGAGGGAATTGTGACTGGTGATGGCATGTACTTTACATGTTATATTAAGTTATCTTTTTGAACAAGACTTTTACTCCATTTTGCTTCCATGATGACCTATGCTCTTAGGAAAGATGTGCCGTTCATTAACAATGCTGAAACTAAGTGAAGTAAATTGAAGGCTCTTTTACATTTCAAAGGCGTTGTAATGGTGTCAGTGCTGAACAGTAAAAGGAAAAAATCCCAGACACAAAAGCAGAAGGCAGATCTAGATTTACAGCACCAACATTTCAAAGTTAAGAGGCACTTGGATCTTTTTTCAGAGAGAGGTTATTTGCAAAATGTGGCCATGGATCTAGTTTAAGACCATGATCTCCACCCACTTCCTTTCCCCATAGTCCTTGGGATAATTATGTACAACCTCAGGGCCACATATAGTAGAAACCATCATCTTGAAAAGCTGTATCCTCACTGAAAATATTATACATACGTCATTAAGAAAGATTCGGGTAGAAGTTAGCAATGACAAGAGAAATCATATTTTTCAGTTTCCTTGTTTGGGCATGGGAGAGATCTTTCTGTTCAGTTTCACTGATCCTTTGTACAACACATGCTCTTCTTGCTGAGAAGTTTCTTAATCAAAGAACTGGATAGTTATTGCATTGAATAAGCAGTTTAAGAAAGTTAACTTGCCTTCCCTGTTTTTACAGCAAGGTGTGCTCTGTGTGTGTATGTTCACACAGCATTAGAGCACTATAATTATCTGCTGCTCTGTTGTAAGCAGGAAGAAGTTCAGTCTGAGTGTCCAGATGACAATTGTTCCGTTAAGAAGAGTCTTTGTGCACTGCTACTGCTCTAGTAGCAGATGATATAGCAGCACGTGCCACTCGAAAGAGAAAGTTTGGCAATCCAGTTTGCTTTTCTGTACAGATATAAGAAGCGTGCTTCTGCAGACAAGTGCTTCAAGCTGCCTGATTCTAGATCTGGATTCAATAGCATGCCAGGAGGTGCTATCACACAGCATCAGTGTCCACATTGTCAGTGGCCTTGTGTTCCTTCTTATGAGCCCACTCAACACCCCTTACAGTGAAGGAAACTTATCTAGTCCATGTTCTCCCTCACAGCAACTGAGGCAGCACGAATGCCCACTAGATGTACGGAAGTAATTGTTGAAATCACCAGATCTCTTGAATCCAGCCTGCCTGGGGAAATGAAAAATGTCCCCTCCTGAATAAGAACAGGGGAAAAAAAAAAAAGTAGAAAAAGGACGACAGAAGAGGATCCATGTTCAAAAAAAAAAATTGTTTACAAAGAAAGTCCTCAAAGAAATGAGTTTGGTATAACGGATGATTGAGATGAAGAGCCCTGCTCTAGCTCCTTTATGACCTCAGGCACAGTGTGTGGAGGAGCAAGGCCTGGGTACACCTACAAGTATACGGTGCCTCCATAGTGTGAGTGTAAACAGGCACTCGAAGGAGAGTTAATGACTGTGCTGTTGGCTACACCCATGTGCTTGCTACTAGAAGAGCATTCAGAGGCCTGTTAAGGGTCTTGCTGACTTTGATGCTACAGCAAAATGAAGCAAGAAAACCAGGAAATAACTTTATTGACACATTGTGTTCCTTGCCTATAAGTATTTCTGGTTTGTTACATATCAAAAACAACTTCAATTTGAGATGCAAGTAAAAAAACAGAGACCATTTATAAACTGGGTGCTCATGCTGGTTACTAATATCCCACTCTTTCTTAAACAAGTAATTAAAGCTCAAAGAAGAAAGCTGGGTTTTTAAGGGTATATAATGATGGTGCATCTGTCTGGCATCCATACAAATAAATCTTGTGTGTTACTTGGTCTATCAGATATCAGGGTCAGCTGTAAAACAGACATCACAACTCACCTTGAGTATACATCTAAAGACGTGACTGTTACTATGCTTCAAAAACAGTTTTCTCGTGCTTTCAGGGAAAGAAAGAAAGGTTGGCTCATAATCATACTCTGAGGAAATTAAATGCTTGCATCCTACTGAAATACGTTTGAAACCTATTGTATAGGAATGCTGATATTAATTTCCTATATCCCTTCCCAAGAAAAGAGAAACAAAGATGTCCTTTCTCTAAGTCTTCTCATACATCAAAAACCCTGAAGAAGAAAAGGTTCTATAAACTACATATTTTGCTAAAGTTGCGTATTGATCAGTGTTGTTATATGCACTCAGTATGTGCTTACATAGCCCACATGAATATGTTTGTCTAGCATCTAGTGAGCCTAGCTTATGAAGAAGTTATATGCAGTATCTCTGATATCAAAAACAACGGAAGAGACAAAAAACAGACAGGAAATTCATAAGTCTCCCATAGGAATGTGTGCACTTGTACAAAGGTGTTCTACCCCACTCTCAGTGAGGTTGCTTCTGCTCTGCTGAAGGGTGAATTTCATAAACAGCCTATGCAGTTTCTCTGTCCATCAAAATCGGTGACATTAAATACTACTGTTTGGAATATAATTTCCTGTAAACAAATTTGCAGTTGCCATAGCATATATCAAAGTCAGCTTTCACATGCAACCTACTCAAAATATTGTGTGGCTGGGAAACTGGTAACAGTCTTGCTGAAAGTAAAAAACATCTGGTCTGAATCACTAGGCCAGCAGCTGCAGTAAAACAAATGTATTTTTTTCCCATTAACCAAGGAACAAGACTCTCCATAAGGTACAGCCGTCGTTTCTTGCCCCTCTTCTATCCACGTTCTAGTTCAACTCCTGTAAATATAGAGAGGCTTTCCTGGCAGTAATGTTGTCAGGGACAAGGAAAAGAAAAAAAAATTATATTCTTTTGTCCAATTACATGGACTGAGCAGGGTGCTAAAGGATAAGTAAATCCATAGTGATTTAAGCTACACTTTTTGCCTTTGCAATTCGTGAGAAGTATCTTCACACTATCGGATACATTTCAGGTGTCTTGGAAGTAGTTCCTTACTCTTTCTGCCATTAGTTTCTCCCTCTCAGCCTCGTCTTAAGTATGATGGACAGTTGTTCCACCTGCATTAGAAAAGGAAGATCTCACACAATCAAGTTGCCTTTCTTCTGATCCAAGCTCTCTGAAGGCTTTTCAGTTCTGAAGTCGGAGGACTGTGGTATAGGATGCTGACAGTTTGGAGTTCAGTTATAGTTTTAGACCAGCCGTGTGCTATAGACGTAGTCTAAACCAGAATGCTGGTTGGGACTTTGGGATATTGTACAACCTCTTTTCATCTACAGCTAAATATCTAACTGTAAATCAAGGCTGCTATATTTGCTGCTTCTCTTGGGGTAATAAGGTCTTTTTCTTCCACAAACCAATTCGTGACCCCAATTCAGTAACTATTATTCTCCTTCTGTGTACTTTGGTATAAATTAACAGCAGCTCTACTGCAGGCAAACATAAGAGGTATGAAGGCATTCATATAGCATGGCCTAACCTTTTCTGCTCTCCCTTGTATTTCTCTTGATTTGTTTTCCCACAGATACAGATGAGTACTCATGCTAATGGCTTGTCACACAGGAATCAAATTTCTTACGTATGTATCTGTTTGACTACTGCAATTCTACCAGACGTATATTTGGATAAAGCCTTGCCAACATTTGCAAAATCATACAGTGCATAAAGGAACTAACTGCCTCTTGGATGGGATGCAAAAGGCAATCTATTTGCCAATGTATTTGGTTATTTATCATCCTATGTCACCACAGCACAAAGGTATACTAGGCAGATAAATGAGAGCAAAAAGCATTTCAGAGAATCATATCCTGCCTAACAACTCTCTAAGCAAGTTTGAATGGACAGTGACCACTGCTCTCTTGAATTTAATCCTCCTTCCTTCAGGTCAATCAGATGGAGGATTTCAGCCTAACCACATGAGATTGAAGGGGAATTGTTCACCCGAAATGTTGTTCACTCACAATTTAAAACACTGATCTGTAAGATAAATAAGGACAGAATAGGTCTTTTGGACACACATTTTTAAATGCTCAGGGTAGTTTACCTCACAGCAGCAACTTTTCTATGTTTCATACATACCTAAAATGATATTGCTTCTTTGCTTGGCAAGGTCATTCCTCTTCAGAAAAAGCAGACTTAATTTTCCTCAAAGACCGAGGGATAGTGTCTGAATCTGGAACCTAAATGAGCAAAATGAAAACATGCAAATCATGGGGCTGCAGTTAGGCTACCACAACCTGCTGTGGTAACAATGAACCTGAATTTCACAAAGTGTCAAGTGTTAAACCAGAAGGATGAAACAGGGGGCCATCTGAGCTCTAAATGACAAAATCTATCATAAAACTGCTATCAATCCTCATAAGGAGTGGCAGACAGGTGAAATATAGACTGTCTCTGACGATGAACACCTTCTGAACCTTTCTCGAGAAGAATGTGTATAAAATAACAGTTCAGAGAGAGTTTGAAACTGCTGCTGATTCCTAGGCTGCTATAGAATTGTTTTGGTTTGTTTGTTTGCTTTGACTTTACCAAGAACACTGCTTTCAGTGCCCAGCGTTAAGTAGGATCAGTACAGCCCGTGCAAGAGGGGGAGATGGAGAAGCACCAAGGGGAAGCAGGCATTTCCTTGGCCTAAAGGCCACAGCTGACATTGCTGCCCCGCAGAGAGCTGGGCTGTCTCCAGCAGGGCCGAGGAAGGATGAATGACAGTTACAGAGAGCCCCAGGTGAGAGCATCCCTAATTAGTGCAGCCATAACAATTGCACATGCAGCTAATTGCATTGATACGGCTGCTCTGTGACAGATAAATCTCGTTCTTTGGCCTAGTGCCAGGAACGCATAAACTGCCTTGGAGAATTCTCTCTCTTTGAGAACAGCAAAGATTCCTATATCCTTCTCAGCTTAATTTTTGATTCTTCTTCCATGCTAATTTTGTCCTGCAAGCTTTTAGGGATTTTGTCTTTTCTTCAGGAAGGCTTGATTACTCCTGTCTCCAGAATCTCATCGTTTTTCTTGCAGCAAAAGCAGATCTGGCTGAGGGAATCTTTTGAAATATTACTTTTTCTTTACCCTTCCTTCCCTTACCCCTGTCAGGTAGTTTGCCGGCTTGCTTTCCCTAAATAGAAATCCTACTAGAGATTCTGCCATGAATTGTACACAGCTCCACTCTTCTTCTTTCCCTGGCATCTCTCACTCTTGGAGCTCACCACACTCTGCTCCCATCCTGGGCTTTCCTCTCTGCTCCCCTTACACTGCCCCTGCTGTCCTCCATCTGCCACGTTACTCTTCCCCTTACCTTTCCACTCTCTGCTTATGCAACTAAAACCTTTTTCATACTTCTGTTGATTTACAGGGGCACCTAAGGTCACTGCCTCTTATGCCCATAAAAACACTTCTCTGTCTTGTACCCCCATTTTGAGTGCAGGTCTCCACACATCCCCTGAGGGCCACCTGAGTGTGTGGAGATGTCCAGTCTGCCAGAAGAGATCCCAGAAAATATTTCTCTCCTGGGTTCAAGTCTCTGGCAAATACCTTGCTGTATTTCTGAAGTTTAGTTTTTGCATGGAATTTATAATAACAGGAAAGAGAAATATACAGTCTTTCAGTACTTGGAATGGCAATATGTCATGTGGCTAGGAAAGGTATGTCTGGGAGTATCATATAGCTGTTGCTCAGCCTAGAGACAGAGGAGCTTTGTGTGGTGTGCTGAAGCTTCTTTAGCAAGTCAGACCAAAATACAGACACACAGCTGAGGCTGTTCTGGCTTAGACTGACATAGACAAGTTTCACACCCAAGCATAAGTCACTATTTTTTTCTTATGACAACAAAATGTCATGAAGGTATAAATAAATAAATAAATAAATCCCAGTAAATCCCAATATTAGACCCTTCTGATTCCAAGTTCAGTGCAAGGCAATCTTTCACTCTCTGCAATCTCATTCATGCAAGAACCGGGACAGTTTTGTATTAAACTAAGTAAGCAAACTAGAGAGGAGATTTATGGACCATGCCCAGGCAAGCAGAGGTCAGTTGCACACTCTCTAGAGATCTCACAAGGAAGAAACTTGCTTCTTTATCCTGAAAATCCGTCTTTCTGAATTACTGCAAGATAATTTCAAATCCTATTAGCTTTCTAGTCATGAGCAATCAGATGAAGAAGCTATAGCTGCTCATATTTTCAGCAGTAACACAGGAATAAAAATATTGTGAATAGAAAATATTTATTTTCTAAAACTTTCTAATGCTTTGACTTTCAATAGTCTAGAAGCTAAAAAAGGAAAGTGGAGTTTTCTCTTAGAGTAGCAATATAAGTTACAGAGATCCACTTGGAATGGAATACTCTAAGGTATGTCCATGCATAAAGAAATAAGGACAATCAAGAGGGTCAGGATTTTTGTTTTGTTTTGTTTTCCTTGTGATTTTGTTTGTTTGTATGTTTGTTTGTTTTTGAATATCTGCATGTTTAATAAAATGTTTTCAATAATGTAATTGGAAAGGGACAGATGGAAAGATCTCAGTTTAAGACTAACATAGGGTTTCCTGTAAGTTGCCTTGGTAGAAGTTTAGGAATTTTCAAAGCTGAAATATAACGTGCTTATTTGGTGAAATTTATGGGCAGAAAACAGCACTCTAAAGGAAGGAAATGGGCCGGTTTCTTCTTTCCATGCAGTACATGTCATCAGTGGCATAGGTTCCTTTGATATATATTTAGGCAAAAACATCATTCACAAATGGATATACAAGCAGCACATAAAACATATTTCTGGCAGCAGAAAGCATACTGTCTTACAGAAATTGCATGTAAGCCAAAGAGTTTGAGGAAGAGATCAGGATTATGAGATGGGTTCCCATACAATAACCAATTGCAGTCATTTCATGTTGCACATGGTGGAGCTAAACCAAAATATGTACCACAGGCATTGAAATTGTGCATTATACAAAAAGTCACCCCTAATTCAAGCCAATTTATAATAGAAGCTTCATTTTATTTTTGGCACTGTTACTGACTACATCACACACTAAAAATCTGTAGCAATTTCTCTGCTATATGGTAATGCAGAATAACTAATTACAAATGGCAAAGCAACTGCAGATAATGTAGTTCAGTTGGTTCAAGAACAGACTTTCAGAAACAGCATTCAGAAATTCTCTGAATCTGAGCTCCACCCAGTCACAGAGAAGCGTTTACCAATCCATCTGTTAAACAATCAGGACAATATATGCAATGACATTTACTGAGTGCAACAAATGAACTAAACAATCCCCTACTCCACCTCCCTCAAGAAAGTCATGGTTTCTGTGTATCATCAAGGTCTATATAGCTCTCAGTTCATGATTATTGTTGTGGGTTTTTTTGTTTGTTTCTTTTTTTTTTTCCTCAGTGCACTGAGTTAACTTGCCATTCATTCTGTTCTTTCAGAGATGTCTGTCCAAATTCAGGATGCATTGTGATTCTTGTTGTCATATCTATTATTATTCCTTCCATCACCTAGAGAAAACTAACACCTCCATTTAAGGCATTTTATGAGATAATCCAGATACCACTGGAGGAGTTGCAAATAGGGTCTATGCTACACATAACTATAGGAAACAGTAAAGAGTAAACAAAGATTTTTAAACAAAAGAAAAACACACTAAGAACTGGTTGATTTGAAATATTAGAGAGAACGGATTTTCTATTTCTTCTTGTCCAGAAATCTATTTTAGCTAAGTCTTGCACTAGTCCACATTATTTCAAAATTCATCTTCTACTGTCATTGCTGCAGAATCACCACATTGGTTCAAATACAACAGTGACTTTATGAGCACACATATATGAAAAGTAATCAGACTGCAATTGTCTACTAATCGCTAACAGCGATATTATACTTATCAACTTTTGAACACAAGACTTCCAAGACTTCCCCAGAATCTTCCTCTGAGCAAGGACCTGGGAAGTCAGTATCCTAATATATTGTGCATAAGCATTTGGTATTCTTTAACTGGATGTAGTGTCCAAATTGTTTTGCCTAAGACATCATCCACTTTTTTTTATTTGTATCCCTCTATTAGTATGCTGCTAATAAATTAATAATAAATTAAAAATCTGTTTTTTCCAGAAAAATATCTCAAGATAATGCTTAAATCACACAAACACATTCCAAGAGGAATGTAATCTATTACTTATCTGTAAGTGCGCCTAAATATTTTCAATAAAAATAGCTTTGTTATGGTGTAAAACTATCATAACACATGAAAAACCCTATAAACATCTTTAGCCTAATTCCTGTGAGAAAATTGTTCTCATAACTATGGCCATTTCCTGTAGTTTCAAAGTTCTGTCTGGAGAGCCTTCCTTTATGTAAAATCATAACTCTCTTTGTACTGACTTCCTCTTGGCTCCGACAATAGCTCCATTTCAGAGGAGGGTGATGTAACATTTATAAAGGCTGAAGCAGGTATGCTGATAAAACTTCTAGCCGGCTGCAGCTGTCTGCATCTGTTCAAGGGGAAACTCCCTTCTCAGTATGAAGTCTGAACAACAGAGCTTTATGAAAAGTAATATATTGTGGGGCAGGCCTCTACCGCCTGCTCTCCAAAGCCAGGAACAAGGCAACTGCATCACCTCCCTACAGCAGCACCCCCGGCATGCAGAGTGGGTCACAACCCCCATGTCACTGGCTGGTCCCATGTCCTCCCTTTACAACAGCAGCCTCCAATCAAAGTTTGTAGAAAAAAATAAAAATTCCTACTCAGAGAAGAAACGGAATCCTTTCGAGTCAAAGACACTTATAAGATGGCTTCACATCACATGAAAATCCTCTGTTTATTTCTTACCAGTACTTTAAAATTCTGTGTACACATGTGCACACGGACACATTTAAAAGCAGTACTTATTCATAATCGCTAGGCACCCCTGTTGTAAATGAATGAATATTAACCACTTTGACTATGAAAAAAAAAAAAAAATCTAATACTCTGACACAGCTTAAATACTGTGCAAGCTTTTAAGAAAACTTCTTTGGGAATCTGAAGCACAGATGGCAGAGCTGACTGCAGGGCATGTATTTTGTTTTCCTAGCAATTTTCAAGGTTTCATCATTTTTAGTTTTTCTCAGAAATATTGCCAGAAAGGAACCGGGTGTCAAGAGCCAAACTTTCCCATTCGAAAGGCCTTCTGGTGACTGGGTGTTGAAACTATAGGCCTGGGAATCAGAACACAGTTTGTCATCCCAGAATATTCTGCAACAGGTGGAAGAAAACCTGAATAGGATCTGTCATCGTTTCAGCTCAATTCCCTCACTACCATTCCGCTGAAAGTCAGCCATTGTGAGTAACCGAAAACTTTCCCAAAGAAAGGCTTATTTACACTAAAAGAAACTTAGCCTAAAGTATCCTGAACAACGGCAGAAGGAAGCACTTCAGAAGACAAGGGCATTACCCAGCCATTTTGTGTGAGATCAAGAGTCTGTTTAGCCCTGCCTCTTCCAATGGTCTGTGGCAGAAAGTAAAGGAAGTGAACAAGAAAAACCAAAGAGTGTGTAGAATCATATACCCGTCCCTTTACATAACTACCACCTTTCAGTTAATAAATGAATAAATAATGAAAAATTAAGTTATTTTTGCAAAAAGGTCTACTGATAAATCTTTTGGTCTACTGCAAACTTCTGCAACTGTTCAAGGATGAAATTTATTTCTGCTTCCAGGAAAAATACCAGCAAGTTTCAAACAAAGGGACAACGGCATGGTTCAGACTTCCTAACTCTGTTGATTGGTATCCAGGCATGAGAACTTAGTTATTTTCAGCAGGACTTTGTACAGATTTTCCAAGGTCCAGATTAGAATTCGCACCTACAAATACCAAATTCATGAAACTAATTTTTGTCACAATTATATCACTGCAACTCTGCTGTAACTGCAGTGAAAGCACAGCAAGATATTACCATTGCTATATAACCCTAGCTAGTCTTATTTATGCAGAAGAATGACTACAGCTAATTTTACACTGTGGCCCTCGGCTCTGCTGTGAACTGCTAAACTCCAGCCAGTATCTGGCTTCATTACTATCGCATTTCCTGTCTCCTGCTCCCCACAGTTCCAGCTCTGCAGATCAGTGTGTGCAGAGTAAAGTGGTGCTATTTGGTCATAGCTCCTAAATAGTGTTTTCGCAGTACACCCACCTTTAATTCTTTGGTGGGGAAAAAAGGACAGCTTGTCTTTTAAACAGCTGAACTCATGGAATAAGAGCTCTATCCTCCAGCTTGGGAATGCTTAGAAAAAAAAAGATGGTCAATTTCCATTAACCCCTGCTGCCATTTTTCTTTTTTCCCTTTCTTTTTCTTTTTTTTCTTTTTTTCTTTTTCTTTTTCTTTTTCTTTTTCTTTTTCTTTTTCTTTTTCTTTACTCTTCTTAGTAAACAAAATATCTTATACAAATGGGGGGTGGAGGGAAGGATAGGAACATGAGGCAAAGGCACTAGTGGAAAAGCAAGTTTATTTGGCTCTGAAATTCTCCCTGACTGCTTGCTTGAGAACTGTTGCTTGGTTATGTTTTTCCCTCCAAGCCATGATCAAGCTAATTTGGGGGACATATCTTCATCCCATTAGATCAGAGAAGAACACCATCTCACCAGCCTAGAATAACCATGAGCAGTGCTCAAGAAAGCCCTGAGAAATAAATACGAAGGGACTTGCCAGTCACAGTTGTGCTGCCTTGGCACTATTTTATAGGTAGCCTTGTACAGCACCTTCCTAATTGGCACCTGGCTAGAGTTAACACTACAACTTTTTCCCTTTGCTGCACAGTAGCTTGACACCCACATGTTAAAGAGCATTCATCAAGAGAATAAAGACTCCATGCACCTGTCTGCCAAAGCTCCAGTGACACTAATGGCTTTCTTGTGATGTCGTAGTTCAGCCATACAACCACAAGCAGAAAATCACTGTGAGTTCACCTTGCAGAACATGAATGCCTGAGATCTTTATACAACTGGATGCAGAGCATCACATGCAGGCTTCCTGGTTTGGAACTGCTTTCCTGGAGGCTTGCTTTTCCCTGTGACACAGTTCTGCAATCAGGAGCAGCCGGGAGGCTCTTCCTCTCAGACGCCAGGCTTGAACTTTTCAGGCCCAGTGACAAGACACATCCG
This sequence comes from Chauna torquata, assembly GCA_013399475.1. NCBI lineage: Eukaryota > Metazoa > Chordata > Aves > Anseriformes > Anhimidae > Chauna > Chauna torquata. The sequence continues at coordinate 63,727 of VXAL01013323.1, read as the reverse complement.
GGGGGGTTCTGGCCTGTGACATCTGCTTATTTGGTGGTCCAACAGCCTGAGTCTCTCAAACTACGATTTATTTGGTTCCTTATCTGTTTTGCTCTATCCCTTCTCATGCTGTCCTCAAATAGGATAACTAGCTTTATGTTGTTGTCAGGTGTAATGTTACCTGTCAGGATTGTCATGTATAAGATGTTTATTAATTGTGCAACTGAGATGAAAAGCACCAGGAAACAAACAAACAAACAAATAAACAAAAAAACAGAAAAACAGAAATTTCTGTAAAACAGAAATAATAAGGTTAAATAGCACCAGAATCCCACAGAGCAGGAACTGAGGATGCATAGGCAATGTAATCAGAAGAACTCAGCTAAAAAACCTGCAGCGGAGTGTGCAGCAAAAATGTACAGGAGAAGGCTCTCTGTCAAGACTCTCGTTAGATATTCTCTAGCCTTATGAAAAAGATAAATAGCTCTTCCAGATTTCTCTCTTTTTCACTTTTTGAGACTAACATAAAAATTTTTACTGATGTTGCTTATGCCTGTTGTTAAATTTGGTCTGTGAGCTGAAAAGACCACAGAAACTTCAAGTCTGCTGTTTCTCCTCAGCTCCTTTTTATTGACTAGCTAAACCTTCACAGAATCTGAGCTACTGCCCCATTTTTCACAGAGAGCTCCCTGCTACTGGTCATTCTGAGGCTCACTGTGTCAATGCTTTCCAACTGCAAAATTCCTAATTTAAATTTCACCTGTGATAATACATTGCAACTATAGGGAACACCACCAATTTCTTAAGGCATGTTAATATCTGGACACGAGCCACCAGATAAAAAATTAGAAACTAACTAAGACAGTGTAAGAATCATCACCAGATTTCTCTGGATGAGCACAGAAATAATGTGTGATTCTTGCAGTCAGCTTGGTCCTAAGTACATTCAATCAGTGCAATGAATCATACTGGCTACGGACCAGCCACCTAGAGTGCAGGCAAAATTGCTGAAATTGTATACCAAACAGTCTCCTTCACATAGGTTATTTGATAATCAGGTGAAGTATAAGGACATCCGTTATGCAGGAGGCCTTAAATACCAAGAATTAGTTTATTTCATTGCAATTATATTTACCTCTTTGCAAATGTATTTAATTCTGACTAATGAATATGCAGATGAAGTATGCAAAGCTTGCAATTAACGTTTGTATTTGCAAGCTTTGTTGCTTTGTGCTGTTGATACCTTCATTCCTTTAGTTTAATTGCTTGCTGTCACAGATTCTAGGGGATCATTTTTGTAGGCTCCAGAGAATGAAGTCCATTAACGTAAAACTAGAGATTTTACAAAAATAATCCACCAAACCAGCAGAAACCAGAGAAGATGACTAGTTACTTATAAACGAGTCCTATCAAAGCCAAGACAATAAAATCTGGTCTTTTTTTATTATTATTTTCAGGATCACAGGAGATAGGAGAATCCCTGGACTGAGATTCTATCGGAGAGATCATAAAACCAATCAAATTATAATCTAAATGTCTCTGTAGCTTGTGGAGTATCTTCTCAGATATTTGGTTTGTTTTGTCACTCCTTATCAGCTTGGAGTGAAACAAGTTTTGAGAGACTTTACAGTGAAGGTTCTGTAAATTGCAGTAACATCACGTTTTTCCATTCGCTAAGGAACAGTAAGTGCTGCCTCTCCCTCACAAATAAAAGTTCCACAATTGATTTGACTTACTGTTATGTTTTGTTTCCTACAGAACAAAAACCTGTCATCCCTTGTCTGCCCTTCCCAGTCAACTTCCGTTTGGACAGTTTAGAAGTGATGCCAAGAAAAAGAGTCAATGTAATTTATTGCTCAAAACCCAATAAACCTTAGTAAAATATAATTGCTAAGTTTTTGTGAATATATTCCAAGAAAATAAGCAATAAAGAGAGTGGTAAACAAAAACAAAGCAATGAGCAGTCTGCCTGAAGAATGATTAACACTTGCAGCAAAGAAAGAATGGTTATGAGTGATGAGAAACTTTACCGGAGATAATTATGTATAAAGTTTATATTAGTTATTCTAACTTTAGACACAAATATCTTTTTCCTATTTTCACTCCTTATTTTACTCATCACTTATCTTCATGTTTCCCAGTACCCTTTAAATACTTAAATAACATTGCTTACAAAGCCAGCTGAAAAAGTGGCTCTTGGATCCAAAGAACTCTGAAGAATTTATAAGCTGTTTTTCCTCCTATCCTCAGAGCTACCGCCAGTAGAAGCCAAATCCAGACATTTGCAACTCAACACCAGGAATGACAAGCTAATCTCATCTGTGTTGTCAAGGCCTGAGCCAATGACCTCAGGCGTAGGACATCTGACAGATGCTGAGCCATAATAGCTAGTTCTATTTCATTTTGTATAAACGTCCTTTTAGATTATTGTTTTCTTATGTAGTCCTACCCTGAGACATAGCTGAAAAGAAGCAGTGAATATTTTCAGTTCAGATTAAAATTCTGGTCCCTACAAAGGTTCTGGTAGGCATCATAACAGTTCAAACGAAAAGGTGGTAGGCAAGTCTTTAGAGATGCAGAGACTTGTTTTAGATAATCAGAATCCTGAAGTTGAAATGATGATGTAATCTGCAAATTCACCTCATAAATTTCTCCACTCTAGACACCATTACAAAGTATCATACTCTTCTGGAAATTTGTTCTACTGAGGCTTAGAACTGCATAGGAGCCATGCTTCATGTAATATAGCAGTAATATATAACATAATAATAATATATATGTAATATATAACATATAAAGCAGAAAACGCAGTTGTTTGGTAGTTGAGGTCGCATCAGGAAAAGCTAGAACCCAAGACCGCACTCATTTTACACTGCAGATTATCTTTAGGAATAGCATAAATTAAGGACTAACAAAAGCACACTCTGGAGATTATTATTTCATGAAAATCACTTTATATACAATGCAGAGCTACACACCATTCTTACTCAAATATTGTTCAAGCATTGAAGGCAACACCTTTCATAAAAGGCAATAAAAAGCATGGCTGAAGATGAAAAAAGTTGCATTAATGTACAGATATGTAAACCATACACATAAACAAACAGCACCTTTCATAGAGCTCTCAATAAACCCTGTGCTGACTGTTTTAGAAATGGGTTACTTAGAAGACTTTAATGTAGGATACTGGCATTGTATACAGCAACGTATACAGAAGGACACAAGCCATACTGTTACTCATGACATGTTGCAGTCATCATGATAGTAAAAAGAGCGTAGAATTAATAGTACCTGATGAGCAGAATAGCTTCAGAACTGACATTTCTGGAATATCTTTTTATTTAAACCCATTTGTATAGCAAATAAGTATACATTAATGTCTAATGTAAAGTGATGATTTTTCTCCACCTCTCTAGAACCCTTGAATACTTCAGTAGCCACAATTTAGTGTTGAGTAATTTCAGAGAAAATACTATTTACAGTTGAGAGAACCATATTTTCTTATGACTCTGGTTGCATTCTTTCCTTATCCATTTTATTTTTTAAAAAATATGTTAATGTATCTACTCTGAAAGTAAACAACTGTAAATTTAATTGTAAAGTGTGTGTGTGTGTGTGTGTGTGTGTGTGTGTGTGTGTGTGTGTGTGTGTGTTAAATTTAACACACTAGATACAGTGGACAAGCAAAGGTTCCAGCAAATAATGTCACTTGCCCAGAAAATTTACAGAATTAATTAGGAGAATAAGGAAAGTTTCACTTAGTTTCATGTCTTGAAACTTGGTTTGTATAATATAACATTCATGATACTTCTGTAGCTCCTTTACTCCCTCAAAGGAGGCTAAATATGTGACTTCAGTAGAAACAGTTAACAAGCAGTATAAGAAACAGTTATCTAAATATAATAAATAGTTGTAACTCTGTATTTCATGGTAATAGAAAGTATGACACATTTCCAAAAATCCAGACACTGCAGCCTTTGTTGAAGAATCACATAAGATTGTTTCAGTCCTCAAGTATAGAAGTGGCATTTAGGGCACGACTCACAGAAATTTTAAGCACATAGTCTAGCTATCAGAACTACGGATCCCTGTGAAGTTTGATTGGCAAAACCTTGTGGAATCTCTACACCGTTAAAGAATGGGAAAATCCTGAAGTTTCTATTGAACACAGCAGTTTACAAAATGGTCAGTATAATTTTAAATTCATATGCAATTATCCAGGTAAAACTTCCTGCACAAAACTAGTTGAGGTACCAACCAACATAGCTACAAAATTAAAAAAATATATATAGTTTTTTGTGTAACTTAGGCCAAAACTTCTTGTTTTGCAGCCAGGCAATAAATCCTAACAGCTTATCTCCCTAAGCCATCATCTTGACAGAGGCTTATTTTAATCACTTGAGAATAATTCCTTTAAAATATAAGCTCTTCAAATTATAGGGTTATGCACAGAAGTCCTTTTATGGCACTTTTACGTATATAAATGCATTGCAAATTAGCATTTTGAAACCAATTTCTAAACATCAAATATTTCATTTTCAATTAACATTTAAGTTGAATATTTGCATCAAAGGATACAAATTGTCATTTCCTGAGACAGTATAGCTATTATTGCAAAGCCAAGGGTGTGTTTTTTGAAAAACTTTACCTGAAATACTGCACAATGCAAACTATTTACAGTGCATAATAGCAAGACCTTTTATTGTTCAAGAACAATGCTGCATATCCTTCAGCACCATCTACTTGCAGTTGTTTATTAAATATTTGCAGACTTCAAAGTGTTTTGAACTGCAACACAATTACATTTTTAGAAAAGCAAAATGGCAGGCTTATACATCAAAGAATTTTGCTAGAATTTTATTTGGATTCTCAGTACAGCCAGGATACACAGGAACTGCGTTACGCACCTGAGCTCTTGAATTTAAATCACTTTGGGGATTTGTGTAAACAAAAGGCAATTTTGGAGGCAGCCAGGATGAGCATTAAAGCTCCAAAATATGGAGATATGTTTATTTTGTAAGTAGTCACAGTGTTGGTTTCTCTGTGTTTTATTAGTTGCTTGAGAAACATCAGAAATACCTCTACAACATCATAACCAGTTAAAGAATTGGCGTGGAATAAGACTGAATTTTCTCCTTGTTTTGTTAGTTGCTTGACGTATGTCACAGACAAGTCAACAATGCCAGTTTCAGAGAGAAACATTTGACATTTGGTAAGAATAGATTCTTGCTATGCGACCTCCAAGGGAATTGTGTTAGGTTGACTCATGGTGATATCACTGACTAGTGCTATAGCTACTTACAATACCTGATTTTCTGCTAAAGTCGCTACTCTTTTTAACAGTTTCTAAAACACCATGATTAATTGGGTATCTACTTTATGTAATCCATGCAACTAAACTATGAAAACTAAACAGAACATTTTCCTTTAGTTTTGTTTCTGTTAAAGTGAAACACCATCTTCCCAGGNAGAAAAAATTTCAAAAAAAAAAAAAAAAAAAAAAAACCAACCAGATACAATAGCAATATTAGACAAGGATGCATGGCAGCAAGATCAAGTCAGAGAAGCTGAAATTCCATCTGTAATTAAAGCATGACTTGAGATGATAAAGCAAGCAACTGCCAGTTACAGATGCTAAAGTTACCGATCTACTCATAGGTTGTATTTTGTGCAAGGATCTGCAGAGTAAACTCTCTCCAACTATTCTGGCAAAGAACTGCAGTCACTTTCACCAAAGGCACTATTCCTCTTAATAAAAACACCAAGTGCAGCACATAATTCAAGGATGGGATTGCAAGAAAACCCCAGAACAAGCAATTAAGAACAACTCAACATGTGGCTCCATGAAACAGGTTTCTTGAATAACAACAGCATTGCTCATAACCTGAAATGAATCCTTGTGACTCCAATCTTGCTGGAGTAACATTAGGCAGTAAAAGTAAGCAACGGCAGGCAAAAACCAACTTCACATCAAAATTTTCAAAATCACAACTAGCTTGATTCAAAAAGAATAGCACATTCATATTTCAGCACATCCACTTCCTTAGATGTTTCAAATACACTAAATGCCATTGATGTTCATTCCCAATGCAGGATTTCTGCCCCCAGTTTGAGGGCCACACATTGCTCTAAAAGAAGTAAAATTAATACTCAAACATGTCTAACACTGAAAACTCAGCTAAGCAATGTAACCAAATGTAAATATTCAGGATAGAGAACAAAACCGTGATTCAGCCTTCTAAAACAGGTGTTACTTGCACAATCCCCTCACAATATGCATCAAATGGAAAAGCTGAACCCAAATCCTTTCCTGAAGAAAGATTTAGAACAAAGTGATTGAAAAGCTACTTCTTGACCAAAACATCAATGATACATATCATGTCTCCACAATTAGCAGGTGTTATGAAATAAAATCTACTCAGAATACTTTAAAAGCACCCGCAGTGTTTTAAATAAGCATATAAAATGACCAAGAGGACTAATTATTCACCGATATTTAGCTAAGATTTGCTACATTTTACCATTGTACTTGCTTATAGAAGTTTTAATAAGGTGCAATTAACTTACAGAATCACAGAATCACAAGGTTGGAAAGGACCTTCAAGATCATCTAGTCCAACCGTCATTCTATCACCAATACTACCCACTAAGCTACTAAATCATGTCTTGTAGCACCTTGTCCAGGCGCTTCTTGAACACCGCGAGGGTCGGTGACTCCACCACCTCCCTGGTCAGGCCGTTCCAGTGCCTGACCACTCTCTGAGAGAAAAAGTTTTTCCTGATATCTAATCTAAATCTCCCCAGGCGCAACTTGCGGCCATTTCCTCGAGTCCTATCATTAGTTACCTGAAAGAAGAGGCCGACCCCCTCCTCATCACAACCTCCCTTCAGGAAGTTGTAGAGTGCAATGAGGTCTCCCCTGAGCCTCCTCTTCTCCAGACTAAACAACCCCAGCTCCCTCAGCTGCTCCTCGTAAGACTTGTGTTCCATACCCCTCACCAGTTTCGTTGCCCTTCTCTGGACACGTTCCAGAGTGTCTTGTAGTGAGGGGCCCAAAACTGAACACAGTACTCGAGGTGCAGCCTCACCAAAGCTGAGTACAGGGGGATGATCACCTCCCTGCTCCTGCTGGCCACACTGTTTCTAACACAGGCCAGGATGCCATTGGCCTTCTTGGCCACCTGAGCACACTGCCGGTTCATGTTCAGCCTTGCATCTATCAACACTCCCAGGTCCCTTTCCTCATCACTGTCTTCTAGCCACTCAGCCCCAAGCCTGTAGCGTTGCATGGGGTTATTGTGGCCAAAGTGCAGGACCCGGCACTTGGCCTTGTTAAACCTCATCCCGTTCGCCTCAGATGCATTGGACAAGACATCTAGCAGTGAGAGCAATAGACTTAGAATTGTATCTGTTGATCCTATTCCAGTCCCATTGATTTGCCTAAAAGCTTTGAAATATCTTGACCTCCCCTGAGGTTCTCAATTCAGTTACATGGGAACTTGCCCAGAGTGCATTTGCATATCCAGCTGAGAAATCACTGATGATAGATTATTTCTTCCCACTAGTGAACATCAGTACCTGTGCTACCTTCAAAGTAAAGGAGTTTGCCTTGGTATTCATGATACCCACAGTCAGTTTATGAAGGATTTTTCCAGCAGCAGCAAGCAATAGTTATCCCAATAATTATTTCCTCTCAGCCCAGTTCCTCATTCCTATGTGAGAATTGCCATGGAGAAAAAAACTTAAAGACAGCATTTTCATTTGTCAACCTCTTTATGGAAAACAGAACTGGGAAAGGCAGTTTAGTGCAATATGGCTATTTCAGTGTAGAACTGCATCTCAGTTACAAGTAAATATTCAGAAAAAGAGCAATGTTTTTTAAAAGGAGAAGTGAAAGAGAAAAGTTGAAGGGTGATGGATCAACTTCCTCTGAGCTGAGAGACAGGCCACTAGCTCAGAAAAACTTTCAGAGCAATAAGTTCAGCAGAAGCAGTGGGATGTGGAGCAGAACTGAAAAAAAAATGTTTTAAAAAGCCTTGCTGCANTGTGTGTGTGTGTGTTAAAAGTCCCTTTCTGGGCTAGGTTGCTGAGGTGTTATGTTTAGCCAGTGGAAACCTGAACTTCTGAAGGTATTCTGCAAGCTAGTCAAAAAAGCCATCATTGTACTTATTTTTAGCATTTGCTGGTTTTCATGACAGGGACAAAAATATCATTTGTGGATAAACAACCCTTTATCAGGCATCCACACTGATGAAAAAGACATGATTCAGGCAGCCAGAACCTTTCAACTTTAATTCCAGCTCATGCGCTGTTCAATCTACTTCTTCCTTCACACTAACACAGTGTGTGGTGTCACAGAAAGACTGTGTATGTCATACATCCTCCTACAATGGTAAGGAGTCACAAAAAAAAGTCACTTTTGTTTAATACTAAGCAAGAACTTTAGTATCAGACCCAGAAAAACAATCTTATCCCTAAATTTAGCCCATTTCTTTCTCTGCATTTCTGCAGCGCTTCCAATTCGTCCAGCTGTAGCCAGAAGCCATCTCAAGGTCTAAATGAGTAGATAAGCAGCTGTCACACATCCTTCTGCCATTCACAAGGAACAGGTGCATCCAGAACTGAAACAGAATCTGAGTGTCAAATTTTATCTTCCCCTTTTGGTACATATTTGTTGCAGTAAAAATGCCACACAGTACTATTGACTGAGCTTACTGCAGTAACATGTCTTGACCCACCAAGAGGAGTCTTTCGTTGTGCTAAGCCATAGAAGCCTGCCCATCTAACTTTCTGTTCGCTACATGTGAATCTGAATTTTAGCAACCTTTCTTTTACTGTGATCCCTTGATGCCAGAGTATTAACAGGAATCAACAAGTAACGGAAAGCTATTATGATCATTAAAGTATGCAGAGGAAAAGTAGCCAACTTACGCTTATGCGTGTGCCAGAAACCAGAATACACATTTTTTCCAGTTCACAAACACTTGAGAAAGGAATTTTGGTCCTGGCATTGTTGAGAAAAATCAAATGCCTGAAGGACATTTAGTTCCAGCAATGATTGGGGGGGGGGGGGGGTTGTGGAAGTGGGGGGAGCATGGCAAAGTTATTAAAAGATGTCATTTTAAAAGTAAATAAAATCAATATATTTTATGCTTTGAAAAAGACTCACATTTCAGGTAGTTTATTTTCAGCCAAATACTGAAACCATTTTTCAAAACTTGCCCAGGGAAAGCTTACTGAAGTCAACAGGAGTTTTGCTGAGTGAGGACCACAGGATTTGTTTCTAGTAGTCATTGAAATAACATGTTTATTACAGAAGCAGTAGCAGAAAAAGCAGTCACTGTGAATCATACAATATAACTATTTCCTTTAGAGGCTGACATTCAGCCAGATAATTCTATCAGATCTTTGTGGACTTGGAGGCAGTGGTCTTCAGTAGACATCTGGATAACCTATGAGAAGCAATGGGTACATGAGTTAGAGCATAGGTCTTACCTCAAATTAAAAAAATCATTCTTTGCCTCTTCCTTTTTCTAAGTGTGAAGGGAGATTAAGGACAGTGGGAATTTTCTGCCAAGATGAAGGCAGAGTGGATTTCTGGAAGGAAACATGTTTTCACCAAAAGAAAAGGGAAAAAATAAACAAGGTGGAAAAAGAAGCCAACTCTTTCCACTGAAAGAAACTAAAAATTATTAAAGGGAAAAAAGAGGTAAAAGTAGGAATAGCTCCTCTGCAGACTTGTCACTTCCTATTGCTCTTTTTGTTTGACAGAGCACAAATTATCAATTTAACTTTTACTTCTGTATTTAAAGGCTATATTACTTTGCTCTTTTTTTTTTCCATGTCTACTCTCAAATTCTGCTTGATTTCATTTTTCCGTTGCCTTTCCTCCTATGAAAGAGCAGGTATAGATACGAATTTCCTGTAGAAGAGATGTTAATGTTCTTCTGTTACTTTGCAGCCTTCTCAGGAGACTGGGGATAAGGAGATTTTAGAAGTAATCATATTCTAGCAAACAGATAGTCTGCTCTGTCTCATGTCTAGCGTCTGACATCAGGCAGTTTCAAGATGCATTTGACGAAAGCACTGAATCTCCCTTTCCTTGACAACCTGCCCAGAGGAAAATACGTTTTCTAATGTTTGTTGATTTACCTAAGCTGTTCTGTCCTCTGATTCTTTACACTGACATGTGTTAACTTTTGTTCTGTATTTGTGGAGTACCTGATTTATGACTGGGGATGCTAGGCTTCAGCACAATACAGTGCCCTGTTCCTTGAGTCTCCCATGTCCCTTGTTTAGGAAAGCATAAAACTCCAGCTCACATGTGTTCATTCATAGATGGACAATATTCCCAAACAACACTTGCAAATGTTATTAAAAAAAATGGAAATGATTTCATATGTAATGAGGATTGCAAAGAAATAGTGACTTACAGGAGCTAAAATGGCTCCTACAAAATCCAAAAAAATCATTGAAGTATGTCTGTTTTCATGGACTTTGCACTTAGAGCTTTTTTTTTTTTTTTTTTAAATATTGGTGAAAGTACCGCACATATTTCTCTCAGTTCCTGGCACGTAATCTCTAAGAGAAATCACATTTTAAATCCTAAATTCAGCAGATATCTCTGTAATGTTTTCTCATGAAGAAAGATTAATCAAGTTTCATATGCAGAGTATATCAACTCTGATATTTTCAATCACTTACCTCCAAATGATAGATCTGACATGTTTCCAGAAGATTTAATCTGGGGAAATATTTATGGAGCTGACTCGAGCGAAGCAGCAAGAACACTGAAGTCGAAGCCCCTCTGCTCAAGGACCTGTTATTTAAATGATGTATTAGCAGGGTGCCTGCTCATCAAAGCAACCTCTAGATACAAGATATCTCAAAATATGCAATACTAAAGTTCAGACACCCTTGGCACACATGGCAGTATTCAGCTTAGGTTACAGTGTCCTTTGCTGATAAATTAGTGTAATTATTTCAGTGTGTTTTATAAAGGTGCACAGCATGTTCCCTTGGAAGGCCCCGCTCAGGAATATATTGTTCTTGGAATTCTTCCTACCTGAGCTGCAATGTCAGTCCAAGGGAAGCACAGAACAAAGTTCTTGCATTTAGGTAACCACCAGGCACTTGGCTTAACCCAAAGTAGTAACGTAGCTACTTAAGTTTTCTGGCAACAGTGCTTATTAGGTAGATCTGGCTCTATTGCACCAGTGTGTGTGCATATACTGAAATACTAAACACCTTGATGGTCTCTTCAACAGAAAAGTCTGTCTCCTGGAAAGAATGACTGTTTTCCAGTAGAATTAGATTTTGGTGATGGATATGATAGCTGGTTCAGAAAAGGCATGTATGGCATGGGACAGACTCTGGCTAAGGCAGCTACCTGAGAAGAAATTTTCAGAGCAGTCACACCCTGTCTAGAATTCACTACACCTCATTATCCACACAAAGAAAAACAGCATACTTTCAAGGTGGTAAATGTGATTTGTGTCCATACAACACCTTTCTTTTTAATAACTATTTTGCCACAATCAGTGAGAAGCATTTGCAAACCACGTGAGCCTGTTCTTGACCAAATAGAAACTTTCTGTGGAAGTTCATTTCTGCCAGTGAAACTTCTGCCAGGAAATGTTTCTTCGATGCAGGATGTAAATCAGACAGAGTCCTCATGCTACAATATCCAGTTGTCCTGCGGCTACAAAATTCATCTGACACTAAAGTGTTCTGTCCTTGCATCTAATCAGACAAAGACTCCGCTTGTACTTTCCACTTCCTAGCATTGTCTGTTGAGTTGTTGACTATTGCAGGTAAGCTATGTGTGTCCTTGGAGCAGTTACACTCTTCACTGAATTTTCTTGTCTCAGAAATAGATATAAACATGTCTAAATAAAAGAAAAAATAAAAGAGATATCCCACAAAGAGTAGAAACATTTGGAAAAACTCAGTCTCTTCCATTACTCAAAAGGACTGTTTCCCAGGCAGCTCTTTTCAGAGAACAGTATTAGCCTTCAATGAGATCTAGCTTAAGGCAGGGTAAGTAAATATGTTGGTCTGTTCTACCAGCCTCTCCACAGTGCCACCATCAGTTCTTGAGTATAAAAAAAAATACAAATGTATCTTTGACTTCAAATGGAAGTCAGATCTGCTGTAAATTAGAGGATGTTGTAGCGAAGTATCAAGTAGCATCCTTTTTGCAACTATACCTTGTGCTTACTGAGTGAACACAAGGAATGAGGACCGTCACTCTCCAGATCTGCTCTGAAGAGCAGAGAAGGAAAACATTCTCTCTTGGTCCTTTTCTGATGATAGGTTTCTTATTCTAACATCTTCATTGCAGGTATAAATTCTGCCATCTGGAAAAAATCACCATTGTAAAAATGCTGCTGGGTAAAAAAAATAGGGCATATATTTGACAGCTTTATTCCTTCTGTGAATTGCAATAATCATTATTTTTATGGCTGTATTCATGGTTACAAATTACTCACAAAATTATTTCTTATAATAATCCTGAAAATGTGGATTGATTTTGAGATATTCCTGGTGAATTGTAAGCAATTGTTGTTAAATACAAGCTATATTCCTTAGACACGACTGTATGTGTCCAAGGAACACAGGATTCTTTGACTGAATAAATGTAACACTGATAATAAGTGTATTAAAAATCCAAAATACCAAGTTAGTGCAGTTTTACTTTAAATTTACTTTAGTTGCTAATATTATTGGTGATGTTTTAATTAGCAGAAATATTAATGCAAAGGGAACATACAAGATGTGTGAGTGTTGTAAAATATTGATCTGAAACGTAAAAAAGCCAGAGAACTATGGTAGCACTCAGTTACCTCTAGAATAAGAGCTGAGCTACAGCCTCCAAATTCAGATTTTGGATTTGTAACATGACAGCATCAGGGATTTTTGAATCAAGGATTTTGGTAATGGTATATTCTAGAGATCTGGTTTGTTCATTACATATTAATCTGAATGGGGGGCTTGAAACACTTTCACAAAAAAAAAAA
>VXAL01013323.1:4054-39516 GCA_013399475.1 Chauna torquata | reverse complement strand
CTCAATTTTTGATTAAGAAGAGGGAAGAATAACAATCCAAGTTTCACAAAATTGTACTGTAAGAGACCTTCAAGAATTTGCTAGATTTTGTCTCACGGAAATTGCAGGAAGGCAAAGGGGTTTTTTTATGCTAACCATCCAAGTGCAGGAATAAGAAGAATCAATGTCCACAGGCTCAGCTTTATCTATGTTCTCTGTCTTCCAAGATACAATTCCAGGATTTCCACCGAACAGAGAGATTTGAAGATGTTCTGTATTTAGCTGTAATACATTCTAAGCATGTGTAAACATACATGTACACAGTATTTGGCATTTCCTGAATGAAATACAGAAGCAAGTCTCCTCCATCATTTGTTCATAGAATTTTACAAGATTTCAGGATTTTCTACAACTTTGTAGAATACATCAGCCCCAACTTGAGCGATAGTTAAGCTCACCATCTTCATGTCAATACATACTGCAGGATCAAGAAAGAAAGAGACTGTAATAGCTAAGGGAAGGAAATTAAAAATAAAAATAATAAAGATAATAAAAGTAGTATTGTTCAAGTTTCCTGTATTGCATAAGTCATTAAGATTGCTAAGGGCTGGCCAGTGCCTGCTGTCCATAACACTTCATGAGAGCAACCTTATATTATAAAACAAATACAAATGGAAGTTGGGGTACTGGAAGCATATTCCAGTATAATTACATATTGATTACAATACTATTTTCTCTAAATTTGCTCTGAAACTGAGACGATCCTGCTATATTCATGGCAGCTGAGAATTCACCACGTGAATGATGTCAACATATATTAATTATATACTTTGGACAGAGCTACCTCTAGACAAGCACATTGAAAATAGCATCTGATAAACCCTGAAAGCTTATTCCCTGACATCAGGCTTCACTCTGAAAGCTCCTCTGATAAATGTCTTGCTTAGTTTCTGGACAAGTCCAGAGCACAAAGAAAAACGTCTCTTATTTCTGAGAAAGGACAGCTGTTTGGTGAGCTTACATTGCATTTTGAAGTCATTCCTACCTGACTCACCAAAATGTACAGTGTCCTCTAGCAGACAGGACGTCACACACACACAACTTCTGATGGATTTCTTTTAATGTTGATAGCTACACAGAGCAAGATGGATTTCATGTCTACCATAGAGAAGGCTGCCTTTGTCCCCTCTTTCTTTGAGTTGAGCCTGTCCTGACTATATGCCAGGAGTAGAATAGTCTTTCTACAAACTGCCACGACTGCTGAGAACTTCCACTGACACTTGGAATTTCATTCATGTTTAGGGTAAATATCACATGTTTTTAACAGCTTTAGTAAGTGAATACCTTGCTCCATAACTAGTGTGACCATCATTTCTAAATAAAAAACTTTGTACTTCCCCCCTTTCCCCAAAGAAGGAAAAAGTGTGCGCTCCTGAAAATGTTTTTCAACATTGCACCTTTTGCTTCTCAAAACAATAAAGAAAAAGCCAGTCTCCTCTGTTCACATAAGCAGAATATTTCTCTTAGCAGCTGCTCTTTCCTTGCATAGGGTGCCTCTAAGCAAAAATCATCACTGAATAAATAAACTGGGCCTCTTTCCTTTCATCTGCCTCTTGCTCCTAAAATGTCACATTTTTTACATAATTGATCAGAGTTATTTGGATGAATGTGTTTGCACAGCTTTGGCAAGCAACTGTGTATATTTTCCTCCTCGTGCTGGAAGAAACAGTCTATTTCAAAGAGTTAAAATGGCCGCAGAGACCCTTGAGATGCTCTACATCCTCTAGCTGTGGTATGCACTCTGCTAAGCTTTGAACGACACACTATGCAGCAGCCCCTTTGAGGATATGGCTATGTAAAACATCTTACAGACTCTTTTCCTACCTATACTAAAGACCTAGTGTCTCCAGGCGAAAAAAAAAAAAGAACGATTCCTGTAATTGGAAAAAATTACTGCTAGAAAGAATCAACAGGAAAAGACTGAAATGAATAGGTAATCCAAACACATGCCTGAAATTCCATCGTTAATAATATAATTGATGCAAATGTTCCCAACAATGCTCCACTGTTAGTCACACATACCATTGTTTACGTTGGTGTGATGGTTAGGTTACCACAGATATAACTGTACCTTAAGTCTGGGAAGGTTGTGGCATGATATAAGTCAACCTCCTGTCACAATTGCATTTCTTTTGCCACCTTCTAAAACAGAAGAGCGAGTCAGCAGCAAAGATGCAGATCCCATATGTGCTAAAGTCCCAGAGCCACATGGATTTCTTTTGGAAACTGGGATCATTAAGTGAAAAAAACTATGAAATAAACCCTTTAAACACAATAGCCAAATTCTTTTCTCAGTCAGTAAGTGTAACTCAGGAATTCTGATTCTCTTTTTTTCAGCTGCCAGACGAAGCCACAGTAGGAGTACATGGTTGGTCTTATGAAAAAACAAACACATCTACCAGTGCAAGTCTTAAAGTCACTGAACAAAACACTTTTTTTTCCTTTTTTTATTCAGTGGAATCATTCCTTTCTTTCAGAGAATAAAAATTGGTAATATCCCCTGTGTCACCATGTATGATGGCTCTCTGTAACTTAATCTTGCGATCTCTCCCTTTCAGCATACATACGCAGCCACTCAGAATTTAGCTAAGTGTATGTGGCGAAGATCTAATTTGGACAAGACATATTAAAACCTGTATTTCCATAATTAATTTACATAGCATTTCACCTCTGAATATGATGAGTTGTCAGGCCAGCCACCGTCTATTCTTCTTTTTAAGATAGACCACACTTCAGGACCACACTTCACCTGTTACAACATGACAGGAACATTTTACCTTACTTCTGAAAGGCTCCATGGCATATTATCCACTTTGTCTTGACAGACACAGCTCTGAGAGTATTTTTAAATCTGCCAGCCCAGACGTCTTTCGTAACAGTCAGTTGAGTCTTTGTTATTCTAAATTATGACATTGCTTTTTGTTGCTTACATACAGATTATATCTCTGTAACAGAGTTCGGGGAGGCACAGAAAAAGTGAGTCAGGAAAGGAAAACCAAGAGAGGATGAAGGTAAACCACATGTGACAGAAGATCCCTAACAGGTTTTTTCCTTGACAGGTGAGACAAGCATAGATTGTATGAAGTACTGGGGGGCTCAAGGCATTGAGGGATCTATCTGCATCAACTGAAGAAATGATTTCTGGATATAAGACATTTGCTGTTACTGGAAGACGAACAGAGGGACAGAATACAGAACTTCTGTAGAATGAAAAGGCCCAAAGGAGACTGAAACACAGCATTCCAAAATTTCCCTTATATAACTTGGCAGACCAGCACTAAAAAATGAAATGTGGATCTCTAACACTTGGCAACAGCAAATGGCCAAAAAAGGTCTTGTGTGAATAATACGCAAAGCAACTGTGAGTTTTAATTCAATTCATCACAAAAATTAGGAAAAGAAAGATTTTCTACTTTGCCAAATTCTAAACTACTTTTCCCATCTGTTTCTCTTCTTTTTCTGTTGCTTCAATCAAGTCCTTTTAACTTAAATGACTATTGCATATCAAGCCCTAACAATTATTTTTCTATTACAAAACATACAAGCAACATAGAACTGATAGCACAACTCTGGGAATGTTCTTGACTTTAAAAGAAAAAAATAGACTTATCTTAAAAGGCCAAATCCCAAATGTCTCACTAATTTTGTTAGAAGGTAACTTATCTATAGTGAACAGCCCTGGAATGGCAAGACTTGGGGAAAGTAACTATCTATTGCTATCAATAGATGTATATTCCTTGTCACACAGGAAAAGTTCAGCCAAGTTATCTTAGTATTTATCAGTCCATTCAGGTTATCATGTCCTGTTTTCCTAACCTAGAAATTTGCTCAGAGAGCGTTAGCTCACCATCAGCTCTATATATACTTTCTTATGAAAGAAAAAATGTATTTGTAGCAGTTTCCTGTAAATTAAAGCTGTGATCCTTTTTCCTAAAGAATATACCCTTCTGAGGCCAAAATACTAAAGACTCTGAGCAGACACAAGACCTTCCTGTATGTACCCACATTTTCGCTCTAAGTCAAAACATCTGTTGAAAACTGATAGGTATCAGTAGATGAGAAATTGGTCATCCTTAATGCCATTGATAATAAGAGGCTAATAGACAACAAAAATTTATCAGTGAAGTTACAACTGATGAAAGCACTGAATCAGATAAACAGGAACTGGCCTAACTCACCTGGTAAACCAAACAATCTCTGGAAGTTTTGGGTGCGAATTCTACACGGAGCAGATCAAATGCTTGACACAGATCCTGTTAACGGTTTGCCAATATTGCATATCCTGAGACACAAACCCTGGCAATGCTTAGCTTCCTAGCATAGATAAGCTTCTTGTGAGGTGCCAGTAGTGAATCAGATACAGTCACCTTCAAACAACTTCCTAGTTTACTTATTTATTCTCAGTGATCATAATACTTTACAAATTATTTGCAACAAAGAAACATGTTTTGTTGAATCAAGTTGTCAGAAGAGAAGGTGTTGTAGGTTCCCCCTGCTGCAGGGAGAATGGCCAGACCTTAGCAAAGAGTTTGAAGAACTGCTGACAGTGGACCCACGGCAGGAGAAGAGTAGGTTTTGGGGCATGTGGGTTGCCTCTACCTTAGAACAAAAATGACTTCGTCCATTTTCAGGAATTTTCCAAAACCAAAACAAAACTCAAAGAAACAGAGACAGAAGAGAACTTCTGACTGTGGGAAGTGGCCAAAATAAGGCCATTTGTAGGACCTACTGATACAATACATCAGGAAACGATGGACTTATTTCTGCTGTTTTGCATCGGTTGTGGAGAAAGTCTTGGAAATTGTTGTAAAAGACCAAATGGAAGGACAGTCAGTAAACCACATCTTGAAGCAAAGATAGCCAGCATGGTCTCAGTAAGGGAAGGGCATGCTTCGCTTGCTTGCTGGAATTGTTTAAGCCCATGCCTGCCAACACAAACACGGGGAATGCTGTGGACACTGTACACTTGGATTTTCAGAAAGCACTTGCCAGAATTCCTAACTGAGATTACTGTCCAACGTGCAAAGCCATAGTCTAATTCAGAAAGGGCAATGAGGGCCCCATAGAAGGGAAAGGCTGCCCATCGGGCAGGGAATGATGCAAGCCCCCAGAAAGCACAGGGAGGTTTCTGCTGCTAAGAGCTGGCCTTACTAATAATCTTAAAAACGACTTTTGATTTGGAATTGGTATGGACATGCATGTGGACAGAAGGAGTTACAATACATCCAGAGGCACAAATAGATTATTTTATTATTAAACATGAAAGATAATTAATAGCTAAATTCTAATTTTGCTAATTTTGCAAAAGTAAATTTCAAGATTAAAGAATCTCAAAGCAAAGGGCAGAACTGGGCTCACCAACCCCCTACAAAGCCTATTAGAAATGTGGGCTTGAGACACAGCAACAGAGTTTTTTTCTCAGAGCCACTGAGAAAAAATGAAGGCTGGAGCAACTGTGAGGTTGTAAATACCTGAATTGTCAAGTTAGCTGTGGAACTGAACAGAAAATAAAAACTTGGTTTGATCTGAAGTGAAAGCTGAAAAATTTTATTTAAGGTGAAAAAAATATCGGGGACCAGGATAAAAAACCTGATTCAATGTTTCCAGAATGTTGTATTTCCAAATACTGGTAAAAAAAAATCAGGCAACAAAGGTATGAAATAAGAAATAGGAAAAAATTCTCTTTTACCTTCTGTGCAACTGAAGCACTCAGAATTTAGGAAACACATATCCTCTTCCATCTTCCTACTCATATTGACTTTAACAAGTATAAGGTATTATACCATTGGATGTATTTCCTCTTCTGTTGAAACTGTTCTTTCTGCCAAAAGTATTAATATATTCATTTAGCTGCAGGGAGAAAAGAACAGTACTCACTAACCTGTATGGAAACAGCCTAGTCCCTGATTTAATTATTATTTCACACGAAGCAAATTCAGTGAATTCAATATTGACACCTCCAGCTTGGTCTAGATGACTTCCTTCCAGACAGAAAAATGAGATGAATCTATGAAAATCTCCTCAACAGAGAGAATATTGTGTGGTCTGGTGAGCACCAACCTTGGAAGACCCCAGCATTTCAAGTGGGTATCATAACCGCTACTGGACTAGCTGTCCACTTCCTTACCAGGCAAACCTGGTGAATCACTTCACAGTGAATCACTTCAAAAATTTCATCTGGTTGGTTGTCATAAAAACCTATTCTTACTCTCCCAGAGCAGAGAACATAAAACACAATGTGTAAAATACAGTATTTTTGAAAAGATGGGTCTACAGGTATGCATTTTAAAGGTGAATTATAGAAGTCAGAGCTTGTACTTAATGTCTGCAAAATCAGCTAAAACTTTTTCCTTAACCTATCTGTAAAATGAACAGACAGATAGTCATGGCAATTGCCAAGGACCCTTATAATGATAAATGAAACAACTTTCATTCTGTAATATGTTTGGAGATCATTAATTGGACTGTCTTGTGCATTGCAGCACTAGTCACACATCTGTGGTGACCAGACACCATAGCGCTTTCCAAAAAAAAAAAAAAAGAAGAAAGATCTCTTAAGGCCCAATCCTGTATAAATAAGTAAAGGTAACAAGGGAAGATACAGCCCCCACTGGATTATGCCACTGTGCAGTATGGCTTCTTTACAAGGTGGGAAGACCTCTACTCCAGCTGTCATTGCTGAGAGAGAACAAAAAGAAAGTACACCACAAATCCGCAACCTGATCACAAAAGATTGTGAAATGACAGGTGCAGGAAGGTGCTTTGTGGCAGCTGATTCGGTGTTTTGAGAGTGCCATTCAGTAGCAGCTCAGTTCTTCCTATTTACACAACTGGACTAAAATAAACAGGAGTTTATACCAGTGATTCGTTTGCACTTGAAGACTTCCTTGAAACCCTCATCTCTCCTTCTGTTTCCCAGCCCTTATATTTCAATGACCCTTTAAAGAAATACAGCTGTTGCCACAAGACTTTGTGGCTTACTTCGCAGTGCATTTTGCACAAAGTGAGAAGCACCTTTATCACACCCACAACACAGATCCAAAATTGTGGTAAGTCAGCAGCAGGCAATTAGGAATCAAAAGCAAACATTAAGTGTTGCACTTTTATACTGCTACTTGTTACATACGCAATCAACGATGTGAGAATGACACCTCATGTTTCATTCGAATATCAGTAATGATATCAGCAACAAAGGAATGGTATTTTGCAGAAGAACAGAAAAATGCACAGTTACACATACATCATAAAGTCATACGTGTTTACTATTCGTTCACTGAAATTTTGTCATAAATCATGGATGGATGTAATTGCAGCACTGTAATTACAGTACTGTACTTTAGAAAGGCACACTACTGTGATGACTTAGGGATTACTTAAGTAATAAAACCCATGGCAAGCTACATAATGCTGGAGTATCAGGTCAGCAACTGTAAAAAATGGCAAAGGATTATTTTGAGAAATATTATTAAAAAACGTCAACAGGACAGCTGTGAATTCAGTTTCTATTTAACAGAAACCACTGAAGCCCGGGGAGAGGAGTTCCTCAGGACAGCCCCAGTTTTGGCATGCTGCTTGCCATTTCAAGATGACACACAGAGTGGGTGTTTTCCTGTAAAAAAAACTAAGTCTGCAAACATTTTTTTTCCAAAAACAAAAGAGAAAAAAGATACTACTCTCATGGTCTACATCTGAATGACAGGGATAATGGCATTGGGTAAGTGGTCATTGCCTGAAACAATTTTTACAGCAAATAGTGAGACACAGGCAAATGGCAAGTTACATGCAAATCACCAGGTCATCCCTCCACTGGAGAATTTAGCTTAGTGAAGCATGTTGCATGCTCCTTCTCATTGTCATACAGAGATACAGAGAGATAGCCTAGCATATGTTAAGTGTCATACACACACTATAGCCATGGAAATTATAATTTGAAGCACAGTGCTGTAATTTCATGAAATACCTTGTGAAAATGCTCCATTATCTCATGTAAGATAGCCAGTGTTCAAAATTAGATAGCACTGTGGCTCTATTCGTGTCTTAAATTCTTTTTGTAGCCCTATTAAATTGTCACACAGAATGATAGCAGATATCCTCTAAGATCAAAGAAGGTTATTGTTTAATTGTTTGTAATTAACTGAGCACAATTAACAATTTAGCACTTCTTCATGAAATTGTAGCCAGTTTCTCAGGTACAGTGCAGTACTTTCAGTTGTTAGTCCTGCACTTCTTGTCACCTGCGTGAGCTCAGAACAAGGCTGTCACGGCTGCCTCAGCACCTCCGTCCTACCTGCGCCCCATGCCCTGGGAGGGGCCTGGCAGAGGGCAGCCATCAGCTTTCCCCATGCACTCCCTGCACCTTCAGCCCACCAGAATCACACTAGTTCCGCCAATATTACAGCCATTCCACCTTCAGAGGGATGGGCAGAACGTGTCCATCAAAAGCGATTTGGTCGGGGCCAGTTTATCTGACATCTCAGACAGTTCAGCTTCTCTCCTTGCAGTATTAGGACTCCTACCGTTACTTATTGGTAAAAACTCTCTTTGAAGGCAATCTTTTATCTTTTTTTTTTGGACACAGTGACAAGGACAGGAAGGGTAAGTTTAAATTTTAATGGGAAAAAAATGGAACTTTGAAACCCTGTAAAATTTTGTTTCTGCTGCAGTCTGCATTTCACGGGTATGTGCTGTGGTGATGTCTGGGTTGCTCTGCTTCTCCAGTCCTGGGTGCCAAGAACAGAGGCCAGCTGAGGCCATGCCTCCTGAACCCACGCTTGCAGGGCTCCAGGGGCTGCCTCAGCCTCCCGAAAGCAGCAGCAAAGCAGTTTCTTGGCAGCCAAGGTGCACCCACCTCCCACTTCACACTGGGAACCCTTAACCTGTTTTGACAGTGCCACTTTCAGCTTTGTTCTATGGGATGGTTTCTTTCCAGTCTCCTTTTCACATGAATCATAATACAGACAACAAAGGACATATGTTGATAATTATAGTCAGATTGCCATGTAGTTTTGCATGCTCGTGTGTGAGGGAATAAAGCAGGGCTAATTAAAAAAAAAAAAAATTGCTTGCTAAAATCTTGGGATTATGTCCTTTTTCAAAAATGTGTTCATCATTAAAAAAGTTCTTTTGTACTATCTAATTTGGATGTAGGTGAAGGAGGGAAGCAAACATTCTTAAATTTATTGGGGTAAAAGAACTCTAACAGTGGGACTGCTTAAAAAGCTAATGTCACTATTAGTAACACCACTAATTACCGAGAAGTGCCTTGCACTTAAATGTGGAACACAGCAATGGAATCAGTGATATCCCCAAAAGCGCATTCTTATTTTCAGAGATTTTCCACACAAATCCAGTTCAAGAATCACTGAATTACAAAACCTAGCTCTTCATTATTCTTCTCTGGCACTTTAAAGCACTAAGTGCAAGTCTCCTTAGAAGATGAGGTGCAACGCCTGCTTGCTCACAGATTTTGTTACTGAAAATTTTGAAAAACATATAAGAAATTAATAATACTAATACACAGCATTTGATATGTATCTTGCAGTTTGAAAAGAAAGGAAAAGGACAAAAATTGAAAAAAAAAATCATAAATTTTCTATGAAGTTCTCTCTAAAACAAGCAACTTCAGTTGGAAGCACAGATCAAAGGACTAATTTATAACAAAACATGCACAAGCTAGAAGTCATCACAGTTGTTTAGACAGGCTTCTTACAGCCAAATAGAGGGAGCCAGCATCCAGCCATAGAACTGCTCCAAAAGCCCTAGAATCCCCAAATCACTCTTTCCCCTCAGCACGTCCACCATCCGGCTATGCCTCATACCATTTTTCCTTCTAAGAAGAGAATACACCCAGGTATTACTGTGCACAAGGCAGGGAGCAAGCTACATCCTATAATGCCTTCCATATAAAATCATTGTCTCTTTGCAAAGAGAATCAATCCACTCTTGAGACAACTAAAACACCCCAAATTGCCTTCTTTACCTACCCCTGACTTCTGTGTGAGAAGCAGAAGTAGGTTTGATGAAAAAAAATGCTGAGCATTAATCCCCTGTTGACAGAGTTGTCATATTCGGTCAAGTACGTTTGACTCTGATAACGATTAGAGTTCTGTAAAATACAAAAGCTGATAGTTACAATTTTTAGCTGTCAGATTATACTCCTCTACTAGAAACCTGTTTTATACTAAATATGTGAACTGGTTCTCCGAATTTTAAAGGGAAAAAAGTGAAACAGGAAGATACCATTGGCAAAGGTATAATGACAGAAAGTTCCGGTGACGACAGCAAGCTGGGGAGGCCTGCTCTTCTGGTTACTTACGGTGTCATTAGATGCCCTCAATGTACCATGTTTACAGGCCTTTACTTCAGGGTGATCATTTATTCTATATATTAACACCTAGATCTATAACCATGATATAACCTAGTCATTGGGAAAGGCCACAAACCCTGCCGTGGTGTGTCTGGATGCCAATGCTGCTGCTTTATTGCATCTGAGACAGAACCACAGGAAACACATTGCTTTTAAAACTGATCGTAAGGTATGTCAGAAAAGCACTGCTAACTGGAGGTGCATTGAAGTGGCCAGTAGCTCTGTACCTCTGGTGCTGTGCATTTGAAAAAGTGCCTGTAAAGGCACTTAAATTAGTTAACCTCTATCACCTCCAGAGTAGGCTTGTCAGTCCTACTGGAGATACATGCTTGTCTAAATATTAAAATGCATGGACTGCTGTTTAGATGCTAGATTTCAGTTCCAAGCCAGACCCAGTATTCATTTTTCCCATGTGAAAAAATAGAAACAGATGTGGAATATCTGGTTCTGATTTCCACCGCCGTGCAGAGATCAGGAGGAGCTCCACTGAGTAAAGCGAGATCAGGTTGAAATGAGTAGCCTTGTAAATATTTCAGAGGATCTAGAATTAGAGCCTTGAAACTTGTTTCACACCACAAGATATCCCTCTCCCTCTAATGGCTTGGTAACAAACCTCTCAGATCTCTAGTTCCAAAATGGAAGCTGGTATTCCCAGGCAGAACCTTGCCCAGAACCAAACAAATATTTTTAAAGCTCAAAAAGCAAGTTTCTTTGCTCCAAAGCCTTCCATGACTGTATATCAATTATCTGGTACATTGCTAAAGAAAATGGCACTTAAAAAGATAAAATGACTTGACTGAAACAGGTAGTGGTTTTTAAGGGCGAATACAAAGCACAGTTTCGGAAAGTCAAGTTCTTGCATTTGTCAGAGTATTTGCTATTGGCCATGGGATTCTTTCACTTACTGACCCAAGTCTTCCTGGAATATTTCTGATCCAAGACACTGGAAGTGCTATATCATGACTTGCCCTACGTTAAAAACTAGCAACCCTTCTAAATAAAATAATATTTAAAAACCTGCAGCATTAGAAGAGATGCAGAAAAATGCTCACCACCAACAGAAACGCCGGTCGTGTTTAGGTGCAGATGCATACCGTATTTAACGGTCGAGATACACGCTTAAAAGTAAATACACGTATCTGTGCAGAACCACTGCCGCGCGCGGACCTCCGCCTGCAGAGGCAGAGCCGTTTTTCCTGCCCTCGGAAGCGTGCATTTTAGCCACGCTGGAATCACCGCAGCGGGAGGTAGGGCCCGGAAAGCCGCCGCAAGGCCGAGCCGCCCGCCGNGGGCGAGGACCGGGGCGGGCCCGGAGCCGCCGCCGGCTGCCAGCCCCGCGCCCCCGCGCCCGCAGCGGCAGAGCGAGGGCAGGAGGTAAACTCTCCCTCGCGGCACCGGCCGCTGCAGTGAGGTGCGGGCGGTGTCCTGCACCGGCTGCCTGCTATCGGCCCAAGGTGTTTAACCCAGCCTTACGGGCACGTCCTAAAGCAGCTTTTTAAAAAGGATTTGTGACGTTAACTAAAATAAACTAACAGGTCACTTTAGGAAGCCTATATCTGGACTGTGAAAAGACTGGGACCTTTGAAAAAGAGACCCGAATTCCTTCATTCGCATCAATTGTCTTAAATAAACAGTGTACTGAGATGAGGATTGATATTAAATATCATAATTTTAATGGCTTTCAACAGAAGGAAATGGAAAACATTAGTGAAATTAACCTGACAGATGAGGTAGCGGAACTGCAATTTTAAAAGTAATATCCTTCCGCAAGATCCAAGAAAAACTAAATAGCCTCGTGTTTTTCTGTAGGCTCCTTATTTTATTTTCTGCTGCTTTGACTGGCAAGCCCAAATATTTTAGCATGAAAGTTATTACTGAGGAAAAAAACATGATTATTTCGTGAAGATTACGTTGGAGGTGCATCTCATACCTATAATAGCATATTATTAACTTCAGAAAAAATGTTTATCCAGCTGTTCTTTTCACTCAAAACTCAGTAAGTCAACATGACAATTATAGCTATGCTTTTTTTTCCAGTGTTTTTTGAAATTAACATTCACTGAAATTAGCATCTCTGCAAAATATTTTACATTTGCTAAATCTACAACTTCTGATGGAGAAAGATTCCAGTGAAATATCCGTGACCACCTATAGAATGGACATCAGTGAGCTCATTTTGCAGAAAGATATTTGGCTTTTCCTATGTCTGTGTGACTATTTTATCATTTTTCCCCACCAATGGTTACTGTGACTTGAAATGTGATTGGACCCTATGAACTAAACACTGAGGGGAAAAAGTACAGAAATGTGAACTTCTGTTTTACATGGATTTTTGAAAATGCCCTCTCTATGGAATTACTGTGTGAATTCACACACTTGTTATTTACACTCCAAGACTTACTTTTTCAGTCTACCAGAAGGACAAAGGTGCAGATTCAGTCAAAACCTCTCAGTGACCCATTTTAAGATACAAATGAGACCACAGTTGCTGAACAGTGGCACAGACTTGGCTGGAGGTTGCAATCAAAGTTAGCAGATCTCTTGACAAGCCTGAAACACAGGACACTTGCCAAAGCACACATTATTTAAGATCCTTCTGATGTGTGCAAATGTAATGATCGTTAGAACAATTTCAGGGATTCAAGAGGAAAGGGTGAAAGTTATAAGGATCCTGCTCACCTCCTGATAGATTTACCTAGAGCAGTGCACACAGCCCTAAGTTACCTAAACACCAGAGCATGGTTGCATCAATGACTTGATTGTAATGGCTGGAAAAAAAAAGGTTGTTTTTCTTTCCTACGCAGTTATAGCATAGAAAGGAGCTTAATTATTTCTGCATAGCTGATCCAGTCCTTCACCTCCTGCTAAAACTAGCATTATAGAAGTTCACTATGGCAGGAAACATGTTGTGGTATTTTATTCTAGAGAATAGCTATCCACTACTAAATGGATTGAAATAAGCTTATTAAAATCCATGCAAACAGCTTTCCAGTGGTATTTTCTAGTTATGGTTGACCAGTACTGAATTTGGTCTGTTAACTAGAATGGTTAAGTGTATTTTAACTAGTAGAACTGCCCAGAAAATAAAGAATAAGGATTTATGCTGAAAAATAAAAGGTGTAGATGTTGTCTGGCTGGGAAATGCAAAGGAGAGAAGGCAAGAAGAAAGTGAAATACCTGAGCTACAGGTCCCATGTGACAAAATACCAAAATTACAGAATGTTTTTCTTGGCCTTCACTAAACAGATGCTTTTTCCAAAAGTTGTTGCCTAATTAAAAGAAAATAAAATACCATTTTTCCCTGGAGAAAAAAAAAACGTAAAACCAATTTTCATAACCCATACACTGCAGTCTATTTATTTCCAGGTTTGAATTATCTACTTCATGTGTCTAGACAATAGTATCTTCTTAGTGGTATTGTAAAGCACAGGAGAGTGGCATCCAACAGCAACTTAAGTAACCTTAGAAGTTTTTTGTCCAAGATTCTGATTGAGACAGAAGCTGTTTAGTGATGAGTGAAATTTTGTGGACTCCACACAAAGAGAACATACCTTTTGCATCTCATACACAGGGATTGATACAAAAAATATATATGATTGTTTCAGACTGTAAATGGTACAAATGTTTCAAGTCCGAGAGTTAGCGAGCAGTACTAAATACTTGTGTTTACACTGAGCTTATCCTTTTTCTTAACAGGAAAAGAAGAAATAATCACAGTTTTCAGGAGGGTCTCTGCACTGCACCTGCAGTTCTGTTGCTGCAGTCCATCATCTCCGTTAACTTTGGAAGCAGTGTATTTAAAATATGTTGAGCCACACTTAGGAATAACTCTGAATGCTTCCTGTACTGTCTCCTTGCCTCAGTCTCGACCAAGGCTGGAATCTAATAACTCGGAACTAGTGATTTCCTGGCAGAATATTATATTTCTGCTTGCAATCATTCTTTCTGGGAATTGAGGTAGTGCTGTGGAGAGTGCTGAATCCCTAACTGTGCAGGCAGGATTAGATTTACTCTAATCCCATGTTTAAAAACAATATTTACCTTGCTTTAGTGGAATTTTAGCCATTTCCTTTATTACTTTGATGATACTTTAGAGATAGTTCTAAACCTGGGCAGGAAGAAAAAATAAGTGCTCCAGGGAAAATTACAGTAGTCAATATAAACATGTCTTTTTCCAGCATTCTGATATATGCATAAACATATATAAACATATATATATGGTATAATACATATAATATACAAATCTATTACGAAGAAATAATTTACTGCAAAAATTTAAGTAAAACAAGCTACAGCCACGCAGTGCATGCTGTTTGGCATATTCTGTTTTCATTGTCAAACGAATATTGGTGTTTTTCTAATATCCTGGTGACACAAAAGCAGCCATAGGGTTAATCTTTCAGGTTTGTAACAGTCCAAATCTGCTTCACAAGACAATATAAAATGCATTCAAATTGTGACATTCTTGTAATAGCTCTGTGTAGATCTAGCAAGCAACATTTTTTTTTTTTTTTTGGCCAGTCCTGAAATTATTTGACTGGTGTCAGCCTGGATGCAGCTTGGAGATGTATAAATATCTCTGTAAGGATCAAAGTTCATTGCCACCATGTCTGGCTAACACAGGCAAATATTAACATGAAAGAGAAAATAACTCGTGCCAGAACTTGGACCCCTTACTAATTCAGAGTTCTGTATTTAGAACAGAACAAGGGGTTACAACACACAGTATTTTGAGGCTTTATTTGCACTCAGTTTATTCCATTCAGGATTTCAAATACAAATCCTAAGCTGCCACAGGTTTTGTTTTTGTGTGCACAGTTCTTCCACAAACAGGGCAGAAATTACTTTCAGACAGGAGTCATTATTTAAATAACACATGATTTAAGTTCCCACCTTTCTCTCAGGGGTAACAAAGGGTTCACAGTCATTCCTTGAAATCCAGAGGATCAGAGAATCAGTCTTAGACCTTGGCCCAACCTGGGATTCATTTTGTTCCTGGCTCCTTGTCTTCAGGATGTTCACTTTTCTTCTGCAGAAACAAGGAAAAATAGATCCACTTTCATCCCTGTAAGGCCTGCTGGCCTGAATTTCCACCTTGTCCCTTTGATCTCACGCTGAGAGCCTCTTTGAGGCAGTTTCCAGCCCATCCGTGTATTTCCGTGGGCAGTACTCTTTCATAGCACCTCCTATCAGCAATCTCCTTGAGTACAGCTGGGAACATTATTAGGTCCTCCATGGACCCTGCTACATACCACCTTGCCAGAACTGAAGAGTAACTCTGAAATTAAAATATTCGTAAGCTCTGGAATTTTGTAAAATATGAACTTTCCCTAATTTTTCCAGTTGGCTACAATCTTAACTAGAGATTAAATAGCAATTGGTCCATTAAAAGCATATTTATATGTTCTAGAAAACTTTGTTGTTACTCTATATGTGTGTATTCAGTTGGTATAAGAAGAAACTGAGATCACATCTTCCACCAAAGGGAAATTTAGCTTCCAGAACCAGAGATCCTTTGGTTCCCATTGCCAGCAAAAGCCTGCACCTTCACTGCCCAGCAGACCAGCCACCACCCTCGGGGGCTTAATGGAATCAGTCTAGTAAATCTTCTAAATTAGCTGCTCTGCTTGAAATATATTTTTGGTTAGAGAATCCCTATCAAATCTGAGCCTAAAACATCCCTGACGAAAAAAACCACAGTACACAGCCATTCCTCCAGGTCTAGCCACACTGTCTAATGCTGTTTTCTGCAGGGCTAGCAAGGTCCCGCAGGAGGTGGTGAATACTGCAGTTATGGGGAATAACCATGGCTGAACTGTGATTAGGGTAAGAGTGGTGTATGCAAAGGCAACATCTGTAGGTCATCTTTATGGTCCGTGACATGACACAAATTTTACTGGTGAAATACAATGCCATTGTAACAGAACAAGACAAACTGTCAAAAGTTTTCACAGACTTCATTTAGTAACTGCAAGTACCAATGCCATTGGTAAACCATAGTCAAGGATAGCTCAGAAAAGATTTTGACTGTCAAAAATTTTGGCACAGAATTTCAGATGAAAAGCTAGCTACAAAAGCACAATTACCTAATTCTCAAGGTGCCCCAGCTTATCACCAGAGCATTGTTTCAAGAGCCGGTAGCAATGATGAGTTTCTGCAGCCTGCTGCTGCCACATGGGAAAGTAAATCAGCAAAATATCTTATTACCTTTAACATATTTAGAAGCAGTGCATTAAATAGGGGTGAGATTAAAGTTGAAATTCCATTACGCAGTTAGCCCTTCTCGTGCATACAATCTAATTAACTGTTCTCATTCACATTGAAATATGCTACTGATTTTAACAATTATTTTCAACACATTGTGATACAACTGAGTAAGCAAAGAATCAGACCCTTTGTACTCCCAGGAGCCTTCTTTCATGAAACAATCCAGTACAAAATCCAGTGATACTGACATGTTATTACATGTAGCAATATACAGTACTCTTCCTCTGAAGGTTGCAGTGTTTTGATCATTCCTGATTGACATTAAGAACCAACTAAGACTGCTAGGCCTTGCCAATTTGGGGTGGTTTTGCAATGACTGGTGGAAGGACAAAATGAGAAAAGAATTAGGAATCCATCCAGGACCAGAATGTACTAACAGATCCAGAAGGATTGGGGGTGGGTAAGTCTTGTTTGGTGGGCTTTCTTTGGAAAAGGAGCTCTGAAGGGAAAGTAGGAAGACTTAACTCATCAAAATTCTTTCCAGTTAGTTAGGAAGTTTATTTCTTATACAGAGTGTAAGTATTTCAATACTAGAGAGCTCCAGAAGATACATGAATTAAGGAATCAAAGAACTAAAGCCATATTTCTCAGCTTTTGCTGGTTCATAATAAATCTTAACAGTATTAAAGCTCAGGGGAAATTATATTTAATTTCCTTTTGATCACTATCTTTTTTTTTTTTTTAAGATTTCATGGAAAGTTATGAGAGACTCATCCTGTCTTTTGGAGATCAAGTCTATCATAAATCCCGAAACAGACACATTGGTTTATTTAACAGACTCATTTTTCTTGTGCTTCTGCATTTCCTGGTACCATCTGGGACCACAGGTGGAGTGTTGAAAGAAAACAAGGAAGACTTTTCTAATGATGAGATGGCCAGACAGATATAGATAAAGAGATGTGCCAGCTGCCCACTTCCTACCTCTGAGCTTCCATTGTTATATCACCCAGTACTGGGGGTTCCATCCCGTTTGTTTAATTAATTTTAATGTTTATATTTCATGCTGATATTTTTTGCCTATAGCAACATATTGCGAATTGGGCATCTTTTTTACAAAAACTCTAGGGAGTACTCTGAGTAATATTTATGAAGAAAAAAAAAGGAATTTGAGAAACAAGTAATAAATTGTTTCACAATACCTCACTAACATTCCTTCTTCTTTAACTCTTTTGACATTAAGCACTGTATTTTAAATTAACTCTATTTAGCTAAGCAACTAACAGTAATTGTGGCCACATTGTGATCTTCTGTGGTAGTTACACATCAGGGGGCTGAACAGCAGGGTGAAGAATAGGTGAACTTCTTTGACTAAAAGATTTATCCAAATATTAAAATTAGCCCCAATCCTGAGTCATTTCCTGAAAGACAAAAGAACTTTTAAAAGAACAAAAGACAAAAATCACATTTATGGCTATTATTAAGGTATCCTTAAGGAGATTTCAAGCATTTCTTTCATTCTTCAGACTTGCAATTCACGCACGCAACAGTGGATAAGTAGGAGTGCATGTATATATACTATGTACACACATTATCTTTATTTCACCTTATCTTAGAAAAACCTGCCCAATTTTACCAGTCAATAGAGGAAGCCTCTATTCCCTAACTTTAGTCTCCTTTCCATCAGTTTCCATTGCTTCTGCCTTCCCCTAATTTTCAAGGAAAATTATTTACCTCTGTGATTGCAAGGCTTTTAACACCTGATAACTTTTTTTGACAAAACTCAATCAGCAGTCAAAGCAGCAAAAGTCCAACTTCACAGTTCATAATAATTAATAATTGTTCAAAATTTTAGCAGAAAAATTATTATGGATTCAGGGCCAACAAACCATAATCTCAGTGCAAAAGTTGACTTCATCATGGCCACAGCGAGGCCTGTTCATGAGACAGGGAGGAGGCAAAGCTCTGTTGTGTGTGTTTTGCAGCTATAGGTACCATTCCATGTTTTGGCAGGTTTGCTCAATTCTGAAAGAGCTTCTTCTGCCACACAACATCTCATTTTTGCCAGGATATATATTTAGAACAATTCATGGACTGACACAGGAGGTCACTGGTCCACTTCAGTGATTCCCTTCTGTGAAGCCCAGAAATATAGAAACGAACTCTGCAAAGCTATCACAAAATCCTATCTATGAATAGATTATTTGGTCATCTATTCTGTTATGATGATGGAGATGAAAAGCTTCTGATATTTTAAATAATTTATTCACCTGTCAAAAAAATAATTGATCAAATCTGTCAGTGTAACTGCTTTGCAACAACATCACCACCTACAGAAAATCTTACCATATTCTTTTTCTTGTCAAAGGCATTTTGCTCCTCAAGTTAATTCATCTTTTGAAAATGAACAGGGCAAATAAAAGCAGGGCCTTAACTGCAGTCCTCTACAGCAATTTCAAGCAGGACCAAACGAGAATAGTATTTGTACGTCCACAGAATATAGCCATCAAGACCTGCATGAGGAGACCAGAGGGTTCCCTCATTAGTTAAAATGTCACTTATGACAGGCAAGGCACAGGAGCATTCCAGCATAAAATTTCTATACGAACATGTGCCAGGATGTATACTCCGGAAGTTCAAGAGAAGAAAACTACTTGACAGGTTAAGAGAAGCTTCAATCTTACTTGTCATAAAGCCAATTTTTAATATCAAAAATAGCAGTGTATATTTTTCTGCCTCTCAAGTTTTTTCTCTCTTACTTCCAGTATAAATATGTCTTCCCAATTATCTGGAAGTCTGAGAAACAGCTGACAAAGTGAGTTTTCTTCTGTGCATATATAAACACTTAAGAAAAATTCTTTTACTCTTCATTTTCTTTCTTCACACAAAGCAGAGATAGATAACCATCCTTCATGTATAATTAGTATCACAGAAAAACTTCAGTTGTGTTAGCTTGAAGGTCATCCTTTGAAAACAAAGTGTAGTATTTGTCTCATATGCTTCTATACATGACTATTACTTTTCTTGTATTTGTTAGCATGTCCTAAGTATCAACCACAACTCTTGTTTTGCTTGGCAAGCGTCCCAACAGTCAACAGATGTTCTCTCCCTCCTATCTCTTCAGCAGGCAAATGACTTCCAAATGATATCCATCTCTCCTTGAACATAGGGCCACTCCTTTTGCCCTGGAGTTCTCTTCTGAGCCCTACTTTTCAGGTACTTGGTAAACAAAAAGGACCCCTTTTCAGAGTTTGTACACACTCTAATTTTGTGTTTACAAAATTATGCTATGGAGCACCAAGGCTAATAGCCAGTATAGCCAACCAGGCTTACCTCTAAAAGAGTTTGAAGACAAGTGTCTTAGATATGAAGATCTGTAATTCAAAATGGATTTGCATGGCATGCTTTATATCAGGCTGCTTCTCTGCCCAGTAAAGTGCATTCAATTTACCTGCTTGAAAGCTTTACATTTGATAAGTTGTTTGGTGCTTGCCACATATTCTCTAACAACTGCCAGAACAAACTACAAAGATTCAAGAGCATGCATAGATCATCTGATGCTACTGTCCTTTGTACTTTCATAACTGGAGGCAACATATGAGATGGAAGGAAAATCAAGTATTGTTCAGCTTGTGCTGAGTTGAAATATTACAGTTAAATGAAGTCCTCTAGTTTTCTCAGGCTAAAGGTCTAAAAACAAAACAGCTGTTTTCCAGAGTTAACAGCCCAGACAAGACACAAAAGTCCCCAGGAGTATATTTTTCAATTAGCACTTATTACAGTTAAGGATCCTACACATCTTTTAACACTCTGCTGAGTTCTCTTTATTCACCAGGAAATCTCATATAGTTAACACTATTATTTTGGAATCTCTCTCTATTTTTGAAATTTATGTTAGACAAAGTACAGTAGGCATGCTTTCAGAAAAAGATTTATTAGCACTTAAAAAGCATATATTTCAATGTATATTTGAAAGATAAGCTTCTACCAAGTACTTTGCACCTTATTTGCAATATGCAATTCTGAAAATGTGATCCAAAAACAAGCACTCACATGAGGAAAGAACCTGTGAAGAAAGAAGAATTCTGTGAAGTCACAGTGAGTTAAATATTACTACGTGCAGATGCACAGCACAGAATACAGTGCAGGAAGAGCACAGACAGGTTGCTGGTCCCAACCGCATATTGAGCACTTGCCTTAGAGATCTCTCTTTGTGAACTCAATGGCTGTCCGTGGCCTCTCCCAGTACAACATGCATCTTCTGGCCCGGAGTTCTCAATGTTCAACACAAAGCCTTGTAGACCTTAGACCCTGGTGAGAAATCCTCCTTTAAGAATTTTCCATAGCCTGACATTCTCCATAATAGTTCCAATACTACCATTTCAGCTGAGGTGGTGGGCTCTTACTATCTTGTAAGAGTTGCTGTTCGGTGAGGAATCTGGCAAAACTGGTATTATGAGGGAAGAAAAGAGATAATCACCCATGAACATGAAAAATACCATCCGGGACAAAATACAAACCCAATCTCTAACTGATACACTTTGTAAAAGAGCCCTTTGTTGCTAAAATTTAGCAATTATATTAGGCTTTATTTTTAAAACCCTTTACTGACATTGGCAAATCCTAGCCACAATCTTGTGAGTGATTGACATGTTGTGAAACTAGAAAAAGGAGCAGAAAAAATAAAAAATTACTTATCCAGACCACAGAGACAGACAGTGTTTCAAGCTTTAAATAAGAAAAAGCAGAAATTCCTGGATCTCAAGTGCATAATATACCACAGATTCTCCTTGCACACATACAATCAGAATACACAGGCAAATGTAAACCTTATAAAATATGTGTTCTTATTTATGTATCCAATGCATTGGGCATTCATATGTTTCCATTTTTCACAGGGTGATTTTTGGTGTTGGCAAAAATTCAGACCACTGCCCATGCAGATGAAGTCCGAAATCTGCAAGAGTAAGTATGTATGTAAGTATATATGTCACCTGTCAGAGAATCATCTGCTGTTTGATCATTTTTGGCCTGCAGGAACATAGCCATTTCTGAAAACAGGTAAAATTCTGACACATATGTATGTTCAAGGAGACTCTGATATGAAAGTAAGTTTGTTACAGGAACTACTGTGTAATCAGCAAGTGGAGAGCTGAGAAGCTATTGAAGAAATTATATGGATTTCATCCATTTGATAACTGACTATCAAGTCAATACGGGCTTGCTCTAGGCTTAAGCATGGCTGAAGGTTTTCTAAGGCAGCAATCTCTGGGGCGTTAGCAATAACCTTGGCCTGGCTGCCTACTTTGCCCACACCTGAGGTCTAGAAAACCAGGCTGGCTGCTTCTGAACCACTGAGGGTTTGGCATAAGTTCATTCTGTGGTGCGGGGAGGTGCCTCCAAACAGCAGCTGTCAGATCATCCTTTCCATGGTGGAAGGAGCAGCAACCCCTGCTCTCCAAGGTCCTTTCTTACACCGAGCTTCTGTTTGCGTATCCCCACTTTCCCCTGTGGTAAGACCCTCCCCTGAGACAGCAAATTCATGTTTGTCTATATCCCTGAGAATTATTGGGACAGCTCTGGTTCAGTATCACATTTGTAATAACTATTAAGTGGTTAGTTAAAAAATCATTACTCTCAGAAAGGGCCTGATCTTAATCCTAAAGATGGACTAGCATCAATGCAAGGAAAACCTGAAGCCACGCTAGTGAGAGGATCTGCTTCACTGCCCGCTTCCACCTTTCACTAAATTGGCAGTAGTCATAGACTCTGGCTTTACAGCTGTTCTGGGATCTGACACATCTTTGAGACCTATGTCAAATTAAAACAGACAATATATGAGCATGGACCACCTACACAGAGTTAAACCATTTGAAATTCTGTAATTTTCCTATGATGCAGTGTTAAAATCCTTCCTGTTTGTACAGTTAACTTCTTCCAGATTACAAGTTCTCCATTTTATTTTGCATGTAAAGCCTGGAATGAGGGAAGTAATTTTTCACTGTAAGGAACATTTCCTCCATTGGATATACACTAGGAATCATCAATTCAATAAAATGAAATCACTGTCTAAGTACATATTACACATTCTATTGAAATTGAGCCAGAAGAAAAATATGAAAAACCCTGCACGGTAGTTTTTAAATATGAGTTTAGAACTGATGTGGTGCTTCCTCAACTGTTTGCTTTGGACATGAAATGCAACATTTTTCTCAATCATGAAGTCATATTTAAATTGCCTTTTTGATTGATTATTTATTGGCATATGTTTCATTATACTATACTTTAGAAGAAAATGTATTACTGAGAAAGACAACATGTTCTACACACATATGTTTGTTGAATGCATTTTGGCAAACCAAATGAAAATCCTGGGAGCCCTGATAGCTCTTTTTCATTCCATGATATTCAAATATTTCTTTCTAATATTATGGCACATTTCAAAAATGTGCACAGTCACACAAGTCCATAGTCCTGAGTTCACTGACTTCAGCACAGCTATAAAAAAAAAAAAAAAAAGACCTATTTTTGGTAATAAAAAGTAAGCAGAGAAAAGGCAGAGTCATATGAAGAAAAAAAATCACTGATTTGAACTGTACCCCACAGTCTGAGTTTGTCTTCTGTGTTTGTGGTATTTCCTGGACTATTGGACCAACAAGTATGAAATGAAGAGCTGTGGGACAATCATAACTCTATCTCAACATCCCCATCCACTCAGAAAATGCATCTTAGTCTTACAGGAGATCCATGAAGATATCTAGGTGCAGAATTTCATACGTATAGCAATTGCAAATGGTCCTGACAGGAATTATTGATAATTGTGACCAAAAAAAAATGTAAATATATAATTGGTATTTTGACAGATACATGTCCCATGCATTTGTTTCTTAGACAGAGCTTTTCTCAATTGCAAGATTTTGTTGCCCAGATAACTGTTTTGTTTCTTTCAATTTCTGCCTCTCATAGGTAGAAATTAGATCTCTTGTAGATCCTGTGCCGGAGACCATTTGTCATGTCCCTCTAAAATGTCATCAGCAATTCAAATTCAATTACCATTCATGATGCCGTTCACAGTTCTGTTTCTTATAAAAACTAAACATTCAGCTGTCTCTCTAATAGGTAGTCTTGGCCAATGAATCAAGTTCACCATGAGTAAACCAGTTCTAAATCTTCTTTCACCATGTCCTCCATGCTGACAAATGCTATTCCATGTCTGATTCAGTTCCCTAAACTGGACTTTGTCTTTGCTGACCTGACTAGAATGTTTATAGCGTTTAATATCTACCATCATAAATGAACTTTTTTATCCTTTTTCTGGATTTCGAACAGTTCGGCCTCCAACTTATAAGTTCCATAATTTAATTATGCATTCTCTGAAAAAATATTTTTGCTTGTTCATAAATGTACTATTTCATTGTGTGCCCCATAAGTTTTAAATTGTAAGTAACCACAATTTAAATTTACAATAGCAAATCATAATTCTGCAGTTAAGAATATAAGACAAGCCAACAGCAGAAATCCTGGACTGTCCTAGCTTTTTTTATCAGAAATTTATTATGTTTTTGTCAATGACATTAGGAACCCACTTTTCTGCTCAGTCTGTTCTTGAATCTTGTATTGCTTACGTATAGGCTTTGAGATCTCACAGAAAGCATCAATTTCTTTCTTTGTTTCTGAAACCATGTCTGACCTTGCTGATAATCTACTCTCTTTGCATTTCTAAATTTTACAGCTCAAGAACATATTTAAATTTTTTACAAGCGTCTCACTGAATCTGTACACCACAAATAAACTTGAGGAAAATATAAGGCTTAATTTTATTATTAGGGCTAGCCAATAGAAAACATCCAAATATCCCATCATCAATATCTAGACTGATTGATTTTATTCTTATACCCATGGAATAAAAAGTGTAAGAAATTTTCCAGATGGACCAAAACACCCTACCTCTTGCTTAGAGTCTCACCACACAAACACTTCAGGTTGAACAGCTGCCAGGATACGCGTGTATATCTGTGTGATTCACACACACGTGTGTGTGTGTATGTATCTCTTGCTCTTGCTCTCTCTTTTCCTATTTTCACAGAGTCTGCTCTCTGGCTTTGCTTTTTTTCAGCAGCTTTTGCCAGTCCAAAATATGTAGACACTAAGTTAAATCATTCATTTTGTTTATGTGGCAACAAGTTCAGACTTCTTGCCGAAAAAATGTTCTTGGCTTTGGACAAAGCAGGCTTTGAGATGCTTCCATCTGTTTTAAATATGCCACAAATCATAGTATGGAAACCATTGCCCTCAACTGGTAGCCAATTTGCTGAATAAACCTATATTAAAAAAAATAAGAATGATTCAACTGCAGACTGTTTTCATATTTTTATATCATTTAATTTCAAAGGAATTCGGTCCTTGTATGGAAGAACTTAAAATACTTGTGAATTTGTCTGACTGGTCAGAATTATACAGGGTCAAGGAAGTAAATTAACGAAAAAATGGTTCTTTCATATTCATGAATTGCTGTTATTAAGTATGGGAAAAGGAGTAGGCCCTTTATCTTCTTATTTATTACCTTTCATAATGGGACCTGAGCATTGTTGTGAAGGTAAGCTTTCACTTTCAGTGGTTTTACTTCTTTTAGGTTCTACTGCTGCTTGAAGGGAGGCTACATATCATGCATTTGAGAGACTTTCTGAGTTAACAGTACTCAGAGCCTCAGCAAAAGAGAGAGATTCTCAGCTCTGTCTTTAGTCTGTTGTGGGAATCTGGACACATCTTTTTACTCCTCTTTTTCTCACGTTTCCTTTTTTAACTTCCATTGCTGGTTTTGGAAAGGGGGAAGGCTTTGTTTAACTACATGTATGGACATCATTATCAGTAAGGACTCCGAAACACTGAGATCTCTCTCTTGATGGAGGGAGAGCTCCTCAGGATGCATAGCAGGGAGAAGATTATCCGCTTCCTTTCCATTCCTCCTGATTCAATCTTTGCCTTTGGGACCTGCAGTAGCAGAAACAGAAGTGCAATACTGCCTGCCAGGCCCACCCCATCAAACAGCTGCAATGAAGATTTCTTGACAGGGCAAGGAGGAAAGCAGAAGAAACAACAGTCCTGATAGACTTTTCTCCTTACAGTCTCATGCAGACCTTCTCTGGCACTGAGCTGAGTCTGAATCTGCTCAGGCCTTACATCACCTTTCTACTCCTTTCATCTCCTCTTTACAAGAGCATGACTTGTGGCAGTCCCTGGTCTCCCCACAGATTCGCTCCTCCTTACCTGAATATGATCCAGCCACTTTAATTTACCACTTATACTCCCCCAAGCCCACTCCTCACTCCTCCCACCCACTCAAGACTCTTTCATGGTGTATCACCATGCTGGAAAATTGACAGTAGCTGCCAGGGAAGCTAGCAAGTTATATTAGACTATGCCAAATAGCAGGGCACCTTCAACTTACAAAGATTTTTCTGCCCGGACTGTTTGAATATATTGTTTCTCCTATTTTGTTTGACCTAAACAAAGCAAGGCAAAGAAATGCTCTTCACAATCTGGACCTGAGTTGTTTTCAAATACAGCTCCTTCAGACTCCACAAAATCAAGCTAAGTCTTTGAAGATAGTAAGTAAAATGTGCTAGAAGGAATAATTATGTATATACTTGTGTTTGATTTTACACGAAAACTAATTACAGGACTTACTCAAAAGAGCACAGCAGATACTGGAATAAAACCTTGAGCAACCTATTCAAATGTATTTTGTAGGCCACAGTACGTGTCCACATTATGCTTTTAAAATCAATCATAGCATGGGAATGTATCCTAGTTTATCTTACATCATGCAAAACTGAGTCTTTGTGATATAAGTTTCTGTCTTCTCTTTCCTTCTAGGCATGGTCTATTTTCAGATGTAGAGCAAACAGAACACATATGAAGTCCCAAAGCCAAGAGCCAGGAGCAAGGGACTCCGTGTCTGCCATGGTGAATTGCCTGTGACTAAATCTTGTGTCTCATGGCTGAGTTCCAAAATTCTTGCTGAAGAGGAGAGCCATGATGACCTTATACTGCAGCATCCAACAGTATTTCCTAGTTCTCCATACCTAAACCAAAGAGGGTGTAATATAAATACTTGATTTAGCTGAGCTTGAGAATGACCTGAAGTTTAACCCTGTCAATAGGGGCACAATCCCACTGCATTGTTGAAAAAAAATCAAGCCACAAGCAAAGGCTAATATGTAACAAAAACTGCTAATAAGTATAAAATTCTGGTTTCTATACACAGTATTTCAAAATGTACCAGGAGAAACTCACTGGAACAAGGTCCTTCACTGTAGACTAACAGCATCTCAGCTCTGTTACATTTTATGCCATACTACATCCTGTTACATGTAGTCAAAATAAAGAATATCAGGGCTCCGTGACTTTAGTAAAGAGAAGAAAAATCCTGTTCCTTCATTTTAAAATAGTTCTTATGTGCCCTATCTAGCATAAAGATCCCCTCTTACTCTATCTACATGCTTTTTGTGGTTGCAGATGTTGTGGAGTGTAGCCTACACATAATGCAGAAGTAGCATTTGAATGCACACAAAATCAAACCAAATCTATAAGGTACTAATGTTCACAACTGACCTGTGATGCTAGACTTCCACTCTTTTCTATATTATGTTTTAACTTCATGAGGTCTCCTAGTGCTACCTGGACAAAAAGCTGGAGGAGCAAGGGGCAGCTTTGCTCTGCACCTCAGCTGGAGACGCTCCTCCCCTCAGCATACAGTAATGCTGTCTGTGTGCAACTAGTGGCAAACTGTGGGTGCTATGAAGATCATGAGATACATGGGGGTTGCATACCCCAAGGACATGAAGGAGAGAAATCCCGTTTCCATGCAGGTGCCAAACACCCCTGTAAGAACAGACCCATGAATGGTTAGAGTAAAAATTCAATCCCAGCCACAAGCCTCCATCACATCTTTAACCCTTTGGCCAGAATGCTTATTATGTATTGCAATAATTCATGATCCTTTCTGCTATTAATATTATTAAAAATTTAACTGATGGGATCTTTCACTCCTAATGTGCCAGTGGTAGCACCATTTGCTCCCTGGGTTAGGACTTGGCTCTCTTTTGCTTTCCTGTAAATTATATATCTTTTATCTGATCCTAGTGAATATTTTTTGCAATTTATTCTGGGAACAATACCTCAGACCTTAATAACACCAAAAACATGAAGAAAGGCATTAGTAATTAAACCATGCTTACACTCTCACTTCTTTAAATTTGAATAGCATGAGTTAGGGAAAACTGCAAAGTACTCCCATACAACAATGAAATAATTCATTTACTTACTTATTCTGTACCATGAACAACACATACATAAACTTTACACAGCTGTAAGGACAGTTTATACCCTTTTGCTTCTATTAGGAATGGTATAAAATGACCTTACATCAGTAAATTGTCAGCATAGTAAAATCTCTCATTTCATAAAGGAGACCTTCAAATGACTTTTAACTATGCTGCAATTTTCACTTCATCACTTCTAACTACTCCTCAGCAGATATTATTGCTTATATCTCCAATTATATATATACATATATATATCAAAGACGGCATCTTTCTGCTATATTCCTAACTTTTTATTAGCTTGATGAAATCCTTGGAATCTGTAGCCTTACTGAGTCATTGCTCCAGTCTGGCATACTCAGATGGATCTAGGACTCGGATCTGGGAGCAGGCTGAGGTGGCAGTGCTTACAATTGTGTCCTTATAAGGCATTTTGGCTGACTTCAGATCATTGCTTTTTCTATAAAGCTTTCATATTGAAGTGAATTATTTGTGCTGAGCAAACTGTGAGCTGCCATTCCTGAGAGTTTTACAAAGTTGTTAGATAAGAAATAACAGCTTAGATCCTGACTTCTATATACCTCCACAAACAGAGTAAGAAATGAAGCAGCTCTCTGTCCTTCCCTGTTAGCAGACAGCTGGGATACCAGTGACCTATAAGCTGAGCATCATGTCTAAGGAACCCTAACCTCTGTGCTTTCAGCAGATTGTCAGCTTGTGCTCACTCACGCAGTGCTCCTCTATAGACCTGTTTAACACCACATATGCCTCATCCAAACCTGCCAAATATCAGCAGGCCACAGTTTTTCTCCTCTGAATTTCTGAACTATAATTTTAGTGAGAGAGAAAAAGCCCAGATTAAAAGAGGGGCTGTCCCTCCACTAGCACTGGCTGGAGCAGACCATGCTCTCATGCCAGGTGACACTTGGCACTAGCATAGTTCTGCCTTCTCCCCCCTCCTTGTCAAACCAGAGCTGCCTCCACTGGAGCCTTCTAGCAATCCCTCATCCCATTGCTCTTAGATCCCAGATCTAATAAATGTGCTTATTCTTCTCCCCTGCTGTGCTGCTCCTCAGATGTTGCAGTGTTTAATCTCAGTACCAATGCCATCAATACCAAGGGCAGAGACTTACGGGACAGAAATCTCTTTTTTCTGTGTGTACAGTAAATGCACACTGGAGATCTCTCTGATCAGGGTCTGGAACTATTGCAATGCAAATGAATAAAGAAGAACAGTATATTGGAAAATGCTGGCGTCATCCAGTCATACCTAGCTAGTTCAGCATTCTGAACAAATCCCTAAGGGGACTTTCTGAGCTTTCCCAGCAGTATCTGATATCTAGACACAAGGGAGAGTAGCACCCCATAAATATTTAATATAAATCCCATCCTTTGTTCTGACCTGCCTGTATCATCAGGTTGAAATACCAGCCAATTCAGATGGAGAGATGCATGTGAGCCTATGATTTAGTTTTCCTGCAGAGTATCAATGTAAACTGTACTGAGAGGTGAAAGGTTTCACTCTTATTGGTAATTTTGTAATCAGACAAAAAAATCAAAACGCAAAATTTTCTGATAATTTTTAATCAGCAATTAATCAGTACTACCTGGGAAAAGGTCATATTCTCAGATTTTAAATCACTAGAAGTGCAATCAGTCCTTTGTAAAGTATTTCTAAGTAAAGCATTCTGGCTGCCTTGTTGCTTCATTAATGTTTTTTTCCTGTGAACTCAGAGATTCCTTTGTCTGCTTTGCTATCAATACTTTATTGTTCTCTTTTCCTACAGCAACCCCTACTGTTAAAAATAAAACTGGAATTTTCAACTACAAGCCCATGAGGTTATTTTAAAGTAATCACTAACTAACAGCTCAAACATTCAAAGTGATCTTAATCCTGTTATACAATGTTTTGTTTCCCCAACAACTTTTTTTGGGAGCAATCTCCTATCTAAACTTGACTCTGGGTGCAAAAGACATGAACTACAGATTTGTAAGACAACTTTCTGAACCTCACTAGGTGAACCTGACTGAAATATCTGAACTGAGACTCCACTGTGTGCTAGGTCAGTACACTCAGATGTGGACAAAGATTTTTTAAAACCAGCACCCAACCTCTCCTCTGACTTTAAACAAAACACAGAAATTAAAAGCAGATATTCAAAACAAACCTAATTTTAGGAAAGCCGTATTATAAAATTGGATCTGGCTCTACCTTAAGATTTTGTTT
This sequence comes from Chauna torquata, assembly GCA_013399475.1. Taxonomy (NCBI): domain Eukaryota; kingdom Metazoa; phylum Chordata; class Aves; order Anseriformes; family Anhimidae; genus Chauna; species Chauna torquata. The sequence goes on along the minus strand of VXAL01013323.1, from coordinate 9,356 downwards.
TCAGGGGAGTATGACCCCAGGTTTTGGATACATTAAGGATAAGTTCTATCCTTAATTCTACCTAAGCTGTGAGGTAGAAGCTTAAATGTGTAATTTGGCGTTCATGCTCTGAAGAAAAGCGGTATGGCACAGAAAATGGATGCCTACAGAAAGTCCGAGTTTGCAAGGCTGAAAAGTTAAATGAATATTTAAAATTGAATAACAAGAAACATGCACTTTGTGGCTTATTAGGAGATTGCTTTGACAGAAGGCTGGTTCACAGCTTCTGTTTCCAGATTTATAGAAACTGACAGCAAAGCTACCACTATTCCTTGTTTTGAAAAAATGTATTCTATGTTTTTCTCTGACTGAGGTCACTGCATGTCATCATGTTCCCTAGAGCATGCTGAGAGCAAAGTTCAGCCACAAGCACTCCACTTACAGACTGTTTTTCTGAAGTCATGTTCTGTCTGTCTTCATACCTAGAAGGACTTTTATACCTACAAGGACCTAATTTCTTTGTTCAAATTATCATCCCACACCAACCCCTCCAAAAATACAGAAGAGACGGGGCTGAACTGCAGGCCATAACGTAACTATTTATATTGCTTGCCCTTCTATGGCAGAGCCCCAACAAATGTATCTTTACGAAAGAAATTGCCACAGGCCTGGTTAGTAAGCCATTCCTCCGAAGCCCAACCAAACCATCCTTTCTAATCAGGACAATTGGTGAAAATTAAAACGACCCTTCATCTCTATAGAGTAGTTTAAATATGCATAGACTTTGCATAGACTTCATCTACAGTGCATGAAGTCTTAAGATTTTACCAACAGAAAATTCTCAATATTCACCATTGCTTTACTGCAGCATGACAATGGAGAATCTTGTCATGGTACAGGTCAAGCCTGGCACAGATAGCAGTCTGCCACTTGCTTATAGCTTATGGAATTACTCCTTTAGCTTCACTGGTTAAGGTGGAGCTACAATCCCAACTGAAAGACAGCCTACTGAAGTCCATGTGAAAACTTCCATTGACTGCAATGCACTTTAGTTCAAGCCTTTTCAGCTGAGAACCTCCAGTGGAGTTCCACTGATGAAAGCAGCATTTGCATGGGGATGTGATTTGCTGTGTAAACATATGATGACATATGCTTTCTATGGATTCTCTAACTGGCAGAAAAGAATCCAGTAAACATTCTCCCCCTTCAGACTGCAGCTTCAGCAACTGGGAGTTTTGGTTTTTTTTGTGAGAACTGTGTGAACAGAAGCTGAATTTCATAATAGCTCACTCTCTCAACTCTGCTGTCTGGTTTCTGTTAACATTTCCGTTACCACTGCTTCTCAGATGGATTCATAACAATGCTGAATTCTCAAGGAGGGAGGAGGCAAAATGTGTTTCCCAGTAAATGTTTTTTACTTCACAGTTAATGTGTCACAGTGGAGATTGCTTTTCATGAATAGACTCACCTAGGGAGAGCAGAATCACTTACAGATTCATACTACAGGGGCACTCCTCACAATATTAATCCTGAGAATTTCATGGATGCACTAGCTTTGTACAAGTGGATTGACTTATAGAAAAATCACTCCATTCATAAATCAGGCTTCAAGAAAAGGTCAAAGAGTACCTCTTTAGTAAATGCCTGGATAAAGCAGACAAAACAGAGAAAGCTGCCTGCAGGAAATTAGTCTGTCCTTGTTGATTGATGCACAGAAAAGCTTCTAAGAACTCTGACCATTGCTTTCAGTTTGAGTTATATTCTAACTATGAAAGAATAGCTGTAGGTACAAGTTACATTATCTCAGAATACCTGTTCTCCTTCACTGATGCTGACAAGTTCTTCACCTGAGGCAAAATTCTCCTTTCAAGGATGACAGCAGATAGCAGTTCCAATATTTTGCCAAGCATTTCTCCAGAATGCGCAGAATTGATCTCAACTTCCAACAGAAGAACTAAGAACTTCCAAAAATCTCCAAAAGAATTAAAAAGTAGAATCTTGGAAGTAAGTGTACATGAACCACAGATTGTAAATAATATTGTCCCAAAGGAAAGAAGAATCTCAGAGAATTTCCATAGATTTATTTATGAAAAATATCATCAAATGATTTGCACTGCAGTAAGGTAAAAGTGCATATATATATTCACATATCAAAGATATGTATTATGTGACATTGTTGTGGTGCTCCAATCTTGTGGTGCTCTCAAAACTGTCTGACCTGCCTTACCCTGCTTCTCTAAACATTGTTAAACATTTTAGTGAAGCAGTGATTTCAGCAGAAAAGGAAAGGATCTGAAGTTTGCAATGCACATGGAGATTTAGCATAAGGAGAGGCAGAGAATGTGTTGTATTACTTATACAGATATAAAGAGCTAAACACATTAATACACACATGCACACATCTATATAATAGAAACTCATATATAAAGCTAACAAAAATACAATGATAAATCATCTAATCACTTTTGAAATGATTGAATAATTTGAATATGAGACTAAGACACTGCTTTAAAAATAAAGAAGTATGAATGCTATACAATGACAGATCATTCGTTTCTGGCAACAGCTGTGATAGGTGAGACTCTTTCCCAAAAATCACAAATGGCCAGTCTCTGTCCTTAGGTGACCACATGGCAAATTGACAAGTACACAAAGGTTAGGAAAAGGATGTAAAGTATTTTTTCATATATTCAATTAGAGAGAAATATTTTCACATATTTGAAACGTTTCTGAAAAAGTTGAGTATTTAATAACAGTCAAAAATTCAGAAATTAATGCTTATGCTTTCACTGCTGAAGACACTTGAACAAAGCTTTGAGAGCAGTTTCAGGCTGTAGGAAGTGAAAATTCTGCTGCCCGAAAGAGGCATAAAGATGCCAGTTTCACAAAATAAACTCTGCTAAAGTGATCAGACTGTAGACTGAAAAATCCAGTTCTGAAGTCAACAATGTAATACCAAACCAGGGCAGTGCAGACTAGCTGTAACAACATTTTGAGCACTAGACAAAAAGGACAAACTGGCTCGGTGGCTGTCTTGAAGGAAATTCTTGACTGCTCTGTAGTATCTCTGAGCAAAAGGACAAATGCTGGAAAATGACAAGGGCTTCAGCTGCCTTCCAAAAGGTGTGCTCAGGAGGCCATAAGCCGCACAAAATCTGCAAGTGGAGTACTGCCAGAGCTATTCTTGGTTTTGTCTTCCTTTGTGTCTTACTAGTTTAGTGGTTCAAATTTCTTTGCTTTCTGTTTCTTCTAAACACATTGTTGTCTTCTAATACAGAATATTCTTAAAGTCTGGTTTAAAAATATTAGGGTTTTTAAAATGTAATTATTTAAGAAATGTAATGAAGTTATAAATATCCTGCCATTTCTTATTCTAGAAGAAAAAGTGTAATTTCTCACAAATATCCTTTAAAAGATCTCTGCCAAAATAATGACACAGGGCATGCTGTAAGTCTCATCTATTCATGGAAATGTTCTCTTAAAAGAAAACAAAGGTTTGTAGTTTCATCACATATTGCAACCTTCCAGCCTAAGACCATCTAGGACAAATCAGAAGGAACAAGAAGCAATGTTTCCTTCAGGCAGCAAGTGCTTGTAGCTGAGAAATGGAGGTGACATCTCCACTCTATTACAATGGCTTGTTACAAATTTGACAAAGCAAAATATAAACAAATGAATATACAATGACTTTTGTTGGTAAACACAAGCAAAAACTATCAAAAATGTAGTGTCCTCAGCTGGCATTATGTCTAGACTGGTCAGTAGCCTCCACAGGGAGAGCAAGGAATGCTGAAATACACTCAAAGGTGCTATCTCCAGGTCACAGTACAGATGTGCTCACCAGGAAATGTGGCAAATGGGCCTTCCACTCATTTGTGACACCACTATAAGATTTAGAGGATTAAGTAAAAGGACTAGAAAAGTTTCTTCAAAAGTGTTTATTCCAGTAGATTTGGCGTAATTTTTCTCTATCAAAATGTGGGGGCTCAGTCCCAAAGTTTGAAATGAGGCCTTGCACCATTTAGGATTGCCCTGCAGTGCTGAGTTAGATGTTTCTGCTTTGTTAGGCAAGGGTTACAGCAGAAAATAAACTTATTCTGCATGGGTTACAGGAAAGGGTATACTGCTGCAAAACTATGGCATACTACATCACCTGATTGTGTTCCATGTCGTCAATCCCCTTTCTGCCGTTGCCAGCCCCAGCAAAACTGCACTGCAGACATCAAGGGCTATGAATTTTGTCAGTTTGAGGGCAGTGTAGAAGCTACAGTCTCGCAATTCATCTGTAACAGTTGTTTACGTGGAAGTCAAATAGCCAGGGAATTTACTGATAATAGCCGAGAACAGTTCCTTGCTCCTGTCCAGCACTCTCTGTCTTAAAAACAACTTCTGTGGCCATACATCAGCTATCACTGACTGAGATTCAGAGCCATAACAAAGTTATTTACCGCTTCACTTTGGACATGGTTTTCTGATTCATGTACCCCAGCTCATAGCTACTGAAATATATACTATCTCTTATTGCTGTGACTTGAAATTTATTAACTGTATGCAATAGTAATTTATGAAGGACTCCTCTGATTTCTATTCCTCTCTCAGAAATAGTCAGGGAGCAGCTACAAACAGCTGTCTGAACTTGAATCACTTTCAGATAAATATATTATTTATGCTCCAAAGTGTTGTAGGAGCCTCCTAGAGAGAGCTGTACATAGTTTGAGTCTGCCCATTTACACATGTGGGGAACCAGGCAAGATTCATAACAGAAAATCTCAACCCAGATCTGCATCCATGTGGACCTTGACCATGCATATGCACACATAAAGTTTCCAGTAGCTGCTTGGAAGGTCATTGAACCTTCAGCCTGTTCCCTTTAGGAAAATGCTGAATTTCTTCATTGATTCTGCTGGATCTGTTTATTCCTGTGTTCCAGTTTGTTCCTATTTCAGACGCCCTTTCTTAGTCTGACTATGCCTTTTCCAAAACTGCATATCATTGGCTGTATTTTGGGCATTAAGTAAGTTGAACGTATCCGACAATAAGCAGAGCTTAAACACATCAAGAGTTTTAACTCACTTACAAGATACATTTTTCCAAGTAAGCCTACTTTGACACTGGACACAATCCAGGATAAAATATATAAAACCTAGGCAGCCCCTTCAAAGGATACTCAATAAATTCAGTCCTTCTGTAACTTTATGGCCTTCAGCATTTTTGTTATACTTAATGTGTTTTAGGATCTCTGTGCATTCAGTCTGTAAAGGGATGCTGTATTTGGTGCAAGAACCAATCCTAGTCCTTTAACAGAACCCTCACCCTGCTATCA
>VXAL01013322.1:84052-111274 GCA_013399475.1 Chauna torquata | reverse complement strand
TATATCATACAGTTGTTCTAAATTAACATATGAATTAAACACTAACGAGAACATTGGAAACTAGTATAAGTAATCAGCGTACATGTTTTCCAGACTTCAGGGAAGTGATAGTGATACAAACAGAACAGAGTAATTAGTTTTCCAACTCAAAATACTTCTTATTTCTCAATTTTTTTTCCTTCAAAGAAAACTTCATCAAATTCTATTCAACCATTTTTTCCTCCTTTTGAGAAGATAGAAGTGGAAATACTGTGTTAGTCTCTGAAATTAGCTTCAATACAGAAAGGGTGGGGTTTTTTGTTTGTTTGTTTTTTTTTGTTTTTTTTGTTGTTTTTTTTGTTTTTTTTAGAATTGTGGCCTGTACATATTTGTGCATGAGAGCATTAACATTCTCTTCTCTCTTGTTTGGGTCACACTAATGATCCCTGTCTCAACCAAGCATAGGATCTTCTCCTCCCCTACATCCATAGTGGGTCTTGTGCTGTGGGGAAAACTGAAAAGAGGCTTGGCCAAAGTATTACCACAGTTATTCTCTGGCCAGGCATGTAGAGTTCATAGCGGAGACTGCATAAATGTCAGGGCTCTGCCTCCACATGCTTGGACGCTTATTTCTGCAAGAGAATGCTCTTTAAAGCTTTATGTTGCATCTTTGCAGCATCCACAGATCTAAACTACCTTCCGACTGTAGGTTTTAAGAACATTGTTTCTCTCTTGGAATAGGTATTTGAGACAAAATTTTTACCTACATGTACATCCTTCTTACAGCCTTTTTCAATTAGGTTACATACTGTGTGATAAAGCAGTGGTGATTAATGTGCTTTAAGGCTTTTGACATAATTTTATATTGCCCTCTCTTTTTTGATATATCTTGAAATAGTAAGGTGCATTTACAAGTTTAAAAACCAGCTTCCTAGTCTTGGAGCATAAATGGGTGTCATCACCTCTCAGCTGATTTCATAATCAATGTTTTTATCAGTGACCTGGCATTGATACCAGCGATTATTATTGAAAGGTGATAGCTGCATATACTGCATAATAAAAACATTGGACGTGTGGCAAGTATTGTGGGTGATAAATCAGTAACGGTAAATTACAACACAATACAGATCAAACATTCATATAAATGTAATAAAAAGTTGCTTAAACTAATTTATCTAGGGACAGAAGCCATTGACTGTCTACCAGGGTGAGAGAAAGCCTTTAGAAAAGAGTTAGAAATCATAATGGATAACTTGGTGCAGCAGATTAAGACAATTAGTACTACCCTGGAATGTATTTAAAACAAACAAACCAAAAAAATCCCCTGACTTTGAATTTTATTTGGGATTAATGCCCTGACAGGCATATTGTGGCTTTTCTTACATTTCTGCTCCCAAAAGAACAACAGTAAGCTGAAGAGAACTTGAAGGTGTAACTGCGTGCGTGCACAGTGGTTTGAAAATATGTTTTAAAATGAAATTCTTAGGAAGCTCAATTTATTCCTTATATTAAGGGGAACACTTATTTGTTCTTTAGATCTACGTTCACACTTACTGAAGATTGTGAGGTAATTCTCCATCTCATCAAGAAAGAGAATGCCCTTAGAAGTCCTTAAGCGAGACTGATGGGAGTTCTTTCGAGAAGGAAAAAAACTACCAATAATTCTGTAAATTTACTGGCTATGCCAACCCTGAAAGTTTTACTTTTTAATTGAGAAATTTGTCATTTAGAATTCCCTGAGCTCTCCGACTGTGACAAAACCCTTTATTGCAAAAACCTTTACTATCTTTAATTGTTTTTCATTGCCTCAATTTTCTCATAACAATGGCCCCATTAAAGAAGCTGTAGTGTCAGTCTGTGAAAATTGTATACCTTGCTTTAAGGTGGAAAAGAATAAATTTCTCCAGATCTGAAATGCGGATACCACTCTCAAGCTGAAATTATAGCTGTGAACTCCGCAGCTTGTTGTCATCTGTTAAGTGACATAATTTAAGGACCTGCTTTGCATGATACAACTCCTTAAAATGCGTAATGTTGAAGAATCAGACATATTATTTTAAAATGAATCTACAGCCATCATGTTGTAATGCTTGTGCTATTGGAACCCCTGCTGTACTCTTTTTCTGCCTCCAGCTTCTTGTAAATCTCTGAAATAACATACTTTTTCTATAAACATAGTTCATGATCAGTTTAGTTCCTGATTTGTTTTCCATTTCCCACTAACTCTGCTGTGTTACGTTATATGCAGTGCTACTATTAGATATTATAGGATGCTTGGGTGCATCTATTCCCACAGATTCAGAGTCTGTTCACATATTTTTCTCTCTGTAGTTATTTCTATAAAGGAAATAAGATGGCACTTAGAAGTTATTTAAAAAAAAAAAAAGATCAAGTATACTTACAGAAGTAAGCAAAACATGGTAATAATGTAATGACTGTGATATAGTCTTTGGATAACTTCTTCCTTTTTATGTAGGATTTCTTGTTTTTAAAAATGATATTCTAGATTATAGTTGCTGCTAAAGCTAAATGTTAATTACTAGATAGGATTGTTTTTGTCTGTTTATACTTCTGCTTATTTAAAGAGAAGAACGCCCTCTAGAATTATTTAAACTTTAACCTGACACCTGGCCTAATGTACCAGCCAGAATGATTTTTCATTTTTTTTTTTCAGTCTATCTGTAATGGTTTAGAATGTGAAATAGCTTATGAAACCAATCGCTTTAATTAAAGTACCATCGTTCCTGCATCAATAAAGAGAATTCTTATGCCTTGTCATCTTGATGAAATGTGTGTTTTGTGTGTGTGTGTTGTTTGTTTCTATGTCTTGACTCTACTTGCAAGCATGCTGTGTGTTTCAGTGCAAAAAGTTCCAAAACAGTTGGTGGTGATTCCTGTTTGCTGCAAAATGTACTCCAAAATTAGGACTATAATGCTAATAGAACATACTCTCTGTAAATTGCAAATATCTAATCTTGATGCAAAGCATGTTGAATTACCTAGTGAGTAGGTAGCATACTTAAACTGAAGAGCACAAAGCATTTCTGGTAAGCTCATATAATTTGATAGGTTTAAAATGGAAAAACACCCAATTGGAAGATTTATGATGCATTACATTTCAAAGGATATACATCAAAGGAGACTTTGTGTCCTTATTTTACATTTTAAGAATTGAGTTGGCTTTGCCCTGTAAATAATTAGAATTTAACATCTGAAATGATAAATAACACTCAGCAGTAATAATATATTGTTCTGGAGCTAAGAGCACATTATTCTAGCAGCTGGACTTCAAAAGGCATAGTAGAATAAATTGTATCGTCACTTGATTTATTATTATGGGAAAAAATGACAGATCAAATGCCAGGGTCTCATCACATAGGTACTTCTGTGCTGCCAGCCTTTTAAAAGGTAAAAGCTGCTTCAAACCCGCATTCTGTTTGCGTGAGCCTTTGCATTGTTCAAAGCCTTCTCCAGATACACCAGTGAACTGCCTTGCCCTGCAGGCTGGCAAGTGGCCAGTACCAAGTGCTTCACAGGATGTGTTTCAGAAAGTCTGTTAGTGAATACTCAGTTATTGAAATCCTAACTTGACTTTTTTTTTCCTACAAATCTCTATTACTTAATGATTGGCTTATATTTTGAATCACAGGGATTTAATACTGAATTGTCATTGAGTTCTACAATTTCGTTGTGCAAATAGACATTTTATTTCAATTCTTAATTTTGCTTTTGCTTGTGTCCTTCATTTTCATATCAAAGAGCTATTTGTGGCACTCACTCTTTTTCAGCTCTACTTCTAGTTTTTTATCTCTCTGCCATGTTCTGCATTATTCGTGTCATCTCTAAATTAAATTGTTTTCAACCTTTCTTTATGTGCAAGGTTTTCATTTCTTTAGTCATTTTGTTGAATTTCTGAACTTCTTCCATTTCTGCATTATTTTAATCTCACAAGAAGCAACACTTTTCAAAAGCTTGTACCTCTTCTGTAGCAGTAAATAGGTACAGATACTTAAATGGAATTTTTTGGTTACAAAGACCCAAGTATTGGTAGAAGGGACCTCTGGAAGTCCTCTAGCCCAGCCTCCTGCGTGAAGTGTCACAAACACCGGACAGGTTCAGCAGGTGTCCTGACAGCCAAGGAAGAAGCTGCTACAGTTGCTCAGCATCATGTTCCCACACTGTCCTCTTCTCCTGGGAAAATACATTTTTGTAGTTTTCAGCCTGAGGCTCACAGGCTGCAATTTGTGATGATGAATGATTTTTACGTTGCTATTGCTGAGGCTCCATATCTTTGAAACTGCTCCCTGGGGAGTTAAAATCTGCATTATATCTCCCCTTAGCCATCTCTTCACCAGACTAAACAGTTCCAGCTCCCTCAACATCATCTTATAAGTCCTGTGCTCTGTGCTCCTGACCATTTTAGCAGCCCTACACAGGACTTTCTTTGGTTTTGTTATACAGCACAAAACTGGACATGTATTCCAGATGTCGGTTTGTCAGGACCAAGTAGAGGGGACTAGAAATTTCCTTCAGTCTGGTGGTAGCCTTCTTCCCATCAGCGCACCATATGAGTAGTTTAGCCTCAGTGAGAGCATACTGTTGGCTCATACTCAACCTGCTGTAACCCCCAGATCCTCTTCAGCACAGCTGGTACTCAGCTGGGTGGTTACCAGTCTGTGCTCGTGCATGCTGTTGTTCTTACCCAATGTATAACTATGCATGGCTCAGCATGAACTGTGAGATTTTTGTTGTCCCTGTCATCAGGTTTCCTAAGCAAGCTCTACTGTTCAGCATTATCAGTTTCTGCTCCTCGTTAAGCATCATCTGCAGATTTGCTGTGAGTGTGTTCTGTTTCCTCTACCACCGCTTGAACAAAATTTTGAGGAGTATGGGACTCATCAACATCTTGGGCACTCTGCTTGGAACTGGCTACCATCTATACGGCAAACTTCTGCTACCGTGTGTGTCTGGTGGCCCAACTAACAGGTTGTTCTTGTTCGTGCTGCCTCTATTCCCACAGGAGAGCACTGTGGGAGACAGTGTCTAAGGCCTATTCTAACATAATCTTTATCTTTGTCTCCCCATGTTGATGGCTATCTAGGCTTTTTCTCACATGTACAATTAATTTAGAATTGCACTATATAAAAATGTCAGATTACTTCTCCTGAACTTGGGCTTAGACTACTAGATTTAGTAAAGTGTCTTTCCTGTAACGTAACAGCTTAGGAGCTACCTTCAGTCAGGCAACACAGACATGTCCGTCTTTCTCAGCTGGGAAATTAAACTTACGGGAAAGTAGAGCTACTATTTATTTATTTATTTTTAAAGGAAAATGGTTAAGTAGTGGTTTGGACACGTTTTTCAACTTAGCTGTTGAAATTAATTGTAAGGACTTGAGACACTGTTGTTCCAGTGCTTAGGAACGTTCCTAAATCCTTAATCTAGAAAGTCACCCTCAAAATATACTGCAGTGAATATTTTGAATTACACTTTAAGAAACAGCAGTAAAAGAAACATAAATGTTGCAAACCCTGTCAGAACACCATTCAGCCAGAAACAAGGGCAATTTCTTCATATTGGAGGGTCTTTTGTTCTAAATAAGAGTTCTAAGGAAGTAAAAATTGAGTGTTTTTTTGTTTTGTTTTTTAAATCCTAAGTGGATGTCCTAATTGACAAACTATTAACTTTGAGTAGAGATCTTTGTTTTTTCTGAAGTTAAACTCTCACTTTCTAAATAGTTTCAGTCAGAGCTTAGTTGTTCCATAGCCCAAATGGAAATGAACCAGGTAAGCATGTGTCATTAGAGAAATGCTTTGAAAGCAGTTTTGACTGCATATCATGTTTAATTTTTCTTTAGAAGGGCACGTGGTTTCTCAATTTTGATAAATAGAGCCAACAGGCTCTCCATTGTTGAGTGTTTTGTGGGTGTGTGTGGGTGTGGGTGTGTGGGGGTGTGTGTGGACTTCTTACATCCAGTTGGGTGGGTGGGTGTGTGTGTGCCTGGACTTCTTACATCCAGGCTGTTACATTTCTGCAAGCATATATGACTCAGAGGTATTATTAGCCACCCTGAAATTTTCTGCTCTTGCTGTCTGTGTAAAGTTGACTGAAGTGTTTTCCTAGGGAGACTGAAGATTGAATATAGCTCAGTATTTTAACAGCCTTCATATTAATTGTTACATTATGCTCTATAAGCTATATAATTGTTGTAGAGTGCTCTGTATTTTAAGCTGCTATTAAACATCAACCAAAAATAATCTAACAAAATATTCCAAATACGCATTAATATAGAAGAAAATGTTATGATGGAATATGACTGCTGTGTAATGTGTAGGATTTCTTTAATTATTTTCAGAAGGGGCATAGTGTAAGCCTCACTTCCGGTACAGGTAGGGATAAGGACTATTTCAAACCAAAATAAATAAATAAACAAAAACCAAACATTGCTTAAAATACCGTTGCTTATCTTCAAAGATAGTAAGGAGAAGCACCAGTATAAAGACTTTCGGAGACCCTTACATGTAAGAGGCCTTGAATATAACCAAAGTCAATCCACTCAGGTTTTGAAATCTGATAAATTTTAATCTATATGAAAATCATTGCTAAATAAGAATGAAGAACAAAAATCAGATCTAATAATGCAGTAACAAGTAGTGTGTCTCCTATGTTACAGCTCTATGAAGAGAGTTACAGTAATAAAACTACTAGATTGAGAGGGCTTGATCAGGGAATCATGCTGAGATAAATATGGGTGAGAAATGGAGGCTTAACAGGTCAAACTCCATCTCTTATTCTCATTTCTAGGATTTAAGGGTTTATGTTTTTTGATATCAGCCACTTCATAATCACATCCATTATAAAGCTATGGAGATGCATTGTAACTTGATAAAACTAAATAAAGTGACTGCATGACGTTACATAATTAGTATATAAATACAATATTAGGCATTGGCAGAGGTTTGGGGGGGGGGTCGGAACTGCTTTCAATCCCATTACGCTAAGTATCTTAAAAAATGCCTTTAGGTTTTTCTGCTAATGTTTTTATTTCAGTGGATTTTCAATCAAATCAGCTTCTGACTCAAATGGCTTAAGGCCTTCCCTTGTTGTATGCAGTATTTTAAAACCACAAGGAGTATATTTGTACTACTTGAAAAAAAAATATTTTTGTCTCATATTGTTTGCTTTTTGAAGTTGGGGGGTGGGGAAAGGAACGTGCTTCTGTCCTGCTTTGCGGCTAGAATTTGGAGAAGTGTCACAAGTTTTTTTTTTAAACAAACAGACAAAAACCCTTGGATCAGGAAGAAAACTAGGGTGTGTGTGTGTGTGTGTTTTACATCACCATGATATTGTATCTACAAATGCAATATTCACTCTCTCTGTATTTTTTTTTTTAAGTTTGTCCTAGTTTCATCTGGGAAAGAGTTAATTTTCTTCCTGATACCCAGTATGATGCTGTGTTTTGGGTTTAGGATGAGAACAGTGCTGATAACACACCAACGTTTTAGTTGCTGCAGAGCAGTGCTTACACAGAGCCAGGGACTTCTCAGCTTCTTGTGCTGCCCTGCCAGCAAGGGGGCTGCGGGTGCACAAGGAGCTAGGAGGGGACACAGCCAGGACAGCTGACCCGAAGGGTGACCAAAGGGATGTCCCATACCAGGTGGGGTGATGCTGAACAATAAACTGGGGGGGGCCGCTGCTAGGGATCTGGCTGGCATCGGTTGGCAGGTGGTGAGCAATTGCACTGTGCATCACTTGTATATTGTTTTATCTTCATCATCATCATCATTATTATTATTATTCCCTTCCTATTCTGTCCTATTAAACTGTCTTTATCTCAACCCACAAGTTTTACCTTTTTTCCAGTTCTCTCCCCCATCCCACTGAGAGGGAGTAAGCGAACACTTGTGTGGTGCTTAGCTGCCTGCCGGTTTAAACCACGACAGTTTTTGTTTTAGTTTCAGTGAAATATATTTTAAGAATGATAGGGCTATGCAGACTCCTCACAGATTTGATATAATATAAGCAAATAATATTTCTGCGCTTTACTGTTCTCCTTTCGTTCCCAGATTGGAAGGAAGAGGGAGACAAAGATATTTTTATTCTTCTCTGCGTGTCAGTATTATATATAGTAATATTTATAACCCTGTCATATTAATTATTCCTAAAACTATGCCTTCACCCCTTCTTGGTATTTCTAGTTAATCATTAGCATATAGGGTCATTAAAAAGCCATTATTTTTGACATATGCTGATGCCAATACACAATTAAATTAATCTAAAAAAACAACATATTTATTTCAAACTTATGTGATAAATTTAGCTTGTGTCAAGAGGAATAATAGAACAGATGAACCTGCCAAAAATTTTTAGTTATTTAAAGCTGGAGGCTGTGTGGTATACCAATGTAGGAGAAAACAATGTTTGACCTATAATGTGTAGGTTAACATCCTTTTTTATTGTTCTTGTTTTGGTCTAATTTCTTACACATGTAAACAGATTGTAATCTCGGAGTGCTAACATACATATTTCAACTCAGACTCTGTAAAGATAAGACATCAGGCTTTTTTGAGAAATGTGGTAAAACTGTGTACATGTTAGATTAAAGGACAAAAGAGCAGTCGTTTCTGGTAGTTTGTTGCTTATTTTAATGTAGTGTTTTATTTACTACAGAAATACATTAATATTTGTTTTGCTTGATAGCTTTGATTTCCATCCCCTCCTCCCCCAGTACAGTCCAGTGATGAACTGATTCATCACGTAATTGCTAAATACCTTGAAATCTACTGTGGATTCTTAGATAACAAGAAAACTTGTTGTAGGGCAGCTTCAGCTAATCTAACTGTCTTCCTACAGCAAGTGTTGTGTTATAAAGCAGATACTCAGCATTTGGTGACTGTATCTGTCAGAGTTGTGAGACTACCTAATGAAAAATGCAATCCAAATCTGAAAATACATTCTGGAAATGGTGAATGGGATTTGCTTTTCTAAAACTCTATGTTCTTGATATAACTGAGTTCATTTAGCTCTTTGTGGCATCAAAAATCAGGAGCTCGGAGATAAAAATACTTTGGTTGTGAGATTTAGGTTTAACAGTATGTTATATTTTTCTCCTCCTCATTGTTACAGAAGGTGTTTATGCTGAAGATAGGGACTAATGTGGTACTGAATGTTTGCAAAATTTGAATTTTAAAGGTACGTTTAGAAACTTAAGGTTAGGATACTTTTAAGTGTGCAAATGGTGTTTTATCAGACCAGTTAGGAAATAATATTTACAGCCCTTGCAGCAACATTTTGGAAAAGAAGTTTGTGTGAATTTTTTTTATTTGTATTTTATTTTTAGAAAAGAGGCGTACGTGATACACTGCAAGATATTACCAACAGAAATGATGGGTGGTCGTTATATGGTTCATGTTCACTGGAGCGGGGGGAAAAAAGACAAAGCATTAGATTTTGTCCTTTGTTATGTTTGTTCAACTTTATTGTAAAACTGCAGCTTTAGTAGGATATTAAAACTTGGATATTGAGAAATATATTGTGTATATATGCTGAAATGCTAACTACAGTAAGACTGGTGGCAAAAATCTCGGTACTTTCATCTGACCCACGATTTCCCTCTGCTTAGGTTCTAGGAGACTCTCCATTTCTTTGTATGCACTTCAGGCTAGTTCTGTATATTTCAAGTCTGAGTCTTGTAAATATCTTCTGTTCTCTGTTTTTCTAACATAAGAAATTGAGACAAACACCTTAGTTTTTAAAATTGTGAAGAGTATGTAAAAAAAGAAAATCTTATACCTGTAAGGGTGGTCAGACAATGAGAAAGTTTGCACAGGAATCCCCATCCGTGGAGACAGTCAGTGCCCAACGGGATGCAGTCCTGAGCCCCTGGGGGCTTGGGCAGGGCAAACTCCAAAGGTGCTTTCCAGCTGCAACGATTATGTGTTCCTGTTGCTTTCTTAATTGACTGGAAGAAATCTTAGATACGATTTTCAAGATAGAGAGTTAGATTAGAAATAAAACTTAAGGGTTTAAATCTAAAATGTTTTTTCTCTTTTTTTTTTTTAATTATCATCTCTTAATCTAAAATGGACCTCAGGTAAAGGAGCATAACTTGTAGTTTAGGTTAAACTTGCTCTATAGGAATATTTTTACTGCTTTAATAATGAATCTCACAGTATTTACTGTTTCATAGTAGTGCATGAGAGAGTTATTTTATCACTGGTGATGACTGAAACCACCAGTGCTGTTTTTCAAAACACCAGGTGGGGAAAATCAGACAGCAGAGGGAAGCAGAAGTTACTTAGATTGTCTATATGGCGTGGAAGATAAGCAATGGGTGATCTCTACTGTTTACTTGTAGTATGTAATTCTTTTATTTTCAAAAGTAAAAAAAGTATTTGCTGTAGTTTCACATGTGGTTTTTGGTTAAAACACATCACATGCAGTTAGGGAAGAATAATGTTTATGTGCAGATGACACAATTATTCTTTTATATTTTTTCCCCTGCTTGCTTCTGACTCAATTTTGAGGGAATGCTTATTGCTAGCTATTTAAAATTCTTGGAAAATTGACTCTAAGCACACTTAATATGGAAGTAGTGCTACCAAAAGAGAATATCTGTATTGAGATTTCCTCCTCCGCTCCATTTTTTTCCTTTTTTTTTTTCCTATCATCCTATTGCTGATGATGCAAGTGTACTTTTGTATGCATTGCAAACACATCAGTCTAAAAACTTGTGTGTCCCAAAGGATGGGTTCTTCACTAAAACCAGAAATTTTTGATACTTTGCATACATGCAAATAGGTTCTGAACTATAAATATAATCAAAAGATTCCAGCTGAGTACATAGGACATCAGATCCAATTCCTGCCTATGAAGTGCATTTGGAGAGAATTTGTCATTTGTTCTGCTCTAAAACACATGATGTAGTAATTGTGAAGCTCTTCCTTTAACTTATTGCTTTTTAACTTATTATTTCCTCTTGCTACATCGTTCTGCCCTACCAAAAATTGTATTACCAAAACGTGGGTATTAAATCACTGAATAATCATATAATCTGAATCTTTCTTACTTGTGGTTATATAGAATGGTACTAGTAGTGAAACTGAGAAATTGAGACTTGTAAGTGGAAGGAAACAACCCAACAAACGAAAAAAAATTTTTTTTGAACATTTCAAAGCTGTAGAGATTGTGTAGTGTTAAGGATCTTTCCTTTGTGGTTAGTCTGTGCCTGTTACACTGAAGAAATATTTGTCCTTTGAAACAAGGTAGAAGAACTAAGATACTCAGCCTTGAAAAATATACCTGTGAATGCTTCTTCTTTTAAGATATATCTGGGATGATATGCCTTCAAAAATAGGTATGAAAGGGTGAGGTTTAGACAGTCTAGAAGTAAAAGTGACTTGATATATATTTTTCTCCATTTTGTATTTTTCTTCAGTGAATCATTAGACACAGAATGCTTGCCTAGAGTTTCAGGAAGTGATAGATTCACTGTAAAATAATTTTGACATTTCTTTATTTCGCTACAGCAAAATGTCCTCATGTTGTACATAGTGAAGATCATATATTTAAGACTGTAAAGATTAGAGATTATTTTATTGTGCTATTTTGTTTTCTTTTTCTTTTTTTTTTTTTCCCCTCCATACCTTTAATTTCCTTAGTGTACCGTTTCAGTACATTGAGGAAACCTTTGTACACAGGAAATACAGCTAGAAATGACCACAAGAGCATGTAGTCTGACCTCCTTGTAAACAGCTGAGTTTCTTTCACAGTGGTTTAAAAAAAAAAAAAAAAACAAACACCAACAACAAATTGACAAGACAGATGACTAAACTGTGACTGTAGTGAAGGGTGATAATAGATCAAAGGAAACATAAGATGGTTCACAATGAGGAGTGAGTATGCAAAGCATAAAATTTCCTACATATTTTTCTCAAAGAAATGTAGATTTAAATCAGTTTTCTTCTTCCCCTGCCCACCCCAACCTTCACTTTCTTCATTCCCAAGCATCTTCCAATGTTCGGAGTTGGATATGTTTCCATTAAGGTGAAGAGAGAAATACCTCCACTGTTTTCCTTCTTCAAGTGGTATAGCATGTCCTATCTCTGCTAGTGGAAGGGGGTTTCCCATTTAAAAATAAATAAATAAATAAAAATCTCCTTTAATTCTCTCCTGGTTTATTACTTTGATCTCTCCAAGGGTCTGTGCTTATAGGCATATTTTTGTACTTTTTCTTGGTGTGTCATCACTAAAGAACCCAATTTTCTTTCTGCAACTGGCATTTGTCCTGAATCAGTGTTCTCTGGATAGACTGTGCTGTGCTTCCTTAAGAGAATTCATCTGTCAAAGCCTGTCACTACTCTTGGGAGACACACCATATCTCAACTCATCTTTATTGTTTTTGGTCTGTGGTCTGTTGTTAGCCCAGTTTTTCAGGACCTTCTTTCCTTTATCTTCCATCCTATATCTAAACAAGGATCATGCTCAGCCTTCTGAGTCATGAGGAATATGAGTAAATGAATGTATTACAATGTTGATTTGAATAATTTATTGCATGTGTAATTACTCTACAGAACACTTTATGTAGTTATTCTCAAATTGCCTGTTTACATAGTAGAAATCATATTGATTCCATTACTCTACTAATGCTGCCACAAAAAAAAGAAACCACCACCACCTATGAATTATGTTAGTTAATAAAACTATGAACAGATACTTTGTGTTTTTGCAATCCAATAAAAATTTGTCAGTGTTTCACCACTAATTGAGACAGTAATTTTTATCATATTACTGAAACAGTTAAGGCAAAACAGTTGTGTAGGTCTTAAACCAAGTAAGTGTATATGCATTTTGCTGATCAATGCAATAGGCAATAAATGTGGAAATTGACGTTGTCCTTGAATCCAAATAGCATCATTGTATTTATTATAAAATGTTAGGACAAATTATGATGCTTAACACAGCTAAACGGGCAATCACTGAATATTGGAGATGCTTTACTCTTCATCCCTTAAAATCTTCCTTTGTTGTCATTATTTTTAATTTTATCTTAATTTTTTTTTTTAATTAAAAGCTCTCTGGGAAAATATGCAGAGATACTGCACTAGGATTTTTTGTAAGTTATTGTTTGAAAACAACACTTCCATTTCTCTAGAAATAAACTCACTAAAAGACAATATACATGGAAAAAAAATTCTGCAAAAAATAGTAAGAGTATTAATTCCAATCTATTTTAGTGTCTTGATTTTTTTTTTTCTTTGTGTGTCTTAGATACTTGCAGTATTGTAAAGTGGGCTTAAAAGAGGTTTTTGATGCATTTTGTACAAAGACTTCAACAAACCGAGGCACAAATGCAATTCTGCACCTTGCAAAGACGTGTTGTGTTTAATAGTCTCTGCATGGAAATATTAAAATAATTATAGACAATGACAGGAAAAAATTTCCTAAAGCCACTTGTTTCACCTCTGCCACAACATAGCTTTAAATGTACATCATTCTTTAGAGATGTGTATCCAAAAAGTTCATTAAAATCTTCATGAATGTGTATTGCAAAACCATGCAAAATCTTTCTGTTCCAGTTCTTAGAATCAAAATGCTCTGCTAATACCCACCTGATTCTGTTTCCACATTTTAAGTTCATTGTTTATTATCTAATTATCAGTGGACATGAAGAAAATGTTTTCATATTTTAAGATTATTATTGTGTACACCTCTTTAATTTCTCTTCTCCAGTCTGAACAACACCATCAAGTTTAGCCCTTCCTTGTAGGTCTCTTTTTTTTATTATTTTTTTTTATTTTTTTTATTGTTTAACGTATATCTGCATTGCCCATTTTCGTCCTGTTATAGAGGAAAAAAAAATCATGGCTTTTTCATTGCTTTGCATCTCATTGATCTCATGAGCATCTTCCAGCTGCCTACAAATGGTTTGATTATCTATTCTGGTATAGAGTTCATGATATTTTAAGAGTTCAAGGTAAGTTGATCTTTATTGCCATTGTTTTGCCTTTTAAAAGATAGACACCCTTTCTGCCTTTCTGATTTTCACCTTTGCAGTTTGCTCTCATCCATTCTTTGCAAAGACTTTGTGCATGTAGACTGTGTAATTGAAAGCCACACAGTAAAAGCTATTATGGTACAATATGAATGGATTAGTAGAAAATAGCAGTTTGTGACAGGGACCCAACTGCTACAATATAGATATGCATATTTATTTGTGATTAATTTGGTCCCCTGGACCAAACGTCCCTGTTACACATGTAGTTCAAAAGCCAAAAGAAAGCTATCCTACAAACTCTTGCTTTTAGGTCTGTAGGCTTCTCAATGTTGCTTCAGCAAGCACCAGAGCATCCTTTCATCCATTTTGTGGAGATGACAATAGCACATTTGTGCTCTCATGTCCTTTATCAGGGAAGCAAGCCTTATTTTCATTCTTGTTGACTTAGATATAATACATAGTGCCTGTTGCTTCCTGACTCTGGGTACGGGTGTTGGCCACACAAAGGCTCAGTATGGGAGAAATAATGCCTCAAATCTTGTGGCAGGGGCAGCTGCTGGACTTGGACACCAAAGTGTAAGAAGTGATTCTGGCCTCTCAGATCTTTGTTTCTATGAAGAAGAGAGAGGGTAAATGAGAGAGGATATGCAGAGTTTGGACAGGTGGAAATGAGAAGTCCAGGGGAGGACTGGCAGTAGATGCAGAACTTACAGAGGCAAGGGGACATAGCTGAAACCACTGACCATGAGCTGGCACTATGACTGCTGATATGATGATATTGAATCTTCTGCGAGACTAAAGAAGTTGATTCTGCCATTGGGAAGGAAAGATGGAAAAGTGGTGTCAGTATTTATTTAAAAAAAAAAAAAAAAAGATGAGAAGAAATTCAGAAAAGTACTGATGAAAGGATACAGTAGTAGAAGGAAGAAAAAGAAAAGTATATTGATCCATAGGTGGTCTTGGTGTACTATAAAGGAATTAGGTCACTGAGAAGCTAGGGGCATCTGTGTGAACTGGCTACTGAGGTTGAGACCTTAGCTTTTCAAGCAGTGCAAGAAGCAGAAGAACATGGGGGTTCTGTTCTCTGTGGTTTGAGAGTATTCTGTTGGTGCAAGTGCAGTTGTTACTTGCTGTGGGACTTGCTTGTGCTGCAGATCACGCATTGATTGGGACCTTTCTGTTCCTTTTAGAGACTGTTGCTGCACTTTGAACAGATCTTCTGGTTTAATTTCATCCAAAAGGAGTCCCCTTCACATGCAGAAAAACTGCCCCACAGTCTGAGCCAACATGGAGTAAGTGGGGAAACGAGGGATTGCTGCACTTGACTGCTTTGAGCTATGTCACTGTTGTAGACGCATCTTAGCTAAACATTTATAGCTTACAGATGTTGGGTACCTCCGGATAAAATACATTTTACTCAGCTCATTTGAAAATACCTAGCTTATACAAGTATTCTTAAATACATCATCCCTTCATCCCTTCCCTGCAAGATTTTAATCCTTTATCACTGGTGTACCAATTAAAACAGGGACCTAATTATGTTGACCTTTTGACTGAAGGAGAAAAAAATTGAAAAGCCAAAAAAAAAAAAAAAAGGCGTAAGAAATGTTAATATTCTTGAGTATCTGTCAGGAGCTTTTCTTCTCCTTTGTGTAAGTCGGTTCATTAAGGAGCTACCATTACACTATAATTCCTTTTTCCCCTTAGGCAGGTCTCCCAGGAGATATTCTGAGTCCATTTTGTGCAAACTGAAGTTTGCCTTCTTGAAATACATTGCCTTTAGCTTGAGTTGTTTTCCATCTAATCTAATTTCCAAGAATTCTGTCCTTATGCGAGCAATCTCAAACATGTTACCTCTTAATCTTCACATTCTTAGCTGTTTCTTTTCTATTAATTAGAGTCAAATCTGAAGCAGCCCCTACTCTCATTGCTGTTCTCATGGAAGAATTTCAGGAGTTTCCTGATCAACCTGTCTCCTGCTGTATTTGCAGAGTGTTATCCTACATTGCCACTTGGTCCTTCTGGTATGGGAGGGAAATCACAAAGTGATGCTAAAATTGACAACTTTTTTTTTTTTTTTTTTTAATTTGTAATCATCATTTACAGTCTTTTAGAAACTCTATCTTCCTACTTTTGGTCTCAACCTCAGAACAAAGGCATTCATCCAAGCTCCCTTACTGCTTGTTCTCAACAAGATGTATTATATGAATTTGAATTCTTGCATTTCCTTCTCTCCCTGGATTGTTATATTATTACTGTAATTACGAATGAGCTGCATGAAGTAATAGCCAGATGGCTAGTGAGTCTCAAATGTAGTCAGACTCAGGAGAAGGATAGTGGTTAGTCATGGTTCTCAGTGTTAAGGATGTGCAGCTTTTTCTCCAGCACTGGGATAGGTTCTTCATTTGCTTTTAGTGTCTGGGCCATTGGCTGCTTCCCTAATCAGCTGCTTGTCTGGAGGGTGTCCAGTTTGTTCTCCATGACTGGTACCTCTGCGTTCCTTTCCAGCTGGCCACCTTCTTTTTCTCTGGAGGTCTTCATGCCTGGCACATTATTGATGTCCTTCTGATGATTTGGGTTTCTTGGCTTCACCACTTTGGTTATAGATCTCCTACCAGTTTCCTAAAGTATATTTGCAGGAATGGTTTCATTCCTGGTATCTGTTTTAGAAGGGCATATGTCTTTGTTCCTCCAGAGCACAGAACCTGGATTCCTGGGGTTCCAGGGTTCCTTTTTGGACACAACTGCAGGTAGCCACTCTATATCCACCTGGCGTTCTTATAGCTATCCACTTAGAAAGATTTGATGGCAGAGATGGCTCCAATGCTGTGCTTTTAAAGGGCTGAATTATGATACTAAACTATGCTTCTTAAAACTCCCTTCTCCAATCATTCTCTTAAATTGCCCTGTTGCTAAAGTAAGTGGAATGCTGAACTGTTGATTCAGAAATACATAGCTTTCATTATCCTTCAGTGATCAGGAGTTTAGCCATACCACAAGAAGTTTGTGATGTGTGAGAATGTACTATAATCCCTCAAAATGAGGCAGTAAATTTTTTTTTTTTTTGAGTTGTTTTGAAATTATTTCCTTTACAAGACTTCCCCCATTTGGCAACACAATGGATAGCTCAGCATGGCAATATTGTTGAGAAGCTATTTACAAGGATATTAGGATATTAGGTAGATCCCTTGATCATTGTGGTTATAATACTCTTTTTAAAAAAAAAAAAAAAAAAAGAGTGGTTGCGATTTTTAATCCTTTTGGACTGAATGGGAGAAGGAACTCAAAGCTATCAGTTATGAGATAAGTGTTCTATTGAGCAGGCAGTTAGATAAAAGAGAAGTTATTTTCAAACAGCTTTGTGGCATTTCTTACACTCTCGTTTCCTGTGCCCTAGTAGCAAGAGATGAATCTTTGCAGCAAGCTACTTCACTCTTAGTCCTATTTATTTTATTTGCATGTATCAATAGAGCAAGATGTTGCTTATTGAAAGATGTGTGGTAGCTGTTTTGGAAAACATGCAGTGTTTATATTGGAATACAAAGTAATGTTTATAAACGTAGATACTATGAAGACTGCAATGTTAGTTATATTTCTTGAAAAGTAAAATTCTGCAACTACCAAATTCATACAACATTTTTTTCCTCTCTTTAAAATAAATTCTGTTATGACAGTAAAAGGTTGTTTAGCCTGTCTTGAAAATTGATTACTTCTGATTGCTTTTTGCTACAGTGGGATCAAAGAAGCAGTATAATAGCTACTAATTACTGATGTTTGGTTTGTTACAAGAAAAGCATGCTTCGCTGAACGTAAGTGCCAGTCCAGGGAGTTAGTGAAGGACATGCTGGACTACAGGTACTTCAGTACCTTAGCTGTATTGCTCATAAGTTTATTGTAAGTTAGGCTTAAGTAGTTCCTGAAGAAAAAGAATACAGTCACGTTATAAGAAAATATTTAGAGAGGTACCTATAATGTTTTATACTTCCGTATAAAATATTAAGGAAACATAGGGTAAGAAAGGACCTTTCAGGTCATTTCAGCTAGTTGATACCATAAGCAACCCTGAGATGAATGCATCATCATAACATTGTTAAATTGTATCTTAAAACTTTTTAGGTGGCTTACCTGACTATTCTTGTCAGATTCTGGAACGAAAGGTGAATTTCATAGAATCACAGAATCACAAGGTTGGAAAGGACCTTCAAGATCATCTAGTCCAACCATCATCCTACAACCAATACTACCCACTAAGCTACTAAACCATATCTTGTAGCACCTTGTCCAGGCGCTTCTTGAAAACCGCAAGGGTCTGTGACTCCACCACCTCCCTGGTCAGGCCGTTCCAGTGCTTGCCCACTCTCTGAGAGAAAAAGTTTTTCCTGATATCTAATCTAAATCTCCCCAGGCGCAACTTGCGGCCACTTCCTTGAGTCCTATCACTAGTTACCTGAAAGAAGAGGCCGACCCCCTCCTCATCACAGCCTCCCTTCAGGAAGTTGTAGAGTGCAGTGAGGTCTCCCCTGAGCATCCTCTTCTCCAGCCTAAACAATCCCAGCTCCCTCAGCCGCTCCTCGTAAGACTTGTGTTCCATACCCCTCACCAGTTTCGTTGCCCCTTCTCTGGACACATTCCGGAGAACGTTCTTTCTTTGGATTCTACAATGCAATCAGGGAATATTTTAAATCTAGTACTCAAATCTACAGACAAGAGTCCTACCTTGAAAAGTTTATCTTAAAATCATCCTCAGTCTTTTCTGCTGAAGCTGCATGGATTTTCTGGTAAAATTAAAAGTTCTGTTGAGATGAAAAATTGTGGTATTAAGGGTACAGACTTGGGAAATTACTTTTTTTTTTTTTTCCAGTAAAATTTTCATTATCTATGCGAGCTGGATTGTTATTGAGAAAAGAGCAATTGTTAGATTAATGTGGTATTTACAGTTGTCAATTGATTCTAGTTGTCTCAAGCTAAAGCGAAAAAAGAAGTTGGCCCTATGAGATACAGGGTAACTACTCTGAGTGCAAAAAGACAGAGTTGTTTTCCAGCAGGTTTGTGGAATCCAGTCTTTCAATTCATTTGTTCTGGTAGCAAGTATCTGATTCCAAGCATATCATAAATCAGTAACAGAACAATGTTGCAAAAAAGCAGGTATGCTGGAATAAATATATGAGGTAATTATTCTCTGCTTAGCTACAGTAAGTTTACGTGTTCACATGCTATGGTTGGTCTGGTTGTTTTATTCTCCTTAGGCATGGATGAACTAAAGGCAGACTGGGAGTAACAGGAGGCATTAAGGCTGAACATAGAAGGACAGGCAATGGATTGTGATTATTTAGTCTATGCAATAATCTATCTGAAGGGTTAAATAGAAGTAAAGGCTCAGGTTATGTGTTAAGAAAATATTTCTAACCATAAAGATAGTTTAGAAAGTACAGTATATCACCTAGAGAAGGTATACAATCCGTCTTTAAGGAAAAGAACAAAGGAAAACCAAAGCATTATGTCAGGAGTAGTTAAGGTATGGATGACTGCAGTAGTGCAAGACAGTAATAGCCTTTTGCAGAACCTTTCGACTAAGTCCACTGCTTAATTCAAGACATGGTTTATAATTTTTGAATGGGAGTAAATCCTGCTAAAAAAGTTACTTAAATGCATGTTTAGTTCTTGCTTTCTTTGCTGCCCTAATTTTTGCATCCCTGTGATGCTCAGTCCAGAACTGTTTAGAAACAAAAGGAGAAATGTCACGTGAAACATGAGCTAAACACGTACTAGGGATGGGTGAATACTTTATTAAAGCTTTCTTTCATAGAAAGTAAGGTTGAAGTACTTACTAAAAATATTATTCTCTGCAAGAAACACTATTCTTTAGTTATAAATCAACATATATAGACTTTGAGGAACTGCCTTATTCTGTAAGTGTGGTTGTCTTGCATGATTATTCTTTTTTGATTAGCTAGTCTCTTTTGAAGCAATTCTGAAGTGTTTTTAAGTAGAAATCAGCATAAGCATATAGTAGAGTTTAGTGGCACAAATGTTGAAAAAACAAAAAACCTATGAGATCCCACCAATACACAAGCTATTTTG
The DNA here is from genome assembly GCA_013399475.1 of Chauna torquata. Taxonomy (NCBI): domain Eukaryota; kingdom Metazoa; phylum Chordata; class Aves; order Anseriformes; family Anhimidae; genus Chauna; species Chauna torquata. The sequence continues at coordinate 91,218 of VXAL01013322.1, read as the reverse complement.
TGTATGTGACTGAATTATAAAGCATCTCCACCCGAATCATAAATCATATTTTTAATTCTCAAATTATCATTAGTCTACCATCAGTCTAGCATTGGCTTAATGTAAGAACTGGAATATAAGAGAAGAGTAGGTCCTAAAAATCCTTTGTAGAGACTCCTAGAGAAATGGAAGACCCTCTGCTCTAACATTTTAGTTGTAAGCCTCATGCATACAAAACAAACCTTGGGAGTGTACAAATTTCTAATTGTTTCATAAAAGTAACCATTACAGATTTATCAACAAAGATGAGCTCTTCTGTAAATAGCATGTTTCTTTATTGTCCTCCAATGTCAGTATGCTAGGCGATCTGTAGTTTTTCATTGCTTTTTCTGAAGTCAAGCAACTGCTTCTTTGAAAAAATAAAATACAAGGATAATGTGTGATTACACTTTCAGCATGACTAAATTAGCTTCTTCAGGATGTTGTGTTGAAATTGCAACCAAGCCTCACAGGCAGGGAAGCAATCTGAATAACTGTACAGTTTGTGTAGACTAAATAAACACATGCATACACACACATCCAATATTTTATTATGTCTAATTAAAACGTTAGCAATCTTGTCAAAATAGTATTAGTCCAGTTACAGTAATATTAACACTTACCCAAAATGTGCGATTATTAAAGCTTGTTCATGATAATGATACAATTAAAACCAACAGACACCCACTTCTGCTTTCCAGTCCTTTCCCTGGTCTTAGGTTTACCCTTTCTGTGTATAGTAATGAGTCATTACCGTTCTTCAGCAGAAGCAGTATGGTGTTGGTGGGGGTTCTTACACCTTGCTCTTGGGTCCCCCTTCTGTTATTTTTACATTTGCTGACATAATCCAATTGCTTGATTATTTTTGTTTCTATATTTTTCCATAGTGCTCAATAAAGTACATGTTATAGCCAAGCGATGAAATATTCAGCTCACACTGGAATAGGTACAGTTTAAATGTTTTCCAGACTACAAGTTAGGTTTTTTTTGTTTTTTTTTTAAAGTATTGATCATCTTCTTCAATCAATTTGACTTCATATATGGAAAGGAAGGGGGAAAAGATGCTGAGTAGAGAAGTAATGCTTCTGGATTTACCATATCTCAGTGTTTACCTTGGATGAGAGACAGATCTTCCTCATACGTGTTTTATGTTTCCAGCCTGTTTGCCTACCTTTACCTCATTTCTGGTGTTCTGTATCTGACTCTACATAGGTCAGAAACCCTTCGCTAGCTCTTAATTATTAATTTTGCTGATGATTACAGTGGAGGGAAAAAAAAATTTGTCATTCCCTGACCCTGTTTTATACTTCCATTCTACCTGAATGAGGTATGGAATTGTAAGGAGTGCACAGCATTTTCTGACTTGCTAAAGATTGATTGTAGGAGGTTGGATTGGGCCAGAAATGGTTTTACATTAGTCTGATGACATAGTAACTGAATCATAGGATTTTCATTTTGGTAATGGACGTGTGATGGCTAACACAGTCTTTGAGAAAATTGTTTCATTTCACCATTGTCTTCATGGGTTTATAGCAGTGCGTGGGAACACCACAAAGCACCAGACCCTTTCTATTACTTTATCTTCACTTGCAGCTGAAGTAGGTGAAAAAGAGTTAGGAGTTTCAAAGCAGAAAGAGCTGCAAAATGAGATGACATTCCATGTCAGCCTTAGACAATAAAAAGGTTTTGGGGGACTGTAGCTTTTTAATACTTTGCCTGTTTTGGAAAACAGTTTACATGGAATGATATCTTGGTAGACTCATTCTGGCTTGTTAACCTAACAGGACATTGAAGAAAATCATAAAACAGAGAATATGCTTCCAAATAAAGAAAAGAATGTTTCATGTCCAAAAGCTCAAGAGATGTCGGCTGCCTGAATTTTTTGTTTGCTTTTTTTTTTTCTCTACACTGATTGGTCTAGAATTCACATCCTTCTCACCACATAGTTTCTATTGAAACTCTTAGATTCTATTAGATTTTCAACAGGTCTGAAAATCTTGTCTTATTGCTTAAATACCTGAGATGTTGGATAGGTGGGGGGAGAAGAATTGCATAGTTAGATTCAATATTTTTCTTTATTGTTTGTTTTAAGAACACACAGTTCATAATTAATTGTGTGTGTGTATGTATATGTGTATATATATGTATGTGTATGCATATAAAATAGAAGAATTCTTGGAAGACTGTACCTTACTCTGGAATAGACTGTGATGACAGATCATGTGGAATTCTGTCCTTTTCACATGATATTAACAGACACATCAGTGTATGAAAGAAAAATAACATAGCCTTCCAGGCCAGAGAACAAAATCAACTTTTGAGCAAGAAAGATGCATTTGATCCTCTTGGCTGGTCTGCAGAGGTCTATTTTCTATTAATATAAACATATATAGACCTGTATCTTCATTTCAAGTTTACTTTCATAATTGAAGAAACCAGGCCATGGTTTACACATGTAAAAATCATTTTAAAGGACACCATATATTCAGGATATTCTAATTCCACTTAGAATGCGTAGTAGTCTGACTTTTCTTACTTTTTAACAGCTTTTCCTGTTAAAATCTCATCGTCAGTAAGGCATTTCCACATGTTTTTATATGTATATATATTTTCCCCTCAGTCAATATGTATCTGTCGAACATTGTTGCACTGTACTAGAGTAATTTCTTCCTGAACTCTTCCCTGATATCTACTCTTGGCCGTCACTTACACAGTCTCAGCTATTATTTTCAGCAGATGAATGAAGGCAGATATTTCCATCAATCCAGATTTTTGCCATTCCAGGTTTTTTTTTTTTTCCCTAGATACCAATTGACCATTACTGAAATTCACAATTACCTTTCCTTGCAAACCAGGAACTCCCCTCTCTGTTTTCATTGCTGATGCCTCCGTTCTTTTTCTGTTCTCACAGGAATGTAGCTGACTACAGTTTTTCTTTTACCTCCATATCCATGCCCAAACACCATTTTCTTCCAGCTGGAATTGTGCTCCAGCTCTGTTTATGAAATCCAGCCATTTGTGTGTGTGAACACAAGACAAATAATTTCCCTTGTCATCTTCCTCCTAACCTTTCGTGTATCTCTTCCATGTTCTCAACATTGTAGCTGCTAGTGTCTTTTACCTTCCCAGTCATCCCCATCACTGCCCCCCCCTCTACTTTATCTGCTTTTTGCACCATCAAAGCAAATCCAGTATTCTCTTTCCCTGTTTTCAGTCTCACCATTGTTTCAACCACCCTTCTTCTAATCTCATGCCCTTTTTTTCCTTTTGCATAGCATGTTCATACGCTTAATGTTTCATCTGTGCTCTCTCTTACTACTGCAACCATATCACCCGGATTCCTTCTCGTGTTTAGCCTCTGCTATGATGCCTAGAAGCAACAGGCAGTGAATGCTTATTAATTTGTAGGACGTTGGGTTTAGGTGCTTTGTTTAAACCCTATACCATCTTTGCTATTTCTTCATTTTGTGCAGTGCTTCCTGCTTCAGACTGTGAGCTTTTTGGAGACAGAATCTGGATTTAAATATATAAAGAGCTCTACGTTAGTAGAGTCCTTTGCTGCCTACAGATTGCCTGTTTCATGTGACATGCATGATAAATTACTGGAGGGTGTATCAGCACTCTGTTCTCAAGTCAATGAGAGTTTTAATTCCTGAACTGCAGTATCACACTCTCCTGCTTGATCTCTCGAGGCCAGGAATTTTGAGTTCTGTGATTCTAAGTAGTAGTATTTTGTGCCTGGCAGTTACAGGCATTCTGCACAAGCAGATGTAGCAACATATTGAATTTGCCTTTTCAGTTATAAAATGTGTTTATATCTGAATCAATAAGTTGATATCTAGTTCTTGTTGAGTATTTATTCACTGTCAAAAATATAACATGGTTGTTATCTTTTCTCAGGTTATTTTATGCCATTATTTTATATGCTGTTCCTATAGCATATACAGAAAAATGGAATTGCTGAAATTTAGAATTAATGGGCATTAGTACAGATTGTGCATGCAAAAACAATGTATAATTTATGTTCTCAAAACCAGACACCACTGTTTCAGATCCCACTCTCAGTTATAAAACCTCAGGCATTTGTAAGCTTTCTATATGAAATGACTTTTTCTAGAGATTTCGTCTTTCAATTTTTTTAAAAAAAAATCAAGATATAGCATCTCTTCTTTAAGGAACATTATTTGATAATTCAGTTGTCATAGTTTGAATACAAATATAACTTTTGCCAGCAAAAAAAGGTGCAGTTCCTGGCTTAATCCTTAGCAAAGCTTATAATTGATTGTTATGTGGGCTATTAGTCTGTTAAATTTCTCTTGGTGCCACAACACTTTAACAAGTACATTCTGTATTATACGTAGCCTTAGCAGTAGCTTTTGTTATTCCATATTTTGTCTGCTTTGGAAAGGAGTTGTATTTATTTTATTATTCTGTTAGTTTCTGGTTGTGTAGTCAGACATCTGGGCTCATACTTTCATAACTGACATGCGAAGGCATGATTCCCAAAAGTATGTTCTTTACAGATCTGTCATAGTTCAGAAAACTGTTTAACACTATATACTCATTGTGTTTGAGAAATTATATCAGCTGAATTACACTGTATAAAATGTCATTTTTTTTCTTCTTCTTAAAGTATTAACATTTTCACAGTCATACTTCAGATGTAGATACCGTGGTATCAAATACCTGCCATGTTGGCATCCTTATTCCTTTTAGGAAAGGGAGTAGCTATAGTGGCTACAGTAACTTTAGATAAGTATGAATGTGTTTAATTTGGTGTCCTCTTCCAGCTTCAGCTGTAGCAGCCGGGGACACTGCCATCCAGCTGTGTCTGATCGCCCAGCAGGTGGAGGTTATTTGTTTCACAATTCAGCCAACAGAGCAGAAATGCAAGTTCTTACTGTTCTGCTGCAGTAGAGTTAATAATTTCTTCTAACCATTTAATCAGCAATTAAGTTACATTTGCTAATTTTGCACTTAAGTGGATCAAGTTGAATTCCACTGGCTGCACAGCAAAGAATTATCTTCTGTCAGGACCGATAGAAATTCAAGGCTTATCCCTGGATGCCTGTTACTATCAGTGNCTTCAGCTGTAGCAGCCGGGGACACTGCCATCCAGCTGTGTCTGATCGCCCAGCAGGTGGAGGTTATTTGTTTCACAATTCAGCCAACAGAGCAGAAATGCAAGTTCTTACTGTTCTGCTGCAGTAGAGTTAATAATTTCTTCTAACCATTTAATCAGCAATTAAGTTACATTTGCTAATTTTGCACTTAAGTGGATCAAGTTGAATTCCACTGGCTGCACAGCAAAGAATTATCTTCTGTCAGGACCGATAGAAATTCAAGGCTTATCCCTGGATGCCTGTTACTATCAGTGTGCAAAGTGATCCTGTCTCTAAGTATTGAGCAGGTTTCATTGCTTGACCAGTATAAGTATGCTATTCTTATATGTATATATTTTATTAAGCATTGAATCATTTGGTTGGCTTGTTTCATTCAGCCTTTTAAAACGGCCCTTTTCTTATTTCTATCTAGATTAAAGCAAAGAGCATTTTGAAGTTCTTTTCACCAGCAACATGCTTTTAGTAAAGATGAGCAACTACTAATAAAAAGAAACCTTCTTCTTTCTTCCTATAGGATATTTTCCTATGTACATTATTTGCTGGGAAAAGCAAAAAATAGTTGATTCAACACATAACAATGACATAATATTTTTCTAATATTACACTACATAAAAATAATCAGTTGCTTTAACAAATATTACATATATTTTTAAAGATAGTTAATAGCCTTGATTAGGAGATGTAATTCAAGATCTAGCTTCACCTCCACAATAAAGGCATACTTACTAATCTACTTTTGTACCTTGCATTAGGTCCAGCCAAGAGATGATGTATGCTGTTCACCATCAGGGTGCACAGTCAAATACGACAGTCCTAGGTGAAGCTTTCCCTATAAATCCCTCTGTCTTGCTTCTGTCAAGATCAGCAGGAGAGCTGGGGACAGTGGAAACTTTAGCAGAAACTGAATTTGTGAACTTTTTCATAGGCCCATTGAAATTCTTTTCCTGGACACTAGATGGTAGTATTTCAGAAAAGCAAAAGAAATGCATTGTAGAGATAGAATTCATAGTATTTTCATATGGCAAATCTTCAGAAGTTCAAGAACATCATGATAAAGGTGTAATCTTATATCAGACTAGACTTTCATGTATAATTGTATTTATCTCCATATTACGCAAAACTTGTTTATTGCCTGTACTCTCCAGGTGTCTTCAGTTATACTTCAGTTTGCCAGTACCACAAACCTTGCTATACTTTGGCTACTAACCATGAAAAAGCATTTATCTTCACGAAAAAGATACTTCTGTTTGACAATAAAATAAAACTGAGACCTTTTATTGTTGTTGTTTTTCTTCCGTTTTTGAAAATCTGGCAGTCCTTCCTGTTACCTTATGGCTATAAGAGTTACTCTTCTGTATTTTGTGGGACTTCCTTTTCACTTCACCATTTGTATTCTAGCACTCATTGTTTTTAGGTATTAGGCCAGATACTGTATTCCTTTTACCTTGTTCTGGATGAGGTTATTTCCTAAAGTGAAATATATATATATATTATTGATTGTAGGATGGAATGGGAAATTTGAGAGTCACTAAAAAAGGAATACGACTTGAAGGAATATCTGAATTTCTACTTCCACTATACGTGAAAGAAATCAATTCCCGAAAGGTAGGTGTCTTTTATGTTATTTTTTTCGCTTAATTTACTACTAATATAAATGAATCTCTTCAGCCTCAAACTACAAAGTTTCATTCTTACACCTCCTAAATTAGCAATCATAGAGGTTTGCTTTGAGAATTAATAGTGAAGGTTTCCTTCATGTCAAAAATGATTTTTTTTTTTTTTCCTGAAACCTTGCTTGCTTATTAAAAGAAATGCCTTATCTGTAAGAAACAAGACTTAAAGCATGTGTATTTTATGCTTGAAATGACCTTGGCATTGAGAATGGAGCATTTGACTCTTCATCTGATGGGAAGTCTAGAAATACAAGATTGGTTGTGCAAAGTGTAGTGAAATAACAAATGGTTTTATATATGTTGAAGTCCTTTCTGGTTTTAGCTAGGGTGACCTCCCCTGCACAATCCAACA
>VXAL01013322.1:61694-80459 GCA_013399475.1 Chauna torquata | reverse complement strand
GAGGGGGGGGAAGGCAAAAATTCATGAAAAAAGACTGAAATATCCTACCCAAAATTTCATGTTTTCACACACACACAAAAAAAGTCTGTGTTTAACTGCATGTCAGAACTTGAACTGATACTCAGAACCTGAGTTGTTAAGAGCTCATTTGATACTGAAATGACGTATATATATAACCCTGAAACAAGAGTACACATACTCTATTAATAGAATTTAATAGAATTTTACTGAGAGTTTCATTTTGACTATGATTAGTCTGGTTCTAGACTTGATCAAATTATCAGGCTGAAAGCAGACATTAAGGTAATATTATATTTTCCATTTTTGTATCATTTGCATTGATCTAGTACAAAGAAACAATGTAAACTAAGTTATTTTTAACGATCATTAATTAGATGTGTGATGTCAAACAACACACAATACAATAACCTGAATTATTACAGTATTTCTGTTCCTCAGTATTGAATTTCTTTATCATCCATACTACTGCATTTGTGAATGGAAACAATCAACAATAAAAGCAGTTTTCTTCAGAATGTATTCTTGGCTTCACTGACCTTTTTCATTCACACATACATTACTTAAATGTTGAAGAAAATCAAATTTTCTCTCTGTGAAATAGTTTCCCTTGCAGATGAAACAAGTAATTCATTGCCCCTTAAACTATGGCCAGCAGAGTGCTGTTTTTTTTTTTTTCAATACAGTTAACAAAGTTAAAAGTGTATTTTCTGAGTTTGTATTTTCAATGTGTACCCCTAGAGAACACGAAATTTAATGACTTAGTTAAAAGTCATTAGAAAAAGTCTAGAAATATTGAATGCATATAAACTTCTAACTGAACACACAAAACTCTGAAAACTCCCTGTTGTGTCTTGTATTTTTAAATATTTGATTTTCTGATAACTAAGAAAAATGTTTTGACAAAAAATGTTGAAATTTTAGGGAGACTTCAAAGCAGAACTTTCAGGTATTCATTCTTTCTAGATTTTCACTCTGGAATCTGAAGATCTGTATAAATATTTAAAGATCTTTATTAATTTTTTTTTCAAACCTGAAGCAATCTTAACAAAAGTTATTCTACAGTATATTTCTTTTTTTCAACTCTAAGTACATAATCATCAGCATAGAACTAACATTTTTGAATTCCAGCCAGCACACAGCACATGTTTGTTTTGAGGCCTTAGATGCCTTTGTGAGAACCCTGAATTATCTTTCTGATGTGAGAATTAATTTGGAGGCTTTGGGCTGACTTCCTAAGAGCTTCCCTTGTCCACTGAAAGATGATTTTGCAACATCCACAATGCTGATGAATATTGTGGTCACAGTAAAAATTCCACTTCTGTATTTTCTCCAGACCTTTTATTCGACTTGAAATCTTTTAATACTTATTTTCTAAGTTTTCTTTGCTTTAGGGTATCCTGATGGCAGTTTTTTCTGGCTTTACAGAAATACGGAATCTGTTTCAGGTTAATTTAAGAGCAAAATATCAGAGGAAATTGTTCTTCTTCCAGCAGCTGTTTTTAGGCTTTCACTAGTAGCTAACTTGTTGAACTGTAGAGACCATGAATTTTCTTCCAGAGTATCAGTATGCATCTTAAATGGGTTTATGTCCTGAGCTGTCTTAACAGGCTATAACTAGATTTCTACGTACAGAAACAGCCAAATATTTCTAACTGTGACTTATGAGGCAATGGACTTATTTCAAAATGCATTATACTAGATGAATATTTAGCAAGATATTCAACAGTTATAAGACTTACCTGAAATTCCATCCAGCATGGGTCAAAGTTGAATATTGGCAAAAATTATTATGAACAGACAATCAACGTAGTTTATAGCATAGGTACTGTTTTTCAAAAGTGTAACAAATACGTGACTTGTTCAAGATTCTTTAAAGTTACAAAGGTGTTACTTCTCTATCATTCTTTATCTATGTAATTACTAGTCTTGAGTTAATGTGCCTGGGTTACTGAACTTGACTGCACTGATAGCTGGAGTAAAACTATGTTTTTAACTTAATTTTCCTTGCTTCCCTACGGTCAAGTTCATAGAAATCCCACGTAAAGTGATAGTTTAATACTTTTTTTTTTTTATTAAAAATGATAGAAATAAAATCACAGAATGTAGGTTGCCAGGGTCATCTGGTCAGATTAGCTGGACAAAGCAATGCCAACTTCAAAGTTCATAGAATCATAGAATGGTTGGGGTTGGAAGGGACCTTAAAGATCATCTAGTTCCAGCCCCCCTACCATGGGCAGGGACACCTCCCACTAGACCAGGCTGCCCAAAGCCCCATCCAGCCTGGCCTCAAACACTTCCAGGGATGGGGCATCCGCAGCTTCTCTGTGCAACCTGTTCCAGTGCCTTGCCACCCTCATAGTGAATAATTTCTTCCTAATGCCTAATCTAAATGTACCTTCTTTCAGTTTAAAGCCATTACCCCTTGCCCTGTCACTACACTCCGATCAAGAGTCCCTCTCCAGCTTTCCTGTAGGCCCCCTTTAGGTACTGGAAGGCCATTATAAGGTCTCCCCGGAGCCTTCTTTTCTCCAGGCTGAACATCCCCAGCTGCCTCGGCCTGTCTTTGCTAGAGAGGTGCTCCAGCCCTCTCTGATCATCCTTGTGGCCCTCCTCCAGACCTGCTCTGACACTTCCATGTCCTTTTTATATTGTTGGCCCCAGAGCTAGATCAGGTTATGCAAGGCCTTAGGCAAATTTTGAATATCTCCAAGGTCAGAAATCCCAGAACCTCTCTGGGCAATGTGTACCACTGTTTTGACCCCCATCATCTGACAAATGTTTACCTTGTTGCTGTTCAGAATTCCGCTTGTCGCAACCTGTGACTGTCACCTCTTGTCCCATGAAGATTCTGGCACCGTCTTTTCATCCACTTAACTGGTGCTTGTAGAAAACACCAGTCAGTCCAATTGGTCTTTTCTTCAGATTGAACAAGCCTAGACTGAAGAGAGTTCCAGATGCTGTCTCACAAAAGTTAAGCAAGGAGAATAATCACTTCCGTCTACTTGCTGCCTATGCTGTGAGTAACGTAGCCCAAAATGCAGCTAATCTTCATTGCCACAGGTGTCCACTAATAGCTCATGTTTAACTTGCCCCACCCCACCTTCCCTCCAAGATCCTTTTCTATAAAGCTGCTTGGGTACCCGGCCTGTGTAGGTACGTAAGTTATTCTGTCCTGGTGCAGGACCTTGCTTTTGACTTTGCTGAGCTTCTCTCTCTGATCTGGTTACAAAGAAACATCTTAGGAGATTACATCAAAAGCATTGCTGAAGCTGAGGAAAGACATCCACTGGTCTTTTACATTGAGCCATTTATCTCGTTATACAAGACAACCAGATCAGGCAATGTTTGCCCTTAGTGAGCCTATGTTCGTTTTTCCTAAACACCTTATCTTCCTTTGTCTACTTTGACGTGATTTTCAGGGGCTCTTCTCTATACTCTTCCTGGGAACTGAGGTGAGGCTGTCTGGGTTCAGACAGCCTGGGCTTTTTCTTTTTTTCTTTTTAGTCATCAGGATTCTCTGCAAAACTTCAACGGTAATAGCATCATGTTAGTCATTGTTGACAAACACCCTGAGATATGCTTGGACCTTCTCGTCCAAGGGACTAGTGTAAATTCAGTTTGATTAAATTGTCGTGCTGAAAAGATGTTAATAATCTGTTGTAATGTTCTGCGAGGATCTTGTATTTGTTCTTCCTCCTGATCGACAGGTTTCTCCAACCTACCCTCAAACATATTCTTCTAAAAGCTCGTTAGGCAAATTTTTCAAAATTTTTCAAAAGGCCTTTTTTCTTTTCTTTTTTTTTTTTTTTTTTTTTTTTGCTATATCCAGTCTCCTTTCTGCTTTATCAGATGCAATGTTGCCATGCAGTTTGAGTCCTGCAGTCCTACCACTGCTGAGGTATATAGGTATCAGAGAAACCCCAGTTAGGAGTTGTTGACCACCTTTTTTGTACTATCAAAAAAGTCACAGACACCTCAGAATCTGCCAACTTAATTGCTCAGTATGAAGCGTAATGCTTGTTTCTGTGGTTGTGTGTCACATAACTCTCTAATAAAATCTGAAATACTCCCCAGTTCATTTTTCTGATATCTACTTTTCAGCATTGCCCTTGGGATCACTCACCTGTCACTGAAAACAAAGTCACTATTATGGCATAAAGGGCTCCTTAAGTCATTTTGGCTCTCAACGTGATGTAGTTCCAGTCTACTGAAAGTCCAGTGTCAGTTTATTGGCTATGAACAAGATATAAGGGTTTCTTAATCACAAACTTTGCCAAGGGACAAGTCACTCATAGAGGTGGTGGTCTCTGTAGGGACTGCCACTCTGAAATTGAGTTGGCTGTACTTGCTCTTTACCGGCAGCTGGTAAGACCTTCATGATTCATAATTTTGCCCTTGATTTGCTATACTTCACTGAAACCTGTCTGGGGGTCATCCAATAGTGCAAGTCTCTCTTTTGAACATATCATTTTTTTCATGTCAGCCTGGACTCCTCTTATTATTACTGTGATTTGTTGTTCATTGAAGGAGGATGTCTGCTTGTTACAAAGTCAGAATTTTCAGTATATTACCCAAGCTCTTTATTTTGGTTGATTACAACTCATGAAGAAAGTCATGAGTAAGTATATCCACACAATTTTATACCAGCCTGAGGAACTGAATTTGATTTGGGAACATCTTTCTTTAGAAAGATGTGGGAAGTTAATTAAGTAGAAACTCCTCCTCCCCCCCGCCCCCAAGTGGTTGTTGTGTTTTTGGTGTCAGTTGCATCTTTAGTTTTAAAGTACTTCCTTGGTGTAATGTCTGTATGTTCCACTGGGGCAAATTTCACTGAAACTGTGTGATATTTCAGTTTGGTGATCATCATATCCTGTGTCTGATCTAAATATTCATTCAAAGTGAATTTGCTTTGAGCAGTTCTAGCTGTGTGGGTCTTCTTAAGCTGAGAAATGACGGCTGTGGTTGTTGGTTGTGGTTGTGTTGAGTGCACCCTCAGCAAGTTTGCATGTGATAACAAAACTGGGACAAGTTCATGAACGACTTCCAGAAGCAGAAGAGAACATGAGAAATAATGAAAGCATTGCTATTTTGACTATTCAGTTGTATTTCCAACTCACTGAGAATAACACTCTTCCTGTTTCAGATCAGATGACTCTCAAAAGTATAGGGGGTAATAATCAAATCAGAACTTGAAACTTTGTAAATGATATAGAAAAGATTCTCAAGGCATTCCTGGTATTCATTCTGAAACAGCAATTGTCTCAAAGTTTGAATGTGTAACTTCAAGAAGTGCAAGACTACTTACCAAATTAGTTTCACCCAATAGATGATTTTATTTCATATTTTGAAACGAAATGGAACTATTAAAGTCCTTTTTTTTTTTTAATAGGTCAGCTTTGTTTTCACTATAGTGTGTATTTTATGTGATGTTTTTCACTTTTAAAAAACATCTGTAGTCAAATTATAGCGTGAAGGAGCTGTAAATGTTCAAATAGAAATTACAAAGCAATTTTTGTTGTAATGATATCTGCTGTAAAGTCATAGAAGCTTACTTTCAGAGTGTGATGAGATGGTTTAGAAGATAGTTCTACCTCTTTATGGAACTTATCAGACCTGTATTAGACTGAGGGTTTTTTTTCTTATTATTCTTCTTAGCATTTCTATATTCTGCTAGGAAGAAAAAAAAAATCTAAATGAAGCTGGGAAAGAAAATTTTATTTATGAGAAATAACATGTTTTCTGGGACACTGCACACTACATGAAAATAGTGAAAATTAATGAATATTCAGAAGTTTAAGATGGAGAAAATAAGAATGTATCTTACCTTGACTACTTGTAGTGAAATTGCCAGTACAAGTTATAGTGTAATCATCACATCTGTTTTGACATTACCTGATTAGTAGACCATTTGTCATAGTAGAACAAATTGCTTGTTCCACCACAGCCTCTGATAGCTGACTACCGCTGGCAAATATCACAAGGATGGCATTTATAATACCGTCTATCTCCTGTTTGGAGTGAGCTTTCTGTTTTCTCGCTATTCAGTGAGAACCAAGTTGGATTTTACTGTTTTCAAAATCTACAACGTTCATTCATTTTTCATTTTTTTTTCCACATATGAGCAGTCATAGCTTATATATGTATTCACAACACTTCAAAATTACTGGTCAGTCTTAAGAATTGGAGCCTTTATTCAAGATACCAAGTGTGCTTTTTGAGTTTATGCTATACAGCCTTTTGTTGTCCTAAGAAATAGATCATGGGATAAACCTCTAGTATCTGAAACAACTTGTCACAAGCAATGAAACTTTCTGCTTTGAAAATGCTCTTAGTGTTTTTTGTGTATTTTTTTTTTTTTTACTGTTCCCTGAAGGAGGTTCCCATCCATCTCATACTGTGATTTAAACTGCAAACTCCTTTCTATACTTCTGAAATTTCTACCTCAATGACTTAAAAATTTCATTTTTCTATGCAGCCAAATCAATTTCTCAGAAAAATTGTTGAACTTCCATCCATTTTAGGAAGCAGTGACTGCAGCGTTACCTAAAATGAGGAAGTATGAAATAAGGTAGAGACAGTAAATAAGTACAAGTGCTGCAGGCTTATTACTAAAGTAATAAAGAATTACTAAAATATTTGCAGGTGCAGCAACTAACATATTTTAAAACAAAAATGATCCTTTTCCTTTTTTCTTATGGTAGGCAGTGCAAGAAATAGTGATAGCAATATGTTAATTCTGTCCATCCTTTAAAAAAAAAAAAAAGTTGATGCAGTAATAATTCCCCTTTACAGATGTAAAATATATAAGTGCCACTTTTCATCATCTTAGGCATCATGCCCTGAAATCTTTGCTGAGATTGTCACTCCAAATCAGTTTTGAATTTATTATTTAAAGAAATAAAATGGAAGCACTGGTATTTCAGTACAGGGACAGTGTTTTGACACTGCCCTGCATCCAAAAGTGATAACAACAAGTAACACTAAGATTAATTGAAAGTGTTACTGACTTGAAGAGCATCTTCATGAAATGAATTGCACAAAGCAAAACAATTTTGCGTCTCTTCATTACAAAGTGTGTGCTCTAGAAATGTAAGCATACTGTTATCTGTATTACATCTTAAAAGTCAGCTATAGCAGCAGTATGCACTCTAGCCCGTAGATACATGATCCCTTTCTATAATAAATTAGACTTTAAAAAATGCAGCATTGATCAGACTCTCCGGTTTATTTGTAAAAGCTTAGAATTAAACCTCGAGAAAAATTTGAGGTGGTAACTAAGTGTAAGTTTTTCAAGGATATATCTCCAAGTTACAGAAAAGATCTCAGACTAAAAAAGAAAAACAAACAAAAAACTAGCGTATTGCAGTATGAGACACAAACTAAGGGTAAGAACTTTATTTAGAAATTCAGTAGGAAATAAATAGTGGAAAGAACTTCAGACTATAGATGTTAGAATTTTTGAAATCATCAGTGGGATTGGGATAAAGAAAACTCACATGGAAAGCAAAAGTCTTACAATGGAAGCAGCTGAACAAGTTAGCATCCTGTACTTGAGTTGGTAATTACGGTTTCAGCATTAAGATTGTAAATCCCCAGATGTTTCTTGTACAGTAAAGTTGGCTCTTGGGCTTCAGCCAGAGGCTCATTTTTATCTTCAGCTGAATTCAAATCAATCGTTCTGCTAAGAAAGTAACTGCAGTTCACAAGGTTTGTTAATTTAGGGTGGCAATCTGTCGTGCACAATTCTGCCAACAGCTACTACAGCGTGTGCTCTTGCAGAAGTCTTTGCAAGGATGAATGGTAATTGCAGTAGCATGGGTGTAGGCTAGCAATAGTGAAATGTTTGGTCTGGAGCCTAACTAATTTTTAAAAACACGAAGTTATTGTATGGCATTTTCATTAGTAAAAGTGAAATCTCTGATACTAAACTTGGCACTCCAATAGTGATCTGCATGAAATGTGCCACAGTAATTTTTAGTAGAAAGGACATCTGAAGTTTACACTAAGAGCATAGAATGACTAGAAAGTTTTTTTGTTGTTGTTGTTTGTTTGTTTTCCCCCCCTCTTCCTAGAGTCAGGTTATAAATAAAAAATCTCTTAGAAAGGTTTGGGCAAAGTTTATTTTTGTCTCTGAGTTTCTCCAATGGTATCAGCCAGCTCAGAATCTTCCTGTAAATCTGTGGTGTCTCTTTTTGAGTAAACTAAATAACTAAAAAATCCCTGAAGGAAAGTCCTTGATACTTGTGTTGTCATTTTAATAAAATGTAGGCACTTCAGAATGCTGTTTAAATCTCCTGGCAGGCTGAGCCAAAGCACTTGACACAGAAAAGTCGGAAGTGGATCAGCTTTCAGGAGCAACTACTGTATATTCTACAAGTAAAAAGTCTGGTTTTAGAAATACTTTAGTAAAAATATCATTGACTATCTAAATCTGGGATATTTTTAAGATGCAGGTGCTGCTTCTGTTAGTAAGGTATACTCCAGAACGCTTTGGAAGTTTTCACATACACACATACACACACACACCCAAAAACAAACAAAAAAACACCAGAAAATTGACATGAATATCTGAACTATTTTCAGTAGAGCATGCAAAAGGCCATGTTTATACCCTCCCAAGCAGAAGACTACATTTTTTCTTAGCTTTGTGCTTTGTTCTTAGCACTTTAAGGCATTTATCAATTACTCTTCGCACTGGTAGAGGAGCATTAAGAAAACTGTTCTGGGCTACAAATAGAATCAGAGCTAGTATTTGTGTATTTCTGGCTTATTTTTTCTATACCTTTCTAAGGTTGCTGCTGTTTATTTGTCCAGGTTTTTAACTGTGGATTTCAGCAATTTGGTGTAATTACCAATCAAAATATTGGAAGAGACACCTGGTGAGCATAGCGTAGATGCTTTGTGTGAGTTCAGCAGCCTAAATCAATAACTACTTCTATGTAGAACATTTTGTCAAGTGCATATATTACAGGAACAATGTGTACAACCATATTAATGGAGCTCTACACCCAGTTTTCAGTTCAAAGACTGTGTTTCATCCATGTCCCTATCTCTTAATGCAGTGAGAACCAGGTGGGCACCAAACACACCCTTATCTCCCATGTATCTCAATTTCTACATAGGAAACACTTAAGGACAGACAGCAAACAGCTATCTGGTATGCATGAGTTTGGCCAGAATCACAAAATGTGCTGCATAGTTCAAAAGGAGTTGCAGATGCATCCAGCATAATATACCCTTGCTTCTAAAATTCCTCCCATTGAATAAACAGAGTACAAACTCGGAACAAACACAGGAATCAAAGTAAATAAACACAAACCAAGCCTTAACTGTAGGTGATTCCAAACTGCAATCTAACATATGCCTCAGCTCCAGCCTGAAACTCCAGCCTTCCTGTCTGGGAAGAGTCCAAAAGCACTTTAGTTCTCCTACAGCAGTGATGAGATTATCCTTTATGAGACATTTGCCTCAGACAATCTGAGATTACTAATTTCTTCTATGTGGATTTCTGTGTGAAAAGATGAGAGCATTTAACTGCGCACATGGGTCAAATTTCAACTCACGTACAAAACATTTGCTGTCACATCATTTACTCCTTAAAGCAGACTAATCCTAGATCAAATAATTAAAAACAGTAAGCATATGAATGTTTCCCATCTTTCTTATGAAGTTCAGTAGACACTTTACCCTTATTTTAATGTTCTTCAGATTTATGATTATTAAAATATTACAGCAAAACTGTTAAAATAATTTTAAAATGAAAAATACATATTTTTTAAATTTATTTTTAATAGATCAAGTAAACACTCTTGAATATAAATTGCAGTGAATGACTACTTTCTAGTAGCTGTGCACACACATGGCATGGTCTGGCACAAGCAAACTGGACTCCTTTTCTGCAAAACTTAACTGGTATATGCTGACATATCACCTCAGAAAACACAAGTAGTATGAACATTAGGTCCTCAGCACCAACAGTTTCATTCTAAAAGTCTGTTCTAATTGCATCCTGTTAATGTAGGTATAACAAGTTTCTTTCTTCTGCTAACCAAGCTATTGCCAAGCAGAAGGCCTAATTAATGTCTTCAGCTGTGATCTGGACTATGCACTCCCTCACAGACACTTTGGATAGCGTTTTGTGATTAAAAAAAAAAAAAAAAAAAAAAAAAAGTAATCTCTAAAACTAAAATTTCCAAGCCAGAATTGTTACTGAGGAATCTTTATTTATCCTGAGAATAAAAAAGAAACCTTTTTCAGATTTGACTTCTAAAGGTTCATTAGTTTCTTAAAGTTCTTAATTATATTAAACTTTGAGTATCTGTTCTTGCTTGTAATCCTATTTTGCTTGTCTGTACAAATAAACTATTTTAAGTAAGGTTCGATGGGCAGAGAATTTGCAGAGAATTAGAATACACTTATCCATATGTATATAGTTGTTCACAAATTTCTATAGATATACCTTTCCTTTGTTGTTGTTTTTTTGTTTTTGTTTTGTTTTCTTTTGTTATTCAGCCCTTTTAGGATCTTCAGGTGTCTAGCATATGTTTAAGAAATATGTTTTAGAGTTTATTTTATAATTCAGTGTTGACTGAGCCATTCAAAAGCAGTGGTTCTCCCACTATATTTAGTGTTGGTGTGGCCTCATCTTGAATATTGTGTGCAGTTCTGGGCTCTATGATATAAAAAGGATATTATGGTCCTTGAAAGCCTCCAGAGGAGGGCAACAAAGCTGCTAAAAGGGTTGGAAAATTATGTCTTATGAGGAGAGGCCGAGGACACCTGGGTTGTCTAGTATGAAGAAAAGGAGGCTGAGAGGTGACCTCGTTGCTCTCTACAACTTCCTGAGGAGTGGAAGCACAGAGGGAGGTGCTGGCCTCTGCTCCCTGGTAACCGATGACAGGACACACAGGGATGGCACAGAGCTGCACCAGGGGAGGTTCAGATTGGACATTAGGAAACTCTTCTGTACCGTGAGGGTGGTCAAACACTGGAACAGGCTTCCTGGAGAGGTGGTTGATGCCCCAGGCCTGTCAGTGTTCAAGAGGCATTTGGATAATGCACTCACTAACATGCTTGAACTTTTGGTTAGCCCTGAAGTGGTCAGGCAGTTGGACCCAATGGTCTTTGTAGGTCCCTTCAACTGAATTATTCTATTCTGTTCTGTTATAATGTCTCAGGATCAGAATATCTTGGAAATTTTTTGTCATTTTCACTGTACTCACGAGATTTTTTGCTTCAGTGATGAATACAATTGTCTTTTTCAATTAACTTAGTGGTTTCCCTTGAGCAAATTATTTACTGTATGGCTTATCTTAAACAGTAGACCTTAGACACTAGACCTTACTACCTACTTTGCATTTAACCAAGCTTCATTCAGTATCTTGGAAGAATCTTTGGTAATTAATGTTCTACTAATATATTTTGATATTTAACACAGAGAATTGCCATTCTTAAACAGTGTGTTACTTAGTCATAAATTGTCAATGAAATTGTGCTAACAAAAATAAATCATTATTGAATAAAGCTGGGAAATTCGACAAGTATCCACCTATCCTTTTGCATGTTTTGGTCTTCCAGTCTAAGGCAAGAATAAAGAGTAAAGTTGCTAAGATGCTTTGGCAGTAAACAAATTCATCTTATTTAGACTGAGGTAAGCCTTTAAAGATAAAAGATTGCTCAGAAGAGTATCATGCACCCAGTGCCTTTGTGTTTCATACCGCTTCTGAGACTGGGGGTACCATTTCTAGGATTTATGTGGGCGCTTAGAATTTAGACTTTTATTATCTTTATGCCATTTGTTTTTGTACTAAGATGGGTACAAAGGTTAGAAGAAGCAGAACCAGGATTGTTTTTTATTTCTGAAGGTTGATAGCTTTTTCCAGGATTTCAGACAAGATGGCCTGTGCACATCAATTTCTTGTCTGTGAAACAGGGATAACAGCACTTTTCCATCTAGGAAGGTTGTAAGGCTAGATACTTTAAAAGATTGTGTGTGCTGTTAGATGGTGTGAGTAAATAAGAACATCAGAGTATAGTGGTATTAGTACAATGTACAGCAGTGTTGTATTAGTATGGAGTATTTTATATCAAGCATACAGAGATTATCCATTAATGTTCAGTGCCCTCAGTTACTATTATTATTTTGTTTGCTGTCTAGAAGATCAAGCCTATAAACATCACCCTAAGCTCATCCTTCTCTTATAATTTATTTCCTGTGTGTTTTGAGACTGATGAGCTATAAACTGCATGTGAGATGTAATGTTTTTTTCTAATCAGAAGCTATAAAGAATAGAGCCTAGCATTATTTTATTGTTTTACTAAAAAGATTTTGTTAATGAGGCTACCAATACAGTTTCCCTATTTAAAAAACAAACAAACAAACAAAAACTGATAACCTGATAATGACATTGCTCCTGATTGGGAAAGAAGGATAAACAGTTTTGTTATAAAATGTTTCTACCAAATGTCTTCATCCTTTGAGATGCTTCAGGAGCAGGAACTGTGATAGAGCAAATGAAAGTAAGCAGCAGCTCTGTCAAGGTAAGATAGAAAAATAGGAAGATTCTATCCATCCTGCTTGTCTTAAATGTGTCATTCCACAACAGTACAAGTAAACTCTGACTCTCGGTGAATACATTTATAGCATCATAAATACCATATTTTTTACAAAAAAAAAAAATTAGAAATGCAACATTATCACATCTTTTAACATTTCACAGGTGTGATGTTTCCTACAGCTTTTGTTTGCTGTGTTTTCTTTTCAAAAGTGACAAAAGTCTGATCAAGAAGACAGTATGCAAAGGGTGGCGTGTTCTGAGCAACTGAAGATGTCATTGACTTACTGGAGCCAGACAACTTCTGAATTGCCTTCCCCTCTCTGTAGACTATTATTTTTTCTTCATCCTCCATGAGAATTAATCTTTATCCTCCACAAAGATTAATCTATAGCTTTTTGAATCTGTGTGCATGTACTAGTGTTTGTATGTAAAAGAGGGAGAAAGAGAACATGATTCTCATCCAATACATAGAGCTGTGGGAGATTAATATTCAAGTCTCTGATCTTAGTCAAGATGACTAAGTCAAGAGGAGTGCATTCACTAAATTTTTTTTTTTTTTTTCTGGAAAGGATCGTTTTCTGATTTTAAAAATTCTCTCTTTCAAAGTTTCATCTGATTTCATGTAACCGTTCCTATCTAGTTTGTTTCCAAACACATCTGAAATTTCCAGTGTTAGTGAGGAAGACCTATGTGGTCTACATGCTTTTAAATCATGACAAGGACTAACAAGCAGTTTCTAAGAGAGCCTGGGCAGCTTAGAAATGCTCACTTTGGAAGTATTCACTGCTTACAGAGTTTGAACTTCGGCCTGTTTGCTTGGCAGCAGATGCAGACAGCCAGGCTGAGGAGGAAATTCTGTACACTGAAAAAGTATTTGTTGAGTTGCATTTTGCCTTTTGGAATGGTAGAAGTCGGCAAATGGTGCTTTATAATGTAGGTGCAAGTCTTGGTCAGAAAGGTAAAGGGCTACAGGTTGTTGGCTGGCCTTTGGGTCCAGACTCATCTTGAGGTTGGCCATTTCTGGCTCTAGGATCCCATGATGTCTAGAGTGTTTTAGATTTGGATCTTTTACATTTGGTGGACCACTATGAAAATTTTTGAGGAAATAAAAAAAGAAAATTGCAATGTTTTTGAAAATGAGCCAATTTGTAGTACAGGCATATTGTTCCTTAGCCAGAGGAGAAGACAGGGTCCAGGAAATTCTTTTCCATTATTATTCTCAGCAAAAAGAAGCATACATAATGTAATGGCATACAGGCCAAGGTCACAGTGAAATAATATCCACACCATTTCAAGCAGATACAGTGTTGGACATTCAACAACATTCAACATCACTTGTGTTTTAAAATGAGAAGACTCATTCAGGGTCAGAAGTATCTTAAGTCTGATTCCACAGTGTACATGCAGATACAAGTGTAAGTGGAACAAAACCATCATTATCAATTTATTTATATATTTTTGAGTGACATCTGTTGCTCAGGTTAGGCAAATAAGTGATTATTTCGCAGAAAACTGTAAAGATAAATTTTCCATAGAGGTTCATCTGATCAGCTAAGATATTATATTAGAAATGTTTTTTTTTTTCTCCATGCAAAATTAATTATTTGTGTCCCATGTTCCATCTCTTTCAACAGCCACAGTACTGTGTGGTCATCTCTCAAACTTCAGATATTTTTCACACACCCACACCCTTCCTATGTAAATTATAAATTATTCTCTGAAGCTTCTGCCTTTACTGTCTTACAGGAAATTCTAGTCATGGCCCGTAGTAATTTCCTCCCTTCTCTATTCCATTAGGACATACTGAAGAGGCAATTAAAAGGAAATTGTATGCAAAGTCTGAGCTATTAGTTTTACACCAGCTGAATGCCATTTTACTGAATCAAAATAGCCCAGAAAATGGAGAAAATTTAAGTAGTAATATTTTAGAAAAAGTGTACCAAACCTGAGTTGTTACTATCAGCGGGGCAGATGAATACATTGAAAATATTGCCAATTAGAGACCTGGCCATTTTCCATATCAAGTATTTAAAACAGCTAAACCTACTTTTGTGAAGTCTCTGGGAGCTTAATATGACTTGAACAAAATAAGGATTCAATTTAAATAGATAAAATGAAAATATTTCTATGTTGTTCAGTCCCAAAGTGAATCTTGAAAGATCAGTGGTAGATACTGTCAATTTAAGATGACAGAAATACATTTATTACTAGTATATGTATCATGTTGCCAGCAAGATTGGTGAGATTTTCTAAATTACAAGGACTTGCAGAAGTTAACTATACTTATGTTTGCATGCCTAATGTAGAAGAAATTTGAATAAAAATCAAATTTTTACAAGATAAGCCCTACAGAACAATCTTTTCTATCATATATTTTTCAGCTTGGAACGAAAAATAGCAAAATATTAGAAAAAGACATTCTTGGTGGCATTTGTGGGTTTTTGGTTGGTTGTGTTTTTGCTTTTGGTAATTAGTAGAACATACCTACAGCATTCTTTTTTAGTAGATTTTTTAACTCCATTGTTTCTCATGGATGTTAGAATTAGGCGACCTTCATGAAGAAAACAAGAAATAACAGATAAGGCTTAGATTTTGGCCAAAATACAACTGCTGTAATTAGTTTTTGAGCTAATTCCATTATAAATTAGGATTGCTTCCTCATCATTAAATGCAAATTAGTAATTTTCCCTAGATGTAAGGTAAGACTAGGGTAAATTAATCTTTTCAGACTTAACTTTTTAAAAGTATTGGATGGAAGATTCCAAATTAATGTTAATTATCATAATATTCTCTGGCAATGCCCTTGAGCACAACAATTTTACCATTGTAGTTAATGCTAGTAACTAGATCAGCTGTTGTAGTTTTCTGTTTCTGGAATTGTCCAATACAGAAACCTTGAAAATGAACTACGAAAGTATGCATGATGTTTAATTATTATGCTCCTTCAGTCCTCCCAATTTCTGCCCCGTAGTGACTGATTCAGAACTCGCAATATGAAGATTTAGATAGCTTGGGGTTGTTGTTGTTTAAATGCATTATATATTGTAGCAATAGATGTTCTGTTTCGTTGTGATAATGTCTAATCCTCTCTTAAACTATGTAGACTTCTGTGTATCCCTAGTAATTCTCTCAGGTCAATTATTTGTTTTGNAGCAAGGAAATAGAAGCCCTACCTTTCAGTATATTATGTGGTATAGTCTTGACCCTGTTTTCAGTGAAACAACTAAACTTTCAATGGTCTATCGGAATTTAGCTCATGTCAGAAGAACGTACATTCAGATCACCAGTTTAATTTTTACATTTTTAGTTAATATCCTTATTTTTAAATCTTCAAAATGGGATTCCTGTACAAGCCAATATTTTTGTCAGAGCTTTCACAAAATGCAGCTAAAAAGGTATGTACTCCGAAACCTACAGACAGTAATACAAATATTTAAATTGACAGTTGTTTTTTCTGCTGATGGTTTATTTTGAATAAATGCTTCTGTGGAAGCATTCCAAGTGCATCTCCGTCAGTGCAGATGAAAAACTCAGCTATCAGTTAGCTAGCAGCTCCAACGTCCAGCTTTTTGTCAACTTCAGTGATGTAACTGATTTGACATAAAAGTTCATAAATTGAGAAGCTGTTAGGCCATTGACACCCTAAACCAGTTTTTATATATCAGTCTAATAACTCTAAAGAACGCTTGTTATGATTTTAATTTATATTTAACTCAACTAACGTCATTCTTAATTATACAATAAAACTCAATGAGTTTTTACCTGTTGTGCATTTGTAGCCAGGAGCCTTTACTAGTAATACAGGTTCATCAGATTATGCTGGGCTCTGCTTAGGTTCTTAGTAATTTAATGTTGAATATTATCTGGAACAAAATCAATAGCTACCAGACTTTTAAAGATCTGCGGGACTGTAAAAGCAATGCCCTTTAAACATGCTAGTCCTATTGGGACACCATTTGTACATCGTTTTTACTTAAATTGCAGACAAACTTTGATCTCAAATACATTTAAGCTGATATTTTGAGAATGGTTGAAATATGTGTCCAAACCTGTCCCTAATTTGTATAACTTAAGCTCACTGTCTCTGCTGTCCTATTCAATTACTCTGTGTTAATGCAAATGTATTTTAGTGGAGCAATGAGCAAATTTCTGGGAGTCTTTGTTTCCACAGCAGTGTACGCATTGCATACCTAGTTTTTAGAGCTTCTTCCATTATTTTTTATCTGTGTTTATGAAGGGCAGGGGAGGCAATCAAAACAGCTATGAAGATAAATTGGTCTTTTTTGACATAGAAGAAATGCTCTGAAATATTTTGTGATATTTCAAAGCTGGCAGAAATAGTGTTTTTAATATAGATAGCTTGTAGATCCTCAACACCTTATTCCTGATTACCTTAAATGCAATCAGGAAACATCAAATTCTGTTGTGAAAACTGTAGCCAATTAACATTTACCTGCAGGTAATTGAAAGCCTTTGGTGTGGTTCCCGGAGTTTGTAAAAGTCTTTATAGCATTTTGCTAATATGACTGATAACAGTGGAAGTCTGGATTTTTGTATTCGAAGAGCATTTCCTGAAATGTTTTATTTCAATGGATATTTCTAGATATTTTCAGCTTTTACTACCTATAAACAACACACAGTACTGTACAACTTGGGCACTCCTGTTTTTTTTTAACTCATCTGCTAATGCTGCTGTCTTACGTGTGCAACAATCAATAATAATTTGAGTGTTTATAATTTATAATCTGTGTAATAATGTTTTTCTTTACTGGCTTTTACATATAATAACTAGTGTTGAACGCATGGTGTTTTTTTTTTTTACAGCTGCTGTGCCTTTGTAGTGTTTTTCTGATATTGCTTAGCTTATCATTTTGTGTTCAATCCTGCCCCTGTTACAGTAAGTCTTGTTCTTTTTAGGTAGTACTATATATTTATCTATTTTAATGAATGAAAAGAAGTAAAAGAAAACAAAACTGTGGTGGATATGGTATTACACAGTGTTAGATTTAGTTGCTTGGTGGCTATCTACATTTCGTCTTCAAGTTGTTTACTTGTTTTGAAGTTCTTCTAAAACTCATAGTTGAAACACATTTTTATTCACACTGGAAAAGATTCCAACTTCTCTGTGGTTAAAATATCCTTGTTCTGAAGAGCAAATGAAACCTTGTTTGTGTTCTTGATCTCTCTGATTGGGAGTGTGACTGAAATCTGAGTAACAAGACACTTAAGTAGTTCAGAGGCATGTTTCAGTGGCTTTTGATCTTACTTTCTCATCCACTCTTTTTCTATTGATCATTCTCCCTACCTGATTTGTTCTTACTTTCTCTTTCTGTGTTTATCTTTTTCTCTGTTTGTTCCCCCCCGCCCTGGGTCTGTTTAATTTTGTATGTATAATTAAATATTCCTGGGGAATAAGAGGAATAGTGATTAACAGCTTATTAGTAAATGTAATATTATGACCTATGGTGGGAGCACTCACCTAGAAGAGTAGCACCTCAGTTCCAGGTCATANCGTTCAGCTTATTAGAGTAAATGCCTTTCCGTACATTTCATTCATCAAAATTGTATTCTTAATCCCTGGATTATGAAGGATGTATAGGGCTGACTCATTCTCACTCCAGACAGTTCCCAGATGATTAAAAGTGCTTCCTCGCATCATTAAAAAAAAAATAAAATTCTACTTTCTCATCTGCATGGTATATACTTTCTTTGCATAGCACATGCTCAGAATGATGCTCATCCTCTCCAGTCTCAGAAATTGCTACAAAGCACAGAGTGTTGCCGTGTTTCAGGCTGGAGAGACTTGGTTTGTGTTTGCTGTCCTGACTATAGAAAGCAGTAGCTTATCTGAGTCAGGCAGTATCTCTCCATTTTTCCCAAATCAGGGGTGTGGAGGGAAGGCAGAGAGGAGAATACAGGGTGGGAAGATGCTTTGCCCTTTTACTCTGAGAGTTCATACAAACCCTTACATTGCCATTGAAGTTATCAAGTACAGTTTCCAGTCTTTGATAGGGAAGAAAAATAAGCAAGTGGGTCTAATCATAATCTCAAGCTAACATAATAGAAGCCCCCAAATGGGATATTTTTACCACAGGAAAATATTGCCTCCTCTTAGTACCCTGCAAAGAGTGTCAGCCTGTCTCAAGCAGTATAGCATTGTGACTGTGTCAATGTCTGCTCACAGTAT